>JBBYHO010000020.1:12275598-12314624 GCA_038382025.1 Adansonia gregorii
ACTAAGAAGCTGGTGTCAAAGAAGATTTTTATTGTTTGCCTTCCCAGTTGATTTGGTGGGAATGCAATGCAAACTTTCACTCTAGGTTGTTTGACTCTTTGTTTTTCTTAAAGTACTGGGCTATGACCCAAGAACCCTCAAATAGTTGAAAATTTTTAAAAAGATTAAATATTTCCATGTCCGATGCTCGCACCATAGCTTTCATTTTCTCCTTTTCTCTATCATTTTAATCCCATTAAAGATAACTTTTTTGCTCATTATCGGGTAAAATTCCATTTCTTTTCGGTAATATATCAAGATCAACTTTGAGGCAGAAACTTAGGACCCCATATCCTTTCCCTCTCTTCCTCTAAATGAAGCTTTGCTTTTTATTGTAAAACATTGCATCCACGTGAGTGTTCCATTCAGCCAATAGCAAGCCAATGCAAGTCAGGAACCGTCTGTCAAAACTCTCATTCTTGGCCTCTGTTTATTTATTGCAAAACCAATAACTTTCTTGCTGGTGGTCCTGTTTCCCTTTGCATTATTATAGTTGAGTTTTGGGGGAGTGAATGTGACAGAAACTTGTGATTTTGGTGTGCACATCTGTTATATCTTCATTTTCAGCTACATATAATTAACACTCTCTCCTCGACATTGGCTGGTTTGGACTAATTCACCTATTTCTGGGCCAGTGGAAACCTAAATCCTGTCTCAGAATCATCTCATCCTCATGTTTAAATCTCTCTGATGTCTTTTTTTCTTTTTCTTTTTTTTTAAAAAAATTTTTTTGTTAGCTTGAGACTTCAATATGGTTAGATATCCCAAGTTAAATCACCATCAAAACACATAAATGAAGAAAGAAAGAAGAAAAAAATGGCCAAGTCATGTTTCTTTTATTCCAACAGACCATTTCAGTTGTGTATTGTAATTTAAAAAAAAAAAAAAAAGTTTAGATGGAGCATCTTTGGGTATTTAGCAAATTAGGGCTGCACTTAATTGTTTTGGTCTTATATTGATTTCCTTAGTGATAATAGAAATGTGTGAAATCTGGGGTAGATCTTATTTTTCTCGAGAGCATGAGATTAGCTGATTTGTCTGAATGAACTGCTGAGAAGATATATGTACTTCAATTCTTAATGATGCATGAACAAAGAACAATCATTGTATGGAGAAAAAAAAATGAAATGGAAAAGTGGAAATTATATAAAAAATGTACAAATAAAAAATTTTGTTAAAGAATAGAGTGTGAGGGAAGGACAAAAAGGCTTTATTCCATGGAAGTATGGGCAAGAGTTCTTAAAGGAACTTGATGACACTCAAAGTCTCTCTTCAGAGCCATAACAGGTCCATAGATAAGCATGCATTGACACAAGAGGACCGCTCCGTTAGTAGTTTTCTAGGCTTTTTCTCCGCATCCTAAATTGGATATTCTAGCAATAATTTAAGCTTTGAAACTAGCCTTGGCAAGTTCAAAGCCTTGTCATGCTCAAAACTTTTACAACTTGCCAACAAGCGTTGGCTCAACTGCCTGAAATTCACTTTATTTGTTATGAAAAAATGAGTTCAAGTCTCAATAGTGATCCCTCGTTGTTTCTAATCTCGACGAATTTGCCAAAATTTTTTTTGAATTTCCTCCTTTCCCATGGCAAAATGGAAGTTAAAATTTTAATGAAGACTTGATGATGATGCTTAAAGTTTCTAATCTTCCCAGACAAAAAGAAATAAGAAACATGTGCTGTCAACTGTGCAAGGGTTTATCACCAAGTGAAAAATCATGGTGATCTTTTAACTTGCTAAAATTTTCCTCTGCAGGAAAAAAGTTAGGTAGATGAGTTTTCTCAATCGTAGCCAAAGAGGGTAATTTGTCTTTTTTTGACTCCGTACAGAAAATCTTGGTAGAAGTAAGCAAGATGAAATATTTTCAGTTCAAAGTTCATAGGATAAGTAGTTAACTCAAAAGATTATGATCTGGTTTCTTATCAGATTGAGTTGGCAAACTTCTCCATGATGATCAATCAACCTTTTTTTTTCCGTACTTAAATCTGAACATTATTTGAACCAAAATCAAAACTTGCGGAACCTAGCCGATCAGCCAACGCGTCAGCACGAAAGCTTTGTCAGAAATTTCTTCTGAAAATTCAACCCATTGCTTTCAGTTCCAGACAACTTTTATCAGCTTGATGAATCATTGACCATGCTTGTCATGTTGGCCTACAAAGATAGAGCTGCATTGCTAATAATTTAATCATTTTCCTTTTTTTTTGGTTTAATTTAAAGGATTATACCAAAATAAACATTACTATATCTTTGCAATGAAGTTGTGGAATCTGATTTAAGAAAATCATTTAGCAATTTTTTTATTTGCTAATAACAACAGGAAAGGAAAGGCCTAGTTCAAGGAGCAAAACAATAACATTAATCAATTAAAGCAGACCCTTTTTTTTTTTTTTTTAAGGAAAAGAAATTCAAAAGCCTATGGATTAAAACAGAGGATTTGGCATCTAATTTTATCATCATCATCATCTAAGATTTAAGGATAATACTAAGTTCTTTTAAATCAGGCCATAAAGCTATCTAATGGATGAGATGAGATCAGAAGCCTTTGGATTTTACTTTAATTCATAAAAAAATTTTTTAATAAATTAAAAATGATGTATAAAATTATTAATTATTTCATTCAATATAATATTTTAACGATAAATAGTATATTAGTTAACTTTAAAAAAATATTTTACTATCATTAGCAAAATCTTTATTAAAAATATATAAATTAATAAAAGAAACTTTTAATGTTTTAATCTTTTTTAATAGTGAAATGGGCAGCCGGCAGCCTCACACTCTTCCCCCATCCATCGGTATCTCTACTGGGAAAACATTGTAGTTTCCCTACATCCCATGAGCTGTAAACTGGAAAAATTAACTAATTCGTTAGTTCCTTCTCCATTGATTCTCTCTCTTCTTCCCGACAAATGACGAATTAACTAAAGAAAAAAATCAGATTTAGGAGCAACATGAGATCATATAATACGTGGCAAAAGTCTTATGAATAAAAATAAAGACTATCTTCGTTAGAGTTTGGAGACGTATTGCTTTTTTTATGTTTGACCCAACAAAATATTAAAAAAAAAAACTGATAGAAAAGTCTGCAATGTTTTTTCAAATAATTTGATATTACCAATTTATCATTGTCACTAAACATACAAATCATATAATATACACCGAAAAACTCTCACGTATGGCAGCAAATTATGTTCAAAAACTCTGGTTTGCTTCTTGAATAGATTTTTGTCAATGTTTCATTTCAAGGAGTATGTCACTCAAATATAGGTAAATGAATGATCCCAAAATCGAGGTTTCTTGTTGCATGAAAATCAACAAAAGTGACCCATTTCCAGACTTTCAATGTTGTCACAGTTTAGATCCTACCCTATTATTCTTTTTTTTTTCCGGCCAATTTTTAGGATTTAAAGGGAGGAGATTTGAGCTATGCTCCTCGGGCTTCGGGTGCCTTGTGATTCTTGAGTTTGACAACAATGGAAGGAAGGATGAAGAAAGAAATGGGTTATTCTAGAAAATTCTGTGAAAAAAGTATACAACTTTATTAAAAAAAAAAAATGCAAAACAGCTAAGTACTGCTGACACCAGATTCATTAAAGCCCACTGATTTTGATTATTGACATTTAAAAAAAATTTTCCTTTTGGAGAAAGCTGTTTACTTAGTCAACTTTTGATAATATTCCTAAAAATTGTAGTGCCCCCAAATATTGTTTTAAGCATAAATTTGCATTATATTTTGTTTGACAGCTTCTTGAAGAGCAAATAAGGGTATGAAAATGAACGTTGTGTTTTAATAAGCCATTAAACTCCTCTTCATGATTACCGTTTTATTATTACAATTTTTTATTAAGTTGTGATTAATTTAGTGATTAGATTTGTCAGGATGCCTTGGGGAGCAAAAGATATAGCTTTAGCAGTAGTTTAAAATATAAGTTTATTACATTAAAAGAATAAAAATAGAAGAAATCACATGGAATAACCAAACTAGTTCTTTAAATAGGAGAAAATATTCCCCTTTTTTTCCTTCATTTTTTTAGTATATTTGTCGTTTAATTGCTGACTAAATTCCATTCCAACTATTCACACATGCTTTTTAATGCCTCAGTTCCTTTGTAGAACAGCAACATACAGGAAAATTTATATAAAAAGGGGTAGAATTTGGTTGCTATAGAATAGATGCCAAAAGACTCACAATTGTAAGCTTTCCGCTTCACTTGAATTTGAAGCAAACTACAAGCAATCCCACAAATAATTTACAAGTAATATCACTGATATAGAACACATCTTGAAAAGAAAACAAAACATTTTGAGCTATATACAAGAGAGTAAATATAAAAATTTTGAAGTAGACGTTCGCTGGTTAAATGTTCTCCATATTCGCAGTCTGGAATGGCCAACAAATCAAGCAAAACCTCAAGCAAAAGCCCTTCTCCTTCTTTGCTGGTGGTGACTTGGTATCCCTCTTAGCAACAAGATCAGCCATGTATTGGACAACAGCCTAATGAACAAACGAAGTTCAATACGTTAGTACCTCATAACAAATCAAACGCGAAAGATACCAACAAGCTAATTTTGTAATCGGGCTAGCAATACCTGAGCACCCAATTTGATTACTTCTCTTGGTGGAACTTCCAATGGAGTCTCATCAGCCCGAAAAACTCTCAATTTTGACAATAATCCAAAAGAATCTGGTAAAACTCTGATCTGGTTGTCACTTATATCTAACTCTTCAAGCATCTCAAGATTTCCAATTGATCTAGGCAAGGCTCTTAAATCAGCAAAGTTCTTCCCCACATTCAATTTTTTGAGACTTACTGCAAAACAAAGGTTCTCAGGAACGGATTCAATCTCATTGAAGCTTACATCAAGCTCCTTTAAATTGGAAAGGTTCCCCATTGTTGTCGGCAACCCTTTGAGCCTGTTATAGTGTGCTGTAAGAATCTCCAGGCATTCGAGCTTCCCAATTGCCTCGGGAAGAGCCTTTAACTGATTAAAATCTAATCTTAACTCCAATAGTGAGGAGCAATTTCCTATTGTGTATGGAAGTTCTTCAAGTTCATTTGTTTCCACATTTAGTCTCTTCAATGAAGTCAAATTTCCAATTGTCTCTGGCAAATGGGTGAACGCATTTGAACTCAAATCGAGATTCATGAGGTTTGTCAAGTTCCCAAAAGAAGCAGGCAGCGACTTTAACCTGTTTGCATGGAGGTCAAGCTCTATTAGATTGGCAAGTTCTCCAACTGAATCAGGAAGGTTAATAATTTGGTTCGAGTGAAGATCAAGCTTTGTCAAGGCTTGAAGCCCACCAATGGAGGGCGGCAGGGCCATGATACGGTTTTCAGATAAGTCCAATTCGTTCACATCCTTTAATTTCCCAATTGACACAGGTAGCCACTCAATCTGGTCCATCAACTTGCCCCTAAGATCAAGAACTATCCCTCCTGTTCTAGCAGTATTTTCAATAAGCGCAGCAGTCTTCATTAGATTTAGCTTGACACTGCTATCTTCACCTGCAAATACACCAAAAGCCTTCATTTAGGACTACATTTTGCTGGCCTATCAATTATATGTACCTATCTTGGAGAGTTAAGGATTTCAATAATGATCAGCTGAATTGATGAAAATTACCACAAACTTTCCTTCTAAAAACTAAATCCCAGCTTTTCAATCAAAACAAAATACGACTTGAAAATGATCCGTCATCAGAATTCTAGTTTCTTCTATTTATCCAGATTTCAATTTTCAGTCTGTTAATAGCAGCACAGGAAGAAAAAACAGTCTTCAGTTTTAAAATTAAAGATAAAAAAAGCAACAACATCTTTGTCCTTTCTGATATAAATTTGAAATCACTATCTATAATAATAACTCCTTTCATTTCATCATATCAAAACATGCAACAATATGTTGAACTTTTGGAAAAACTATACTGGTTTAAACCATATTCTCCAAATTGGATATGTAATTCTTGACATAGGCGCAAAATTTCACAAGAAGCCAAAATTCCCAACAAATATTAGAAATTTTATGCTTTACCTGAAATGAGAGAAGCCTTTATAGAAGAGCTTCTAACAAAACCCTTTGCATCATCTTTATACAATTCACCATATTCCTTTCTCTTCACCAAACTGTCGTCACTGATAGAACTTTCTCCACCAAATTGCCTTACTTGTTCCCCAAAAGTACTCACCTTTTCATCCTGGGTATCCCCGGAAACCAGTAAAGAAGCCCTCTGAATCAACCCATCAAAGGTCTCAAACATCTTGTCAGCTTCAACCAAGTGAAGGGCGTCTTTTTTTTGCTCATGGCTTTGAAACAGCACCATGGTCTTCTTCAACTGTTGCAGAATAGAGAAGAGTTCTTCAGGGACATCAACAGGGGTTTGTTCCTTCCAGATCTCCTCAAGCTTGATTTTTTCTTCATTCTCCACGGTTTTGATAACAGACTTGGCTGCTTCAACATCTTCAACTGAAGGCCTTGGTGGAAGTGATCTGTAAAGTCTCATGATTTCTTGTACTGTTTCTACAAAGGCAGGTGATGGATCTTGCTTTGACATCACAGCCATGGCTATGGTGGTTTTTTTTTACCCTTTTTTTTTGGGGTCTTCTTATTTGTGGTTTTGGACAGGAAAAAAGACAGTTTTAGAAAGGTCTCGTGGGCAAAGGGTCCTTGTTCATAATTGTTAATGGATAAGACTTGGTTATTTATAATTGTCACATACAATATGGGTTAGCTGGCATTTCTCTATTTTTTTTATAAAAATATTTTAATAATTCTTTCTTTTTTTCTTTATTTTTTTACTTATAAAATTTTCTCCGGTGATCCGAGCTACAAAAACCTTCGCAAGCTTAATGGGCAAAACAATTATGTGAATTAAGTGACTGACAGTGACAGATTACTTTGGTTTTTGTTTAAAAAGTATTATTTGAAGGCCTAATTTAGGCTCTGCTTCAAAGCTTTGATTAATTAATAATATACTGAAACTGAAATCCAACAAATTCCCATTATTTTATGGAAAGATTTACTAATATATAATTATCTGATTATTTTGATAGAGTTTATTTGCATGCTCTAACCCCTCGAATTCTTCAATTAAATTTGTTTAATGTAAACTAATTTCAAATTAAAAAAATACAATTATTTGCTGAATGTGAAGTCGTAAGATCTTTTACAAATGATTTTGTCATCAATGATGAAAAATGTCTTGAATGAAATCGGACGAATCATTGGCCATGGGAGAAGCCGGCAGGCATTTTGTCATCCTTGCTAGGTATTGCAAATTTTGTTTCTCCAACCAATTCTTTCACTAATTAAAAATTGAAAAACCCAATAATTTTGTTTGATTTTTTTTTTTCTTTTGCCTCTCCCATTTCTGATGAATATGAAGCCCAAAAACTCAAGGCGAGGAACATGAATGAAAGTTGAGAATTGAGAATGCAAATCCCATAGCTTTGTTTCTTGATCATACCCAAAATGTTTGGCAAAAAAATTGGCCCAAATCTCACTTCATAAATTCACAGTCTTGTTAATGAGAATTCAATATCTAGACCTGTCACTTCATCCCTTTTTGAATCAAAATGATTATGATTTTTGAGTTCCTATTTGGTAACTTTACAGTAAGGTTATCACTGATACGATAATTTCTCAAAGGTTATTGCAAAATAGAAAAACCCAACAGATCAATACTTTTCTGCTGCTGGTAAACTGCTTGTCTTGCCATTTTTTTTACCCTGTCAACCTTCCTCTTCCCCCTCAACACTAAAACAAAACGAACCTATCTTCGTCAAATCCTTGTTAAGTCTTTCTTTGTCTCTCTTAACATACCCTTCTGATTCTTGCATTTTCATTTTGCTCTCATTTTGATTTGTATGTCATATTTTCTCGCGGGTTTTGATTTCTTTTAATTTCAATATATTTAGAAATAAGAACACAAAAAATCGGGTGCACGACGAGTGAAAAGCATATCCGGCCTGCCCGAAGGACCCGATCGGTGAAACCCGAATTCGATCCCTGCTGTCTTCTTGATAAAGCTTCGATATCCAAATCCATACTGGAATCGAGTCTCAAACCATTTAGTTACGATCTGGGTCTGAACAATTCAGCCCAAAGCCTCAGTCCTAACCCTAATAACAATACCAATACTAATGTCGATGATCATGGTTGGGGATATTGCACTGAGGAACAATTAGAGGAAATTTTATTGAAAAGCCTGGCTTTTTTATATAATGCAACTATATCTAAGCTTGTAACGTCAGGTTACGATGAGGATGTTGCATTAAAGGCCATTTTGAGAAATGGGCATTCCTATGGTGTAATGGATATATTGACTAATATTTTGCATAATTCATTGGCTTATTTGAATAGGGCCGTGCTAGTAGTAATTGGAGTAATTCAGATGAATCTGCGCCCGGTTTTCTGGATTTAAGGCAATTGGAGGAGTATTCTCTGGCGGGTATGGTTTTTTTGTTGCATCAAGTTAGCCACATTTGAATAAAGGTGATGCTATTTAGTGTTTGCTTATGAGTGATCTTCATGCAGGAAGGGCTAATAATATGGACATTTCTTTTCTTCCATCTCCTACCAGTGAATGTAGGCTGGTGTCAAACAACCTAGAGAGTGTTGGCAATAATGGAGTTGATGTTGTATCTCCGGCGCTGTGAAGGTTTCATGGTGGTTGGGGACCTAGGATTGGAGAAGCAGAGTTTCCGGTGGATGGGTTCTTTTCCTGTAGCACCGAGATGACTTTGCTGAGGGATATTGAGTGTCCCAAGAGGTTTGATCTTTCACCTTCAATGAAGTCTTCGTTGAAAAAGAATGTTGCAATGTTCGCTGCTACTAACAAGTGCAGACAAAAAACCAGGAATGTGTGGGTTTGTTGTCTAGTGGGAATGCCTCGCTGGCTGTTGCTGGAGGTGTGGTTCCAGCCGAGAAATCTGAGGAGTCACAAAGCCAGGATGGGGTTAATTCTGTACTGAGTAAATTTCGCGATTTGAATATTGATGAGAATGTGGAACATGTTGGGGAAGATCAGAAAGGTGAGATGATAATTTCTCTGCTTCATCAGATTAAGGATCTTGGGAAGCAAGTGACAGAGGAACGAGTGGGCTCACTGGAAGGCGATGCAAGCTGCAAGAATGCTTAGTAGTGATCCAACATGGCTTAAAATGCTGAGGATGGAGAGGGAGGAGATGCAACAGATGAAGAAGGGGAAACACACAATAGACAACTCAACCATGAAGAGACTGTCTGAGATGGAGAATGCTCTGAGGAAGGCTAGTGAGTAGGCGGACCAGGCAAATGCAGCTATGAGACGACTTGAGACTGAGAATGCTGAAATCAGAGCTGAGATGGAGGCTTCTAAATTAAGTGCATCAGAATCAGTCACAACCTTTGAGGAGGTTGCAAAAAGGGAGAAAAAGTGCCTGAACAAGCTTTTGGCTTGGGAGATACAGCAAAACAAGTTGGAGGCAATTGCTGATGAAAAGGAGAAGACTAAAGAGCTGTAACAAGGCTTAGCTCGAGTGGAGCAGGATCAGAAAGAAACAGAGGTGCATCATGCATACGTGCATGTGATATCTATGCCATCTCTTTGGGCCTAGGTTTATTTTAGTTTGGTGTGAAATAAATCGTGATCCGTCGGGCATCTTCAATGTTTATCTGGCATGCTTCTTTGGCATTGTTTATGAATTATTTAACTTAGAGACCCCCTAGCATAAGCTATCTTGTTTAGTATATCTGAAGCTCATAGTTTAGACAACAAGCATGTGATCCTATTAGAAGCTGGAATTCATATTCTTGAGTTCTGTCTCATTAACATATTCATTTTGTTTTAGGTCATCTGTATGGAGCATTTCCACTTCTTGTGATGCTTACTTGAAAATTTCAAATGGAATGTGAGTTTAAGTGTGATATTAATCTGATGGAAAGAACAAGACTCATTATTTTGGGTGTAAAAATGTAAGACTAGGAGGACACCCTACCTGAAAAGCAGCCAATACAAGCTTAATACACAGGCACTCTTGAATATTTGATTGTGCACTTGCTAAGATTTGGGCTGTGAATAATTAATTCTTACTTTTGGATAGAGTGAAGTATAACTCTTTAACTTATCCCCAAGTAGTTCAATGTCGCATTTTTCTTTTTGTAATTATTAGATTCACAAATGTGACTTGACTCAAGAGAAAGCCAATATTTCCCTGGTTTCCTTTCGTGTGATTGTCTATGAGTGTACCTTTGTTCTAGTAATATTATTTATCTGATTTGTCGTTTATTTTCTCTCCGCTTCTTGAGTTTTGAATATTCTTTTGTATGAGTGTAGCAATTATGTTGTGCAATCTTCTTTTACATTCAACGTGGAGGAAGGAGATTTAAGGCCAAAGAGCTACCCTTGGCTCAAGTGGGAGAGGAACAACGGTCAAGGAAGCAGATGAGGAGAGCAATAAAAGAAAGCTTGAGGCTTTGCGCCTGAAGATAGAGATAGACTTTCAGCGTCTTAAGGATGATTATCAACGACATAAGCAGGAGCTTTCCCGTCTGAAACTATTTGCACAATCTTCCGACTTGAATCATCAATCAGATAATTTACTCACCGGACAGTCAGAGGGGGCAAAGCCACAGGGAGAAACAATTGCTAGGTTGCTTCATGAATTAGATAAACTAGAGTATTCTTATGATAAAGAAATCAACTGTGATAGAGAATGCATAATATGTTCAAAAGACGAAGTCTCTATCATTTTCCTCCGCTGTGCACGCCAGGTTGTATGCGCTAATTGCAATGATAGTTATGGGAAGAAGGGTAAAGCAACTTGCCTATGCTGCCAGGTGCCACTCGAACAAAGAATTCGCATTTTCGGTGCTAGTTCATAGTTGCTGTTTGATTTAAGAAAAATACCATGCAGCAAAGGTCTTTCAGTGTCCTTAGTATTATGCAGTTTTCTTTTCCAAGCAGTCGGTGAGACTGCTGCTGGCTTTTACATATACTTTTAACCTGGTGAGTTTGTATGCAAATAAATGCCAATCTTCTCTCAGCTGCCTCACGCTTTTAGGCTTGAAATAAGTTATAACCAATATTTCTTTTGTTGCCATCAGGTTGAAAACCTGAATTGAGCAAGTGCTTTCTCGTATGTTTTATTTGTGATACTGTCCAAAGTGTTCAATGGATATGTTTTGTATGCCTTAACAGTGTTAAATGATATATTTCTTTTGTTACGTTAACTGTTTTATGATATCACGGATAGGCATCTTTTTGACGGACTGATTATTATTATTATCAAAAGAAAAAGGATATGTTATTTTGCATATGGAAGCTTTAGAACATTTTGGAGTATAAATGAACAAAAGGTGAGAAAAAGATTCAGAAACAAACCTGTAGTAGATGGCCAAATGTGAGCAGATCAAAGGAACCCCTATGGCAAAACCTGAGCGGCAAATGGAGGAGTTGAGAATGCACGAGAACTTTGGGCTTAGTTAAAAATCAAGCACAGCTGTTGGACAGCAACAACCGTAGGTGCATCCATGTGAAAATTGTCATACGCTGTTGATGTTGATGTTAGGTTAACAAAACGAAAAAGCCTTTGCTGATGCTAACCCTTCCTTTTCTACCAAGTTAACTTTCAACGCCATTATATTGCTCAAGTAGCTGCATATTGTCCGTGACCCCAGAACTCTCTTTCCACATCCAGCTTTATAATTTTTATATCTAAACAAGCTTCCCTTTACACTTCCTATGCAGCCATTGATTGGTTTGGTCAACGGGCTGACAGTTCACTGTTGAGCGAACCACAAATTTGTGTGTCAACGATGGTTACTGGCTGCAGGAAAAGAAGAAATGCAGCTTGCATTGCAAAGTTTGGAAAATGACAGTTGCATAAAATGACATTGGATCCTGCTCTCTATACTTTGATTCCACTTACTGCTAAGATTATAAAAACCACTCCAATAATCATCATTAAAAAAAAAAATTAAGAAAACACAATGATCCTCACCAAATTTATTGTTTCCTTTTTTTTTTTTTTGGTTGACTTTAGCCCTATGAAAATGACCTGCTGTTTTCAAGTTCTTATTTTTCTTTCTTCACTCTATAATGGAAAGCATGTGACTATGGAAGCAACATCGCCTCTCTCTATCACTGTTCATATGATCAGGTTCTCACAAACACACCAAAAACTCCTCGCCAGCCAACCACAAAAATATCAGCGTTTTTTCTATGGTATAGTTCTTTCTGATCTGTGTAGTCTCAGTCACTCTAAGTAAATATGTACATCTCTCTTTATTAAGGATCATATATACCTTGTGTTGGTTAAATATTCCCTCTTACATTTAATTATCACAGCTTGTTTCCTCTCAAGAAATGGCTACCAAAGTTCATGTGGGAATGGAGACGGTAGTGAATGGAAATGATGTGGCTGAAAAGGTCAAGAACAACTGGAAGAAACTCATGCTTGACTTTTCAGGGAAAACGAAAAGATTTCCGGGTTGTTTGCGGCAAACCATTTGGAAGGTGGGTCAAGAAGACCCTAGAAGGATAATCCATGCTTTAAAAGTTGGTTTATCTTTGACACTAGTCTCCCTGTTGTATTTGATGGAGCCATTGTTCAAGGGGTTCGGAACAAGTGCCATTTGGGCTGTCATGACAGTGGTTGTTGTTCTGGAATTCACTGCAGGTTGGGTTTCTTGTTGAATTTGCCATGCATTAGCTTTCTTCATGATCAAGCAATATATTTAATTTTGTTTATTTTGTAACAGGAGCAACATTATGCAAAGGACTGAATAGGGGATTAGGGACACTGTTAGCAGGATCATTGGCATTTATCATTAACTATATTGCGAATAAATCCGGAAAGGTCTTTCGAGCTGTTTTCATCGGAGCTGCTGTTTTCCTTATCGGTAAATATCTAACTTCAATGGAAATTCTATTTTTCAACTCCAACCTTTTGAGGCTTGTTCTTCATATCACCTCACTTCGTTTTTTTCCTTTCTTTTTTTTTTATCATTTCTCAATTCAACAGGAACTGCAGCAACATACATGAGGTTCTTTCCCTATATAAAGAAAAACTATGACTATGGCGTTGTTATATTCCTCTTGACCTTCAATTTGATCACTGTGTCGAGCTACCGAGTCGAAAACGTGATAAAGCTTGCACACGATCGCTTCTACACCATCGCCATTGGCTGTGCCATTTGTCTTTTCATGAGTCTTCTTGCATTTCCAATTTGGTCAGGTGAAGACCTCCATAACTCAACTGTTGGGAAGCTTGAAGGGCTAGCTAAATCTATAGAAGGTATATAAATTTAGGAACTGTAATTTAATTTATTCTCTTCTATTCCTTTTTTGTGTTAATAAACGCTTATATAACATTATTGCAAAATGATGCAGCTTGTGTTAACGAGTACTTTAGTGATTCTGAGATAAAAGAAAACCAAGATAGATCATCTGAGGATCCGATCTACAAAGGCTACAAGGCAGTTCTGGATTCTAAATCTACCGATGAGACTCTGGTAACTTCTTTCCATGTTTCATTAATGTGCTATCTAAGTAGCCCTTACTATGATATTTATGGCTAATATAAAGAAATATTTTTGTTTTGTGGAGGCATTGTATGCAAGTTGGGAGCCAAGGCATTCAAGGCACTGTTACAGATTTCCATGGCAGCAATATGTGAAACTTGGAGCCGTTCTTCGCCAATTTGGGTATACTGTTGTAGCTCTGCATGGATGCTTGCAAAGTGAAATTCAGGTACTCTTCAAATACGAACTTGTCTTTGCAAGCAAAAAGAAAGAAATAAATAACGAAAATAATAAAACATAATTACATGTTTTGGCAATGTACATTTTTCTTTTGGAAAGTTCATTTTCATTGTTTTATTTTTTTTAGACCCCACGATCAGTCCGTGTCCTCTTCAAAGACCCTTGCATTCGAGTTGCTGGAGAAGTAACCAAAGCACTAATGGAACTTGCCGACAGCATCAGAAGTCGACGCCATTGCTCCCCTGAAATACTCTCTGATCATCTTCATGAAGCCTTGCAAGACCTCAACACTGCCATAAAATCCCAACCAAGGCTCTTCCTAGGCTCCAACAAAAACCGGGCCACCAACATGCTAGCCTTAGCAGCAGCTCAAGCTGCTCACTATAAGCAAGGAAAAGACCGTGGGGTTTCGTTAGCAAGTGTAAAAACAGACTCATCTGCATTTTTGGAATGGAAAACTAAAAGGGTCATTGAACAAGCTAAAGAGAATGAAGGGAAGGTTTTGAGACCGCAGTTGAGCAAAATTGCAATAACTAGTTTAGAGTTCTCTGAAGCACTTCCTTTCGCTGCTTTTGCATCTTTGCTAGTGGAGATTGTGGCAAGGCTTGATAATGTGATTGGAGAAGTTGAAGAATTGGGGAGGATAGCTTGCTACAAGGAGTTCAATCCTGATGATGATGAAATTATCGTGACATGTCAAAAACCACCAGTGGATGTTACTAAGAATCAGCTGCCATCCCATGCATCAGATTAAAAGGGAGAAAAGGGTGATTTATTATCATATGAAAATGTTAGAATAGTTTATTACTTTGTTTGTGGATTTGATTTTCATTTACAATTTTAGATGACATGATGCAAGTTGTAGTTAGCGATCGTTTTTGGGGTATAACCTTTGTCGGGTTGGCCCCAATAAAATATACTAGTTTGATATATATTCTATCCATCAAAAGAGTAACATTGATACTCTAAATAATTTTTTTGTTCTCGAAGAGATTTAGAATTGAAAAACAAAACATAAATAGTTGAGACAAAAGTTTCCATTTCCGTAAACTTATGTCCAAAGTGAACAAAAAAAAAAAAATGTATAATTCTCACTAAGGGCCCAACCGGGTTCGAACCGGTGACCTCTTGATCTGCAGTCAAATGCTCTACCACTGAGCTATGGACCCTGTTACTGTTAAAGCTCAAAATGAATTTAATATAGTAAATCAGAAAATCTTTAAATACCGGACAGATCATTTAAGATAAGATATTAGATAAGAAACTTTTTTGTTAGTATAATTTGAGAGGATGCCAGAGAATGAAGGATTAAAATGGCATGTTGCATCTCAAACACTGTTGTGTTCCTGCAGGACTACCGGAGAAGAAGCCCTTACTGCTTATTTGGTTGGAACATAGGCAAGAAGCCAAATAATTCAGATCTTAAGCCACAGCCTAAGTACCATGACACTGGTCTTCCTTTCTCTCCTTCTCTTGTTGACAAAACGTTCTTAAGAGGTACTCTCTCTCATTCACATGCATCATTATCTAGATTCAACTATGAGTTGACAACAGGCATAAAGTGGTATATAAACCATGCTTTCAATATTACATGTGACTTCAGATTCTGATTATGCTACTAAGGAGTAGTTCTAATATGTTGCGAACCTGTCACATGTTTATGAGTAGGTAGGGAATTAAAATGCTGCTATAAGGCTACTGTTGATGGATTTAGCGCAACGAATTTTCATGACTGCTGTGATTTCAAGGGACCCTGTGTGATAATTGGATACACAAACAAGTCCTTCAAGTTTGGTGCATTTAACCCTGAAGGCTATAGGAGCACAGATGATTACTATGATACATTTGATGCATTCCTCTTCTACTGGACTGAAAATGAGGAAACTGATCCTATTATACTGCCCAAAATAGGGGGTAGTGGTGCAGCACTTTTTGATTATGCTCGAGGGGGTCCCCAGTTTGGGGCTGATGGATTGCTCATTGGACCTCCCCTGGCGCCAGTTATGGGAGGGTTTGCTGGTCCAGACACTAATTCAGGCATCGGAGATTTGAGGCAAGCCAAATCTAGATTGGGATTATCATATGCTAAGAGGAAGGATGGTAAGGAATCCCTCTTTGGGGACGACTCCAAGGTCACCATTGAGGAAGTGCAAGTTTTTTGCAGTCCTCAAATTGCTAGCCTATACTAAGATGAGTAAAGGACTTGTAAATTCTAGTGCAATCAACTTAATTGGAAAGAAAGTTGTTTTTAGTATATATCTTTTGCAATGAAAAATCTATTTAGCATTTTTACTTAAGGATGATTATTTCGGCTATCCAGAGTTAGCTTTCATGCACTATACTAATGTATCAGATTGTGGGAAACTCCAATAGGGGGAAAAGAATACCAAAATTGTTACTTTCTTAAAGTTCATGACCACTTAACTCAGTGGAGGAGCACTTTTCGGGACTTCATTTTCAATTCTTGGGCATGGAAGCATATTGTTAAAAGTGAATTTTCATGAACAACGAAATCAAGTGTTTATTTGGTGAGGAAACTAGGAAAGAGGCCACACGCTTACCTAAGGGCCAAGGGGCAACCGAAGAAGCAATAGGGGGCGAGAGAATCTAATTTTAGAGAATATTTACTTTCTGTTGCATGAAAAGAGTTTGGGGGTATTAGTCCTTCTAACGAAGTATTTCCCAAAGCTATGTTATTGTTGTTTCTTTACCAATATTCTTAGCAAAGAGAGGACGGGGGGCAATTTGTTAAGAACTTAATGGATGAAACATTTTGATAATCCTTAAACAAGTCTAGTTTGGTTTCTTTGCCCCCCACTTTCTTTTTCGTGCAACAGGGAAGAGTTACAAATGTTGGGATTCCCAAATTTATTGGGTGTCACCTCTTAAGCTTGAGTACATGAACTGTTAGACTAAGTTTTAGGTTCTCCAGTGCCCCTACTCTGAGTTTAGTCTGTTTTGCTCTAGAATTCACTGCCAGATTTTATTTCAAGTTGAGAGGGTACTTGTCTATTATTTAGTAGCTCCCATCCAATGGCCCTTGGCGATTACTGGAGATTACTTGCTTCTTTTAGCAATAGTATTATTGCTTAGCGTACTTGATTGAAAGATAATTCTTGAATTAACCAGGGCTTAGGGAAATATCTTTCATGGGATCTGAAAGGAAATGTACTTGATAGTGACTTTTCTTGATAATCTTTCAGAATCTGCCAAGCCAATCCCGAAGAACAAAAGGTGGAGGAAAATGACAAATAAGGTCACCTTATTGGGGTGGTATTTTTGTTGAAGTTAGGAGGGTTGAGATATCATGCCAAGCCGCCCAAGCCTCCAAAACGTGAATAATGCGATTGAGCTGTTAGCAAACTCAGTCTAGATCAAGTACCCCACTGAATTGATAGAATGCTGAACAAAACTTGAAAGTGTTTGTCTAAAGTTAACCTCTTCATAGAAATGGCGTATGGCATATGATTAAATTTCATTCTAAAGGCTAAACTGTAAATCTGCAGCAAAGTTTGCATTTTCAAAAGCTTGAAGCAATTTGACAACAATAGTGAAGTTGAGAACGCTGCTTGATGATTGAGAAACATTCACCCATTGAGACAAAATTTTTTAGCATTTGTTGAAGATAAGTTCGGACATTCCCGTAAATGTTATCAGAAATATGAAATTTCAGCACTCAGAAATGGAATATGCACAATGAACAGCTTCCATGAAAGAAGCTTGTTTATATTTCATAAAACCATGCAGGCAAAATAGTTCAGTTGCCATTAAACCAACTCCTGGTGAAACCGTTAAAAGTGATTAACCACCACGGAGTGATTTTTGTATCCAAAAACATAAAACACAAACGGATTAAAACAGGTACTTGGCTGCTTCCATTGCAGCCCCGGTACAAAGTATAACAAAAAACACGGCAATCTTAACGGAACCTGATACCAGTGAAGGGGCTGTTCTTATTATTTATTGCTCCAAGAACCAACATTAAAAGGCGTCGTCTTAGAGACCCCTTCTAGATAAGACAACCTAGGTTCCTGTCATTAATTGGTCGTAGGGGTGAGGAGGCCAATCATCACATCCCTCAAATTCCCATCTCCACTAGTTCCTTTTTCAGAAAGGGTTCAGATAGTTGAATAATCCAGTCTGGTCATAGCCTTCGTTGCCGTAGAAGTCCATGTAGTTTGCATGTCCTGAGTAAGTTGGCATGCAACTAAAGTGACGGGGACCATCAACATGTTCGTTTTCCCCAAAATTCGAGTACGATGAACTAGGTGAGAAGTCGGTCTGTTCGTATGGCTGCCAGGTGGTCAGTGAGCTTGGAAACTTATACTGTGGCAAGTGCTGGGCTGCTGTTTCACATATTTTTGGATAATCCTGCAATAAGCCAAGGGAAAGTTGTCAGAGAAACCTAATGAAATCCTAACAACTGTATCTTCGAGCTCCATTTTCTTTTTCCATATCAAGTTATACACCTTTGAAGAATCAAGAATTAGATCAGGTGAGACCCAAATGCTGGCAGGACCGGCAGCCAAAGAAAGAGCCTCAAATGGTGGCACTTGTGTGACTTCAAAAGGACAAGGAGAAGTGATAGGGCTTGAATAACGACTCTCATTGTTACGGTAACTTGTTTGACTCGAAATGTCACCCGAAGTGCTTAATGGCTCGTTGCTGATCCTTGGTGAGGTAAGTTCTACATTGGTCAAACTGCTTCCCTTCCTCTTGGCTTTTGGTTCTCCATGCGCATCACTCGCCTTCTGTTCGTTCCTTTTCAGAACACGGCACAAGGCAAAAGCACCCTGAAGAACATAAAAGCAATCGGTTATATAATTGTTTTAATAAATCAAAATGTAAAGACAAAGAATAATTACATATGTTTATGTTTTCACCTGATTAGTTGATTCTTGAGAAGGCTCATCAGAGAACCGATACTCATGCATAACCCAATCCGTTCGACCTCCCAAAGGGGCTCGTCCCCGATAGAAAACTAGGGTCTTACGGTAGCCAGTCACAGCAGCAGATTCACACACCACTTTCCTATCTTTTCCGGTGGCTTTCCAATAGCCAGCTTTGGTGGCTCGGTTTGTTCTCGAGCCATTTGGGTGCTTTCGATCCCTGGGACAGAAAAAGAACCATTCCAAATCTCGGTTCGGAAGAAACGACTTCTCTGCAAAGCAATTCGATTTTTTTTCTTACTTAAATCCTTGATCAAAAGCAATGAAAATGACTGAACAGTTTTAGTTAGTGCTTTTACTTGCATTTTTTTTTTCTTTGGAAAAATAAAGTTACAAGTCCCATGGGAATAAAGAACCGCGAAAGAAGAACACATAACAACACAAAAACAAACAAAAAAGTGCTTTGCCAACGTTAAAAGAAAGCCATGTTCACATTAACTTAAACCTGAAATTATATTAGAAACTACAGTCATTTGGGTGCTTACCTTCTAAAATCTTGAAACTGAACAACTTTTTGCCGTCATATTTATTCAATTCTTAAAAGAAAATGTGCAGAAAAGTACCTGGCAACTCCCAAGGATCAAACTTGTACAAATCGATCACAGGAATCACTTCAAGCTCAATTTCAAGCCCTTCAGTTTTCCTTTTCAGGTAATATCCTACCAATTCTTCATCAGTCGGATGGAACCGAAAACCTGGTGGCAGTGATCCCCCTTCCATTATCTCAGTCCTCAGCTTGCTTAACTATTCTCTAGTATGATTGTTTAGCAACTTTAAGGAAATGAAAGAATAGATTGGCAAAATTGGAAACAGAGCAAAAACGGAATTAGATCAGAAAAGAAGCAAAGCCAAGAAAGCTAAGAACTTTGTCTCTAGGTGCCAAGGTTGAATCTATTAAAAATCTGGAAGATCCAAAAGTAAAAGCTTTTATCAACGCTAGATTTCTTGTCAAGAACCGAGTACAATCTACACAGAATGCACCCGATGAATGGCAGAATCATTGTCTTTGAAATGTAAAGTTGTTCTTCCAATGAAACTAAGTTCACCCCCCCTTACCCCCCCCTCAAAAAAAAATAAATTAAATTTAACGAGAACTTTGATTGTAAACTATACCCAGAAACCAAAACAGATTCAACTTTGCAATCAGCTTGGGATTGGACTCCTAAAAGCAAAAATTATGGTTTACCATGTATTAAGCAAAAGTTGACAAGGAGAAACAAAGGTAGGAGGAAGAGAATTTGAGTAAGAGTAAGAATGGAGGTATGGGGGATGTCTTAATATATAGTGCTCAAAGAAGGCACCAGTCCAAAAAAGAGCACACCGAAAGTGCAGAAGAGATCGCTTGTCCGAAGCTTACCACGAAATTCCACAGCCTTGGCCCCACCTACTTGAACTCAGTTCACACTTAACTGGCAAACTCCCGCCAAATTAATTTGCGACCGTTGTTGGATGTTGTTTTTTCCGAATTATTTTTCTGTCTTTTCTCTTTAGTTTGTACCATGCTACCACTTTTGTGAGTGCAAAGGAAAATGTTCGACTGCTGATTTAACGTTGGTTTATGGGTCCAAATGTGAAAGATTTAGTAATTAATAATAACATATGAAACACGCGAAAGTAAATTCAACATTAGATAATTTATAATAAAACGTTTTAAAAGATTCCCAATGATCATATCTTTCTAATTTGTTTGTACCAATTAAGTTCTTAATTGAGGAATTTGACATCTTAGATAGATTACAATTGCCTGTTAATCTTTTTTCTAAAATCCAAACTATTTTAAAATAATTTAATTCTGAGGGACAACAAGAAAGATTAATTTCCCAAATTTTTCCATATTTGAAACATAGTTTATTTATGACATATAGAATTAAAGAAATTTAAAGATTGAAGGGTTTAATATCTGAAAATTTTGTCTATGTTTGCATGCTGTAAGTGCTCAGCAAAGGAATGCCAGCATAAGCATTGAAAACGGAGAATTTTCGTTGTAACATTTTAATTTTATATTAAAATAATTTTGAAGATCTGTTGTTATATATATATATAAATATATAAAAATTTATCTTTCAAGGTAAACGCACTTTCTCTGCACTCATGGCATGGTATAGTAGAGACGGAAAGGAGGCACTGATTGGGGTTGGGGAATTTGGGTTTTCTTGGTCCCGTTCTACGGCTTTAACTTCCTTGCATGTCATCTTGAGTCAGACAAAAACACTTTTTCCTCTCTTTAATGTGGTTGATTATGTCATCTACCTGGCCCATTTCTTTAAAAATATTATAAAATAAAATACCCAAAATGAACTTTCGGATTATTTAAACTTTTAGGAATTTCCAAACACGCCTCAGTGGCAGCTCAATTCCATTCTGCCTGCCTACTAGACTTGTATTAATTTGTAAATAGCACTAACCTAGAGTCTTAAAATTCCCATTTTAGCGGGGCCAACGAATTCGATGACTAGCAAGTGGTTGATATTGATGGAACTCCTTGTGGCTCGATTGGAACTTACAAGTTAAGGGAAACAAAGAGATATTAAGAAATTAAAATTTAATTTAATTAATTTATATAATTAATTAATATTTGATAAATTTAAAGTTTGAATTCTAATATTATATTCAATTAGATTTGAAGATTTTGTATAATTTTAAACGTAGGAACTACTTAAGTTCGAATCTCATCATTATAGTTGAATCAGAACCAAATAAAATTCTAAAGAAATCGAGATTTGACTTTTCAATTTTTTTTTATTTTTTCTCAGCAGTAGCCGAGTTTATATATTTTTTTATTAAAGGGTTTGTCATATGCAAATAAAAGAAAAAAATTATAAATGTTAGATTTTAAATTTCAAATTTGTTAAGTATCAATTTCTGAAAGTAATTATATAGATCAATTAAATAAAATTTTAGATTCGATTCATTTTTCTTCTTTTTGCTTTACTTGAGGCGTTTGTTGATTTATGTCCATTTTGATTAAGAGAAATTTAGAGTGGAAAATCATAAGTGACTAATAGAACATGTAGTATTCTTTAGAAATTTCCATGATGGGAAAAGAAAATATTTGCGATTACTGACTGTTTAGTAACACTTTGGTTTTGATTAAAAATCATATCCCTTGGAAAATATATTAATTAGCAATTGGAAGCTAATGGAATCTTCTTGCTTTCAAATATGGTAGAAAACATTGGTGTTTTCTGTATTAGTAATTGTATTATCTAGATGATACTTGTTCAGCTAAATAAAACAAAGTTTTTACCCGATTAAACTTTAGATAATTATGATTAAATTTGACTATTGATGTATTCATTTCATATTCATAATAATTTTTCATATGTTATAATTATATTTAAGGCATATTATATTTTAATACATTAATACATTCGTATTATTTTTTATATTATATCATATTTTATATTATATTATATTTATTATATTTATATCATATAATCATGATATATGACAGAAATATTAGATTAAAGATGTTTCTTGACCATTTTTGCTTTTCCCCTGCCTTAAAAGAAGGGTTATATCTGGAAGGAAAAGGATAAGGAATTAAGTTAATATTTTTTGCTTTAGAGCTTGATTTCAGGCAATATATTAAAAGGTTAGCTTTCTTACTTGAAATGATGACCAAAAACCAACCGCTCCAGAGTTCTTTTCTTTTATTGAAACAAACCGCTCCAGAATTGTAAGTTAAGAATATCCACTTCATAAATTGATCATCATATATTAATACAAAGATTCAATTTATCCTAATCTTGCATTGTCATCATAACATTTTATGCACCGTTTATTTAAGACTAAATCAAGGGATTACATAATATAAAATATATATGTATTGGTAAATTCTTCAAAACTTCATGTAATCAGTTGCGTCAATATACAATTACATCATCATCACATTTATGCTTGGAATTGGGAAAGGAAGCGATAAACATGAGGGAGACGTCGCCCCATTTATTTAGGGGTAAAAAAAAGTATGACTCTAATTATAATTTTCTAAGGAAACGTGCATCAATCAAATTGAATCAAATGTCAAACGTCTATAATTAACAGAGAAACTCCCATGAACCAGAATAAGAACGGAAAATTCCTTGTCTGTTTTGATATTATTGGAAACTCCCATAAGAATTTTAAATAATTCGACAGAAACTTTTAAGATGTAATACTTTAGATGTATGAACTTTAAATCACAGTATTTATAATTTCTTTTCTTAATTTCTCTTATTCTAAGGTAGCATCTCTTTTGGACAAATTTTCTGGGGGTTTTCAGTTGTTGAGTGCAATCAAACTAAACAATCTCTTTCATAAGGCTTTAGAAATTATATATATACATATATAAAGGAAAATTTTAACTATCTGTTTAGGGTTTTCATTTGCTAAGTGCAATCTAATTTTAATAAGGCTTTAGAAATTCTAACCGAAGAATTTATGTTTGTAAGTATAGCTAAGAGTAGGTAAATGGATACAAAAAGTTGTAGATATATATGGTAAACGATGATATTAAGACACGATATTAGAATTTGTTTTTCTTTTTCTTTTTACCAATAAGGTTTGCATAATGTTTTTTCATGGGTTATTTAGCTACTTTTCAATAAAATCTTCTTGTAGGGTATTTTATGAAATGCATGGAAAAAGGATAATTGAACAAATTTTGCATGCGCACACCAAGCCCAAGACAAGAGAAGAGGGAAAAAGAAAACCCTTAGTGGTATTTATGGCAATGGCAAAACCATGAGCAAAAAACTTTGTGGGCATAAATTAAAAATAAAAATGATAAGTGAGGTTTAGTAGAATTAATTTATATGCTATTTTAATATTTTAAAGTTCGATTTATACAAAAAAATACCATAAAGCTATAAATTGAAAAAGAAAAAAAGGAAAAAGGTTACCATTGAAGTCTAATTGCTGAAGTGGTATGCCACCAGGGAATTTGCTTACCTAAGGCCTAAGGACAAGATCAAGAGTGAAATGAATCAAACCAAGAAAAAAAAGATGGTCATAGTGGTGCTGTTATTAGTCAATGAAAATCGGAAGGAAGAACCCAACAAAAAAAAAAACGAAAAGGAGGGATAAATGTTTTCTTTTATTTTTATTTAGGGGGGGGGGGGGGAATTTGGAAAGTGAGAAGACTCACCTGGCCCTTATCCCTTAAGTCGTCGTTTATCTTCTGCTTTCGGCCCCTTTGTTTGTCCCTTTGCCGAATTTTGGTAGCCCTTTCTCTCAAAAATCAACGTCCACCTCACCCCCTTAATGTTTGCTGCCAGGCTATAGCCACTGCATTCGTCTTTCAGCAAGATAAAAGCCAACAGTTCGACAGAATAGTAAAAACTGTGGTTATATTACTCTGATACCGTTCCCCTATAATAAACGAGTTTAGTTTGCTAAACGACCATGTTGTGTTCATTTTACGTCAATCATCATGTCTTCCAGTAATCTACGATATACATATATATATATATATATATAGGGCATACGTTCTTAGGCTTTGGGAAGCCGTGGTCTTCCCAGGAGTTTTAGAAATTATATGTATTTATGCATTAAGTCTAATTAAATTAACTTTAAAATAAAATTTATATTTATTTAATTTTTTTTATAATTTAGCTTTATGTATTAAAATTTATTAAAATTTATAGATTAATATTATTATCAGTCTTAGCTTATAAAAAAATTTAAATTTTTTAATGCATTATATATTTATCTTTTAATGACCCATAAAATAAATATATTATACTTTTATTTTCAATTGTTAATTATACTCAATATATTAATTTAAAAAATTAATTTTTTTCTTTATATTTAATAAAAAAATTAAATAACTCTGCTTATGTGTATGTTTGTGTATATATATATATATATAATTATATATATATGACATAAATAGATATAACAATTTTTCTTAAACATATGTAAAGATTTAGTATTTTTTTTGGTAATTATTGAAAATGAATTATTAAATTCTTGATTTTAAATTTGATTAGACAAGTTAAATATCGTTAAACATGGGATGACATATGCACGTGATATACAAATTAATCGAGATTTGGATGGGGATGGAGTGTTGTTTAATGCGCACCTAACTAAAAGCTTTCAAATCACTAATGTTTTTGGTCTAATTATGTCATCCCAAATGGCTTGATTTAGGGATTAAGATCAATGAGGAATGAGTCATCAAGGCTTGCATCAGCCACCATGAAAGGGAGAAATGTAACAGTTCTTTCCTATGGAAGTGGGGTGAGATTGTGGGGGATATGAGCCATTCAGGGGCGGAGCTGGACAAGGATATTTGAAGGTTAAATCATAATAATTGATATTATATTAGTTTCGATTGTATAATCGATACTTATTAAATTTAAGGTAAAATGAATGATATTGATTTTAAAAATTTTTTGACATATATTTGCATGTATACAATATATATTTATTAAAAAACTAAAAAATATGTTATAAATATATATATATATATATATGAATATATTTGAAAAATAGCGATATACTTGAAACGGTGCATTGAAAAATATCAGTATCAGTGTTTACTAACACCAAAACAAAAATAATTTATCCAATAGTACGTTACCGACTACCTTAGGTCAAACATAAAGAAATTTAGAAGTTAAATATATAATATATTTATAAATGTATAACATACATATTTGATGAGTATTGAAAGATAGATGTATAATGCGTTAAAAAAATTTATTTAAGGGTTAATATTAATAATTATATTTGTCTATGAACTCTAATGTATTAAATTAAGTTACAGACAAAAATAAAAAACTAATTAAATATAAATTTTATTTTGAAGGTTAATTTAATTATTTTCATATATAAATATATATTTATACTATATTAAAATGGTTGACTGAGTTAACGTTGTAAATTAACGAAACACCAATTCATTTAGTGGAATATACTTAAAAATTTTAAAACCATATTAATAATGATAAAAATGACAGATAATTACATATTTTTTATAAAAATATAAAACTACTTATTAATCAGTTATTTATTTATTTTTTTAATTACTCACATAATTAACAACTAACAAAATGAATATATCATAATCTAATATATATTAAGAGAAATTTTAAAATTTATAAAAAATTAATTTAAAAATTTTAATATATGTAAAGTGAATTTTCAAAATTTTTAGGGGCATGAACAGCCGCCCCTGAAACCATTGAAAAGAAGGTGAAAGCTACAATTACGGTGCAATTGAATGTGCCAAGGTAATGTGATGTGGAACCCTTAGTTTTGCTGAATCTATCAAAGTGAAAATAGTATGGGTTCTGTAATAAATAGGCCTCTCTTGTTTAAATTTAAATTTAAATATTACATTATTTATATATAAATATATATCAAATATAAATAATAAATAATAAATAATAAATATTTTTAAAAAAGGCATCCACCAAACACTATTCCCCATGTACGCCAAAAAGGCAAAGGAGTCAACTTTTGAACCTCCTCCAAATTAGAACATAATCTTTTACAACTGTAAAAATGTCTTTTTACCTTCCAGGTCAAGAAGCATCGCTTGTGACCAATTGTGGGCATGAATGGGTTAAACTCAGAAGATGGTGATATCCTTGGACTCCGGCATCATCATGGCTCTACATGCCCTTGGACTAGTAGCGTATCCCCTCATTCGCCATGGATGGGAAGCCAAATAAAAATATTCTTTTTTGCACTTATCGATATTGGAGTGGTAAATAAAAAATATTCAAAATCCTATTCAATCTTACTTCTTCTCTAATACTCTTCTCTTGCAGCCATTGAGTTGTTAAATCTATTACAGATATGTGTGATAATGAACTGTGACAAAAACAAACACTATGAATTCATGTCTCAAACATGTTGCAACATGAAAGCAGTAATGTAAACTGGCAGCAGCCAAATCTCTCACGGTTAAGACTAAATCATCCACTTCACGTCTTCAACATTAAATAAAACCATTAGGAGTTTGAATGCAAGAAGATCTGCTATTTATAGTACAGGTCAAAAGTCAGAGTGACAGACATGTTTATGTTAGTTATAAATTAATTTTAAGCATATACGCAATTTACTTCATACTAGTTTAAGCACATATATGTGTTACGCATATAAAGCAAAATAAAAACTTTTATTTTGTTAAGTAATTTTTATTATGAAATTTCTCTTATAACTTGATTATATATAACATAATAATCCTTTATACTAAATATATAAACTGTATATATGGATATTGATGGAAAAAACAAGAGCTAAGGAAAGTCAAACAAAATTTGATGCATAATTTTCTTCATTTTATAACTTAATTATTAATCAGAATTTTTTTTATTTTTAGCTTTTTATTTTTTTAATTCTTTTTACCCAACAGAGTCCAACTTAAATCTCCTGCTTGGTTTTGACACACAGTACATTAATTACAAGACAATTAAATTGTTGTGGGTGGACATTGTGCAATTATAACAGGAAAAGGGGATCAAAATCTAATTTTTTGTCGGTTTAACCACAACTATACAATTATTTTTGTTCTCTGGTCCAAAAGGCAGCAGGTCTTAGCCGCTCGTCAATGGCTGCCTTAGCATTCACTCACCAAAGTCTTCTTCACTTTACTCCGAAACTCACACCTTCTAAACCAAAACTCAAACCCAAGAGAACCAAAACCAGACTCTCAATCCAAACATTTACGACTTCCCCACAAGCTTCTTTTACTGACCAATTTGTTCTCCAATTAGCTGACTCATTAGAAGACTCTCTCCCTTCTTCTTCTTCTTCTTTGCCGCTTCAAAAGCTCAGAGACAATTCCTCTGAAACCCTTCTTTCAACTCAATGGCCCTCTCGAAAAGACGAGGCTTTTCGCTTCACAGATACGTCTTTGATCAAGATTTCAGATATAAAGCCAATTTCTCACCCACCAAAATCCCTAGCTTTTTTGGATGTTTCGAGAGACACCCAGTTTAAAAGTTTTGATTTTGTTGATGGGTTCCTTGTGGATTCTTCATTTAGCTCATCAAATTTGCCTGATGGGGTATATGTAGGCAGCTTGTTAAAGTTATCTTCTGAGGGAATTCTCAAAAGTGTGTGTGAATTTTTCGGTGATTTTGAATGGGGTGATTTATTTTGGTCTGTTAATGGATTGGGGGCACCCGATATTATGGTTGTTTATGTGCCTGAAGGGTGTAGAGTTGAGAATCCTATTTATTTAAAGTACATTGCAGTTGAGGGTGGTGATCGAGGGTCTAAAAAGATGCCGCTTTCAAATCCAAGAGTGTTTGTGCTGGTTGAGAAAGGGGGGGACGTTGGG
Source organism: Adansonia gregorii (assembly GCA_038382025.1). Lineage (NCBI taxonomy): Eukaryota > Viridiplantae > Streptophyta > Magnoliopsida > Malvales > Malvaceae > Adansonia > Adansonia gregorii. The sequence continues at coordinate 12,303,610 of JBBYHO010000020.1, forward strand.
ATAATTGAGGAATTTGCTGGTAAAGAAGGGAGTGAGTGTTATTGGACTAATTCAGTCTTGGAGGTTGTGGTCGGAGAAGGAGGAAAAGTTAGACATTCTTATGTGCAAAAGCAATCTCTGAGTGCTGCTCATATCAAGTGGACTTCAGTTCGGCAGGTAACTTTCATGTTATTGCTTCTTAAATTGATTTTATTGTTTTCTTGCGAAGTTTGTCTGTAACATTTTAGTACAATAAGTAGCTTTATATATGCTTGTATAGTGGTCAGTTGATCTTTAGGTAGGAAGTACTTTTTAGGCAAATTTTATTTAAGAGAACAACCAAAAAGCTAGTAATGCTGATGCAGTAGAACAGAGCTATGGAAATTCGAGTCCAAATGGCTTCTATTGATAACTCTTGACAAATGACTTATCATCCAGTCAATCTCCTTTCTCAGTTTAGGGGCTTCCTGAAGAGTGAAGACTATACTTTTGTTTCCCTTTGTCTGTTTAGAATATATAAAAGGAAATTTATGTCTTGGAAAGTTTGGTCTTTGCTTAGGATGGCGGGATGGGTAGTTGGGTAGAGATTAACTTTCAAGTCATGTTGCTCGCCTCTTCAATCCTCCATGAAGTGTGTACCCTATGGCGTGAAATATTATCTTTCATCAGACAAAACTAGCATGGATTAAATAATGATACAGTTCATCCTTTGAATAAACAAAAAATTGATTTAAATATCACATATAAAGATGAGCAACCTTTCCAAATTTGTTATGAACTCTATGTTTAAGGTATAAATTGAGAGGAAGATAGAAGGATATGAGAATGCCGAGCTGAATTTGGAAATAGATAGAGTAGACAGAGAGAACTGACCTAATCCTTGGAAAGTTAATTTGGATTGTACGCTCCTAGTTATAACCTCATAGCAAGTACTTGCGGCCCTCTATCCCATTTCGGTTAAATTCACAATTTAATCCCTTTAGTAAGGGCTTAAGCCTACTATTCTACAAGTCAGCCAGCTAAATATTAGATTTCAAAGCCTGTTTTGCTGTTATGTAAGTTGAATCTAACTCTATGTTTACCACTTACTGGATAACTGTATTCTCATAACTTTACCGGCAATGTGTAGGAATCAAGTAGTACCTATGAGCTTGTGGAGGTAAGCACTGGTGGAAAATTAAGCAGGCATAATGTCCATGTTCAACAATTGGGCTCTGATACAGTAACAGAATTAACAACATTTCATTTCTGTATTGGTGACCAAACCCAAGATCTACACAGCAGAATAGTTTTGGACCATCCACGAGGTTATTGTCAACAACTTCACAAATGTATTGTGGCTCATTCATCTGGGCAAGCAGTTTTTGATGGGAATGTGAAGGTGAACAAGTAAGTATGTTGTGCTTTATATATATATATATACACATTGTAGCTTAGTGTACATGCTTATATTAGAAAGTATTATCCTGTAATGATCTCCAATTCTCCATTGAGTGAGTTTTTTGGGGAGAGTGTACTTGTTATGGTTATCTAATAGATATGGCATTTAAGAAGTTAAATTTTATGCGGATGAAAAAGCTAAGAAGTTAATTTATTTTTGCTGGCTTTTGCCACGTGCCACCAAGTTTAACTTTGTTGGTTGTTTCCATTCTTTGTTGGATTTTAGTATTCACTCTCTCTTAAAGGTGGGTCTCCAACAAATTTCCCATACTTGTTCCATAATTATCCATATTTATGATACCTTATCATGCATTATACATATTTACCAAGCACATATTCCTTGTCTATAAATGTCAATCATTGTTCATTGCTATCTATAGATTAACCAACACGGAAAGTTTTGGTGGCTTTTGGGAGTTCTGGAAGTGGTAGGTGCCACGGTTGAGTCTTTTTCCATTGTTGAAGAGAGAACAACGTGAGATTAGGTTGGGTTTAATTGCTGCCTCACTGGAGCAGCTATTATAATGATACTTTGTTGCTCTGACCTTTAGATGATGGCAAGAAGTGGACTGGCAATATAAAAGATAACATAAAGAAAGTAATGAACTTACTTCAGCATGAGTTGAGTTGGTGGAGAGCAGGTCGCAACACATGGATATCGCATCGGAGGGGATATGCAAGCATGAAGCTTTAGAATTTGGGCTTAATTGGGAAAGATAATAATGTTGGGCGTCAATGTGTTAGGATTAATAGAAAATGAGTTGCTGGGTGTTTCTTTGATCTCATTCACTTGTAAACTTTTTGCAGATATGCACAACAGACAGATGCTGGGCAACTAACAAGGAGCCTGCTTCTTGAACCTCGAGCGACTGTAAATGTCAAACCCAATCTCCAAATTATTGCTGATGATGTAAAGTGCTCTCATGGAGCTGCAATAAGTGACCTAGAAGACAGCCAACTGTTCTACTTTCAAGCTCGTGGGATTGACTTGGAGACTGCAAGGAAGGCACTTGTCTTTTCATTCGGGGCTGAGGTTGTTGACAAGCTGCCTTATTCTTTTGTCCAAAGGGAAGTAAAAGATCATGTTAAAGAATTGCTGCAATCCGGAAGAAAAGGCTTTTCATAATCATCGATTAACTCATGGTTTATGTAACCTATATATGATTATTATCTGTTTTTCAAATAATCATCCTTCGATTCAAGCAAATTTTGTTCTTTTTTGGAATAAAAACGAAATCAGCCATACAATGAACTCAGGGTTTATTTGTGTTGGTTCATGTAATGGTATTCAACAAAGTTTGTTTTGAATTCTAACGTTGCGACTTATTTTAATAAAAATTCTGTGTTATCAAGTAAAACCTTGTTGCTGCTTAATTGCTTATGCTGTGGAGAAAAGCTATGATGTTCTTCTTTCTAAAATTATTTCCCCTTCGAGCTCAAGGGGGTTGACGTGACGTCGTGTAAACTTTGCCAGGTAAACAACAATCCCACATCATCTAAGCAATCGATATGTAAGTTCTATATAAGTGAGCTTCCGCGAAAACGTTGCCGTGTTCGTAGAAAGGAGAGATGGTTGGCATCTCCCCTGACAGGGACGGGAACAGCTTTCGAGCTTACCTGTTAACACATCCGGTTAAGGCTTCCCACCGCTAAAGGTGGATCTATAACCCAATTTTTTTCCCATTATTTTAGCCCACAAAAGTCTCAACTCTAACCCATTAATATGTCGCTAATCACAATCGTCATAGATTAATAATATCTCTTCCTAATCAAAATTACTTTGGAACCCTTAGGCTCAATGTAATGGGCTGATCTGCTTTTTAATTAAAAGGAATTCCAGCAAGTAAGCCTGGTTCTTTTTTTAGTACTGATCTTCTATGTTGATATATGGAGAGATGACCTCCGTTTTCTTAAGACTGGAAGAATTGTTTGCAATAGCAGAAGATAAAAAAAAAAAAAAACAAAACTCTTAAAGAGAACAAATTCCAACCGCATTGATGGAAATCTCACCTTCAAAATCACAAATATTCCCCTTGATGGAGTTTAGACGAGGAAACGCCCAACTTTCAGCAGCTATATCTAAATATTTGTATCCCCCCGCCAAATCCAAGTTACATGCACTACTCTTCACTTTTTTTTTCTTTTAGTATTCTTTGGCTCTAAAAAGAAACAAAGAAAAAAAGGAAGGCACCTACAATACAATTAAATAAGCCTCCTCCCCCACCTAGGCAAAATCCTATAAGAAAGCAAAAAAGTCTTTAAAAGTAAATACTAATAACAATAATAATACCAAAGAAAACCAGTATCTTTTTATTTTCCGTCCCTGAAGAGCATTTTCTGATGATCCCTTCTGCAGATTTTCCCTTTCTTTTATCCTGAAACAAAAATTTCAAGCATCTACTCAACTCTTGTTGACTAAATAACGTTAGTCTTTTGCTGGTATCATCTGCACTTCCTCCTATCAGCTGCAAGCTTATGGTGTAAGACCCAATTGAGACCCACGAAAAATGGGTCAGCACCCACATTTTCCGAGTGCTTGCAAGGAGCTGGACAGCAAGCGTTTAAACTTCTGAGTTTTGAGTGAGTCACCTTGTATGTAGAAATTGCTTCTTGTGATCCCAGCTTGTGAGAAGAGTTTCATAGGTACTTTCCGGATGATTTCCAAATTCTACCTTCCAGCGATATCACCATGACAGTAACATCATCATGGTACTTTCTTCGATCTCCTTGTGGGATATCCAGTAATTCATTGAAATCCATGCCTGCAGAAACTCAAGCAAACATTAAATTCAGTTCGAAAAAGAAAAAAATACCTGAACATGTTGGATAAATAGAAATAGAGTGTAATGAATCTATCTTTTTTGTCAACATCATTTACCAAAAAAAAAAAAAAAGAAAAGATGTTCATCAAGTTAAAAAACCTCCCAAGTGCTAGATTCATCATAACAGCTTAGAACCCTTGGTTTTGTTTTTTTTTTCAACTAAAAACTAAAAAGCTTACCCCGGATTATAAAGCCAGGTTTTCAGCCTAGTATGTACTAGTGAAAACCGTGAATTTGGGATTTCTAAACTTCAAAAAGGACTATATAGATAATCTGACAAATTAGTTCAATCCAAAAGTGCAAAAGAGGCCATGAAAAAATAATGTGCTATTGAAGCTTATGTTCACCTTGTGACTAACCAAAATGTAGGGCTAAACACTTCAAATATAAAGAACTGCCCAATCAAAGAAGGAACTTAAAGGTAGAAAAGCTTTACAATTTAAGAAAAAGCCAGAGGTAACCACATTATAGCAACAGCAGAAAATGAAGACTAGTTTGGATCCCATCTAAGTGAAAATTCATCCCCATATGGCAATGCACCAACTTTGTCAATAAGTTTCCACTCAATCCTAGAATTACTTGTTCAAATTATACCCGAAGGGACGGGAAGTAGGGATAAGAAGTAAACTACAGAAAGAATGTTTACCTGCTTTCTTGGCCGCACGCATAAGAAGCTCCTCTATCAGGTGTTGTGCAGGGTCTCCATCTGGAAACTTTTCCATGTAACTCTCAACAAGAAAAACCACTTCCTGATTGCTCAGGTACTGATATAATCCATCAGATGAGAGGATTAAAAATTGATCCCTTGGGCATAGTCTATGGTGACGAAGAGAAGGCGAGCAGGATATATATGGTGCAGTACCAATGTACTCATTTCGAAACATCTCCAATAATGCATCATTCAACTTGGGCTGCAATAATGTGGAGATTATGTTATCACATAAGCTAGTTATATTCCTTAACTATTTAAACACAATATGAAATGTGTGACAAGCCATTTCCTCTCCCATTAAGCCTGCTCCCTCTTTATCTCATCCACAAAAAAAAAAAAAAAAAAAAAAAAAAAGAAGCATGCAATTTGTAATCAAAATGTTGGACAGCAGAAATTTTTTTTTTTTGTCAGAGAATAAATTATGTTTTACCTCAGAGAAAAGGCAAGGAAATTTGTACATTTCTTAACCTTCGGGTTTTCCTTTATAGCATCTTCAAAGTAAATAATTTGTAAGCCACTCCATGCAAAGCCTTAATTAAACACAATCTATCATGGATAAGATCTAAGACTTCGATAGTGAAAAGGCATGCGAAAGAACCTTTTTTAGAAATCCTGCACCAAATGCTCTGGTTACTTTAAGCCGGCCTTTCACTCTGTCATTGACAATGCACTGGCTGTCATCTGGATGCTCATTCTTGATTCTTACGACTTCCTGCACAAATCAAACAATGAATTTCAGCAAATGCTACATATAAATTAGGAGAACTGTATACAGTTTAAACTGGTAATCTTTCTTCTATGTCAGAAACAACAATCACTGAAAAGGCTGCAATTTCATGTACTTTTGCTAACTGATTAGGCAATATTATTATGCATTACTAGATGAGGACATCCAAGGCAATATTACCAAATTAGTTGTGTTTGATACAAGAGAAGGCCCTCTTCAACCAAAGCTAACTAAAATCTGCTTTGCGCAACGGATCCAAAATAAGAAAAAGTAGGGAAAGAGATATATACAAGAGCCAAATCATTGTCCCTGGCAAGCCATGAAATAATGATACAGGGAACACCACTTTAAGTTCCACAAGGAGATCACACCCAGGAATCTTGTTACTTCCGTCGTTCTAGAAGCACCATTTACTGCTCTCAAGCTAGAGCCTTCTCTATTATCCCAATATTCCTCAACTACAGACAAAATTAAAACCAAAGCAGTTCAATTTAAAAAGTACAAAAGGACCAGAATTCTTCTAGTTGCAGAATAACTCCAAACACAAAGAGTGGGAGATAATCAGGCTTTTCTTAAAGCTTCCAAGAGCCTGAGGAGCAGAATATATGTCTGAATTAGTATTGTCCACAAAATAAACAAAGACTTCTATTTACCCCAAAGCACCCATGTCAGCATGACAAGAATAAAGGGGCAAGATCTGAGCATGGCAATCCAAACCTAATTGATTTTTATTTTGTTAAAAAGGAAGAAAGGATGAAAAATATTGCAGATATTACCCAGTCTTTCACCAAATGGATGGTATTATTTCAGTCGATCAAACATCAGTTTATCACAATATCCTTATGATTTTAGTTACCTTGATAGGTAACTCAGACTTCAACCACAATAGCTTTACCCAGTGAACAATTTTGAAATACCAACCAATTTTTCTGATATATGTACAACCAAAATGCACATCACGTTGTTGGCCACTGTAGCACGGCCCCCATATTCTGTTCTTGAAAATCAGACTCATCTCAAACATGGACACCTCCACACTACATGACTACCTGTTCTTGAAAGTTTTTTACCAGTCATGTCAATGAATTAATTTCCTATATAAAAAACTGCTTCACATCATTGGGTATTCCCAAGATTTAATACTTATCAATTTTCCTTACCATCCTAGAAGACATAGATCGATCTCTTTATAGATCCTTATTTCCTAGCCAACCCCACATACTTGCTGAAACAGTGATAAGATATCCTATAAATCATTTAAGTTTGTAGTATGTACTTCTAACCAAAATGCTGAGTAACGTCTATCACTCTCAAAACCTTCAACAGATGAAAATGTCAGTCAATCTTAGAACCTTCACCAGAGAATAAGCACCATCTTTCAAATTCCAAGAGATTAAAGCCCTTTCAAAACTGTCTGTTATCCAACTTCAATAGATTTCACCATGCTAGACAGTTTAAATACACAATAAGAGAAGTTTTAAGCAGTATAAATGACTTATAAAAGATTTAAACAGACTTATCTGAGTTATCTGAGATCTATATTGCTAGAGCAATTTTTCAGGAAACAAATGATGATGGGTAAGGTTTTGTCATAAGGACCGGATATAAGGTGTTCTACAAAGTGCATGATCTGCAAGAGAATTCATCTAAAGGAACTCCTCTCCTATTTGATGCACAATTACATAGGCCATTCTAGTGCAAGAGCCTCATCTGCTTAACATTAGACTCCCTAAATTACTTTCCTAGCTGATCAAAATCATAAGAGCGTACAAGTAGAATTGAAATACTTAAAATGTGTAAGCAATAGCAATGTAAGATGGCTTAAGGCATAACTGATATAGGACTATCTAGCTAAAGTGGTAAACAATGAAAACCCGATAAAAGTATGTTCACAAGAAAACCATAGCATGCCCAAAGGTACAACAATCTACACAAGAAATTCCTGTTAATGCACTTAGCATTTCACTGAAACTGTTACATAAAATATAAATTTAGCGTTATAGGAGTTGTAAAAAGGGTAGTAAAGGCCACTATTTCCAAATGATCCGGGACTATACAACTCAAAAATGTAGCTTCCATGCCAGCTGAAGCAGAGAAAACTGTCAAGCTATATAATTCATATTAATGAAGATTTCAACACTGTCAGGAGACAAGAAATGAACATGAATTTTCAATATTCAGAACTTACTTCTTCAATGCTCGTGCTATGATCAGTTGACAACTGCAAGGCAGCCAATCTCATGGGCTCAGCAGGAGTCCCATTCAAGGGCTTAATGGCCTTTTTGCCCACTATCAATGTCTCCTCCACTATAACCTCCATGCTTGACCGATTTTCCTCTTGCTTTCTTTCCTCCATACTGGAACAAAGTTCCTCCGGTTCATACTGTGCAACAATAGCCCTGCTATCCCCCACATTCATTACATACACATCCTCATCCCTCATCAAAACCACTAACAAACACGAACCCATCAATGCAAGCTCTGGATTAGTTCCAAGAACCTTATCTGTCATATCTAAATATGACAGTTCAGTCACATCCAGAGCCCTCGCCAATGCCGTCAAAACCAATTCATGATCAACCGGCCCATCTTTCCTTCTCCTCCCAGTCTTTTGAACACTGTCCTCCACTCGATTATCTACCTCCTCAACCTTCTCTTTCTCTTCCAACCCAAACCTCCATGGAAACAACAAACTTCCCGAACCCTCTCTATGCTTCGACAACCCTAGCTTCAATTTCGACAACAAAAACCACCTCCTACTTACAGCAGACCGCTCTTCACTTACAGTAATTGCATCATCCACTGAAAACGCAAACCTATCAGACACTGAAAGATCCAACCCATCTTCTGGGTCATCCTCGGCTAGAAATTCCCACAACCTCCTCCTCCTAATCCCGGTCCCCTCCAATTCAAATGTTACCTTCCTCGTCCTCTCCTGTACCACTCCATTCGATTCATTCTCCCGAACTAAACCATCCACTGTACTGTTAACCTCCTCAGCAGAATTCTTATGATTCTCAGTTTCATTATCAGTTTTATGCACAATACCTGTAGCTATTATTAAGTTGGATGGGTCAGCTTCATTTTCAGTTTTATTTTCGGTTTCTTCATCAAGTTCCCAAAAAAGACCATGAAGTTCATTGAAAACAGCTCGATAAAGATTACCCATCAAGAATTCGGGTGCATCCGGTCCATTAAAACCATCGTAAATCCCAACGAACAGCCATCCTTGCTTCTCCGAAACAACTACGTGGACCCGATCCTCCCCGGCCTTCCCCAGCGCCCACTGCACATCCCCATCGGTCTTCCCCTCTGCCGCTACCGCTGCCTCCGTGTCATCAGAATTCTCCCTTCTCCCGACGAAATTCAACACCGGAACCACCCAAGGCCGTTTCTTCTCCGAGAAATTTCTGAAAACCCCTGAAATGCCCTTCTCCCTCTTCTTTTTCACATAAATGCCACCCAGCGGTGCTGAGAAATGTACCCTCCCTTCGGGACACGCGTTAGCCTCCAGTGGACCTGACGCCGCCCAGCGCTCAAACGGACCTAAAGGACCCGACATGAAGAGCCCACCCCCCTCCACTGGGTCATGATCTCGGCCACGTGGCACCGGTTGCAGTGGCAAGGCACTAAATGACGACGTGCTCTCGAAGCCATTCCCGCTAACGATACTGCTCTTAACACCGTAACCGAGAGTATCCTCGGTGGCATCGTCGTAAATGTTTTCAAGTGGGAGGACAGTTCTGGGGGTCCACGTATTAGCACTCACGGAGGCCCCGGAAATGGCTTTAAACAAAGTCTCGGGTCCGTTTCTTGTTTTCGGGTCTTGCGACGGAGAGAAACGTGAAGAGTGCGAAGGAGATACGAAACGATCGGAAGAAGTCGGAGAGAGGAAACGATTGGAAGATCGAACGTAACAAAAGGAGTGGCCCAGGGTTTCATCCAACGGCTCCGATGAAGCAAAGATCAAGCCAGGGTGATTTGCCGGCTGCCGGTTCGACCGGTCTATCACCGGGTTAAAGCAAGGGCAGAGCGTGGAAACTCCACTTCCCATCACATTTGATTCATTTCACTCGCCTCTCCACCTTTCGAAGAAATCTTTCTAATTTGTAAAAAAAAAAAAAAAAAAAAAGGTTACTAAAAAAATGAAAACGAAAGAGAGTCGCTGCTGTCGTTGTTCCCGCTGCTCTCCTCCTTTGCTTCAGCTAGAAAGAGAATGGAAAAAAAGAGTGAAAATATTTTGTATTTTTGCTTTTTGTTTTTACGTTAGTTTTTGAATTAAGTGAGTGGACTTTTCTATATTTATTTTATTTTTTTATTTTATTCTTCTTTTTGAAGTTTGAAATTTATTTTTTTTTATTTTAATTCTGAGCAGAGCAGTTGTCTGTTGGGTCTGGGTCTGGGTCTGGGATGACGGTTACACGTGGCAATGGACGTAACGCATAGGGGGTCCATATTTGATGCCAGGTAGGAAAATATAATGTCACTATATAGCATTAGGCCCACGTGGAAAGTGGGGTCCACGGATGAGGATTTTTTGGTTTTCCCTTTTTATGTTTTTATTTTTGGCGGTTTTGCCGGTTCTGTTGAGAAATTTTAAAATGACGAGGGAGTCCTTTTAAAGGGGGGAGAATATGGCTTTAAGGAAAGCTGTAGGGTCAAATGCGAGAAACCGACGTGACACGTTGGGTTGGAGTGAAGGGTTGTCATTTTTATTTTTGAGGGGTGCTTTTGTCCTTTTCGCTGTTTGGTCAAATAGGGCACTGGGATACCTCTTTCAACTTTACGCCAAACAACCCAACCTCGGATCACTTTTTTTTTAACCAAAATTTGAATTCAATTGACCATATTACCTTTTGGTATTTGCGATCTGTTTCATTTTCCCCAGTAGATTTTATTTTAATTCTAAAATTCATTCCGGTTAATGGGTTTTTATCTCATTATTTAAGAAAAAAATTTTGAATTTAATTAATAATTTAAATTAATTAAAAAATGAATAATGTATTAATTATATATTTTCTTTTTTAAAATTTTATCTCATTTAAAATAATTATCTAGTAATGGTAGTCAACATTTCCCTTCACCTATTCATATCATACTTTGCACCCTTTTTGTTTTGTCAATAAATTTAGATGAAAAAATTGTTGAGTCATAAGAATTTGTCAATTTATAACGCAATTTGTTGCGTTTTACAAAAATGCATTAACCATTTCGAGAAATTAAGATTATTTTAAAATGAACTTGGTTAACTGAGACCTTCAAGCACTAGTTAAGAATTCTTTTATGGATGGTTAATTCATTGCTAATGACAATGGTTAATGTGATATATATATAT
>JBBYHO010000020.1:12318555-12337541 GCA_038382025.1 Adansonia gregorii
TCTCGTAAGAATCTCTCCATTGACTTGAGTCTAGAGCATATAATAGACTAATATAGGCTTTGATTATGTAAAGCTGTTGCACATGTGTATATATTTTATGTATTCCTAATACACGTGCCTTTATTTATATAACACTTTGGTGCGAAGGAAATTGCACATTATTTGAAATGATATTCATAAAAATAAATATTATTTTTTGAATCTAATAAAAATAATATATTAAATATAAAAAATTCTTAAAATAATAATAAAATAATTTTCAACCGTTGCTTATCACTCATTAGTCCTAGTTATAGATATAATAAGGTGAAAACCCTAAGAAGCTAAGCTGCATGGCATTTCCAAATTTTTAAGTGATAAACTCGTAGTTTAATGAGGCGAAAATAAAAATCTCTTTGTGATTTAATCTGAAAGCTACGACAGTTAAGGGTCAACATTCAATTTTCTTCCCTGAAATGCATTTGTCATTCTAGATTTTAGTGGGTAATTATATGAAATCGGACAATTTGATCATTATAAAGTATCAAAATTTAAGCTGTCTATTCTTGGTTGTGATGTGACATATATAAAATTCCATTGCTGGTTTGAGGGTTAGGTTTTTTGAGGCTTGAGACCATTGTTTTTTGGGTTTCTCTATGCTTCTTTAGCGGTTTTATGAATTGTGTTTATGAGTTTGAAGGGCATATGTATTTAGTTCCTTGTTTGTGCACTTACAGTTTATAGGGTTAGTTGCTTTGAGGTTCAAGGGATTTCGGTATCTGAAGTCCTTTTTACACATGACAGGTAGGGTGCAGCGCAAGTTGGCAAAGGAAGGGAAGTACGAGGTTGTCACACTGAGTTACCCTGAAATTGAGTGTGAGGATTTACGTACCGAGAGAAATGGGGATGTTGATTGGACAAGCTTGCTCGGTGATACGGTGATTCAGCTCTTTATGTCTTGTAGTTTGCACGTTGCACGTTGTACTTGCACCTCCTGCTGAGAAAGCAACGTACATAGAGTTGGCCTTTATTTATTATTATTGTTTTTTTGGTTGTTGTTGTTGTTGTCCGAATATTTTATTCTATCAGCACTTCATTGTAGCATATAAAAAACTTTGTCAGAGTCTTCTTGGCAGCTTTCTACGTCGCCATTGTCCCTGGAAAAAGTTTCATTCTCAGCTAGGGGGAAGTTCAGTTAAGCAACGTGAGGTCTAGGGTGCAAGCTGTATTATCTTGTGATGTGTGTGGGTAAAATAAAAAAAAAGGGTAAAACTCCGTATAAGAAGCAGCCAACTTATTAGGCCTTGAATGAAGTACCAAAAAAAAAAAAAAAACACTAAAGGGTAGAAGAAAAAAAAAATGAAAACTAAGAATGTGGAGTTAGATTTCTTGTGATTGATTCTGGCAATTCTGGTGGGAGCCTATGTTTTTCTTTTTGGTTTTCTTAAGAAAATAAATGAATGGTACTATGTTATACGGTTGGGGAAAAGGCATAACTCCCTCCCCCAGGTGATAGGGGTTGGCCTTTCGTTGGGGACTTGTTTTCCTTATTGAGTGCTTTTAGATTCCAAGACTCTGATTCCTTCGTAAACAACTTGGTTGATAGGTCTTTTTCTCTTTCTTCTCTCCAGTCCAGTAGCTAGATGTGTTCAAAGCTTATCTAAGCCAATGTAAAATTTTATACGGTTTATTTTGGTTTTCAGCTTATGAGACTTTATTTTTGATTGGTTAGAGATTGATTGCAATTTGGCTCTATAATCATTTATGATATATAGGAATTTTCCATTTTGGTTTGCTGTTAGATAGTAAACAATTCTATTTGAGAGCTTAAAATCAGAAATTAAGTACTTCATTTGAGCTTATGATACGTGCTTAGTGAGTGACAAAAATATCATATTCAAATTTTTTAAATCTTTTTCAAATATTTAAAGAATTGTCAAAGGTTAAATTATATCTTTATATTTGTATTTAATTTGAAAATATTTAAAATACGAATATTTTTAAAAAAAAGTCACAGTAACATAGATCTTAGCTCCACAAATTAAAAAATGTAAAACATGAGGATATATTTGCCATGACTATAATTTTAAGTAAACCATTAATTGCATTTTAAGTAAATATTAGTATGAGTTTATCTTCAGAATCGTGACAATGGTCTTGCCTCTTTTGCAACTTAACAGCCTTATTATTTTCAATCACAGGTATGGCCAAACTGGAATTTACAAGGCTAGTTTGTTTGGAAGCCCAAGCATCATACTTTGTAGTCCTGAACTTTGTAGGAAGGTTTTGACGGATGATGAGCAATTCGAATTTTGCTATCCATCATCGATGATGAAAATAATGGGCAAAAAGTCATTATATGGTGCCTCAAATTCCGAACACAAGGGTTTGCGCAGGCTAATAGCTACACCAATCAATGGCCATGAAGCACTCTCCATCTATATTGGGTATATTGAGGACATTGTGATATCTTCATTGGAAGAGTGGGTTCATAGGAACTTCCCAATTGAATTTTTAAATGAGTTGAAGAAGATCGGTTTCATTGTCATTACCAAAATTTTCGTGGTCTGTACTGATTCCATTTCTGAGTTTATGACCAAGTACCATACACATATATTCCAAGGATTGTTTGTGCTACCCATTAATGTCCCCGGCTTTGCATTCCATAGAGCCCTCAAGGTAAAATTTTTGTTAAAATTGTTAAGCTTGGGTGGCCTTATTCCCTAAAATTGGTTCTTTCTCCATGGTATGCAAAGTCTTTAAGTTTGAATCGTAATACAATTTACAGTGATTTGACAAAGAAAGAATGGTAATTAAGCTATAACTTGCTTTGTAGCCAAACTTTCCTTAAAAGATGAGATTAAATTTCTGGGCTATTATTTTATTTTACTTTTTTTCTGGGCTATTATCATATTCTTTAGAAGAGTGAATTGGCCACAAGAACTGGGCTATTGTCAATAGCTCATTTTCTGCTTCTAAACATCTTTGATTTCAAGTTATCACTGAACTCAGCATTTGATTTAGTGCTTTACCACGTGTGATAAATACGACGTATCATTAAATATTCTTACCCTGGATCAGGCAAGAAAGATATTGGTAAATATTATCCAAAATCATGTGGACGAAAGAAGAGCTAGGAAAACTGATGACCGAAGCACAAAGAAGGGCATGATGGACCTACTTTTGGAAGTGAAAGATGAAGGTGGTGAAAAATTGGAGAACGAGCATATTGTTAATTTACTATTCGGATTCTTACTTGCGGGTCATGAAACCACAGCACATGTTGCAATGTGGCTAACCATTTACCTTCACGATCATCCTGAAATTTTACAAAGAGCCAAGGTGAGGTTGCAATCTTTGTATGGCTTAACTTAAAACTTTTACGTAACAGCTACTTGCTAGAATAGGGAAACTAAATTTTACCGGATGTCGTTCAATTCATGGAAATGCCTGAACTAGTTAATATTATCATGCCACTAAATGGATTATTTGTTCCGCTTCTTTTGATATTGGAAACTACTACTTATCAAAAAAAAAAAAAGAAAATGAAATATTCGGCTTAAATTTGCCCCAATTCAGGAAGAACAAGTGGAGATCATAAAGAGAAAACCATCCTCACAGAAAGGCTTAACTCTCAATGAAATTAGAGACATGGAATATCTATCTAAGGTATGGTTTTCATTAATTACATTGAAGTGATTGCTATGATAAAAACGTGGTAAGTTTCTAGTTCCCTTATACCTCTAAAGCTTGAATCAATCTGAATTAATGAAACAATTCATGTCGTTGTAAATTCTAGGCCATTGATGAGACCTTGAGGATGAGTGGTTCCCCGTTGGCAATTCCGAAAGGCTAAAGTTGACGTTGAAGTTAATGGTTAGTCATTTGAAGCTTCAGAATTCTGTTTGATTTTCTCATATTTTTCCTGTATCTGCAATCTCACAAAATTAAGTTCTTTTTTTCATTTCTTTTTCCAGGTTACATTATACTCAAAGGATGGAAAGTCTTGGTTTGTAGCAAAGCTGTCACAGCAATTCTGAGATTTACTCAAACCCAAACGAATTCCTTCCATCAAGATGGGATGTAAGTAGAAACATAGGACAATAATCTTATATATTCAACTTTAAAACAGAAGCCATGATTAAGTATCTGAAATTATCCAAATTCTGTCTTCACGGACATGCCAAGCAGAATCATAAACCAAAAGCTGGGTCTTTTATTCCCTTTGGAGCAGGAAGTAGGACATGTCCTGGAGCTGATCTAACCAAACTTGAGTTGTCTATCTTCCTTCATTATTTTCTCCTTAACTACAGGTAACTCAAGTTTTTCCTGCTACATGTTTTAAGAGTCAGCTGCCCCATTCAAAAAGGAAAAAACAGTGATTTGATTCAAACTATGAGAATGAACGAAAATAAGTAATTAATACAAAAGATGGTATTTAAATTTGAGGATGATCTTGAAAGCTCTTTCTTTTCTTTTCAGAAACCACAAACGAATTTCAGAATTTTCCTTTTCTTTGTACAGATTTGAACGGATTAATCCAAGGAGCCCAATTACGTATCCTTTCTAAGTCCCATAGACAATTGCCTTGCGAGAATCACAAAGCTTCCATGACCATGAAACATGTGAATGCGATCCTACCATGAAATTTTTATTTCACTACTCGTGTATCAGTTCTGTTATTGGCAAAAGCTATTGGCCAATCGATTTACTTTCCAAGTATAACAAGCCGATTGGCCCAGTTTCATTTTGTCTCCCATTTAATCTTCCCATCCGCTTTGTTCATGCTCACCCACACCGAAGTACTCTATAATAAATAAAATCAAACAATAGTTTCATTTCACCTGTCCTGTATCTTCAGTTGCTTTTCTTTTTCTTTTTAATAACTTCAGGCCGTTAATCATTATTTTAATCAATAAATTTCTTTGTTGTTAGTTAATCAGGAGAAATAGAGTTCATTTTATAACAAAGGGTGTCTATTAATAGGAAAAGAAAAGCAAAAAAGTGCTCTTTTAAAAGTAGAAATGGGTTTAATATACTTTAAATAATCAAGAATGCTTCTAATTTATATATATATTTTAAATTTTGTATTTCTTTGCTATCTTTTTCTTCAGAAACCTTAATTTGGAATTTCAACTTTTGATTCCTAAAATATATATTTAAATTTTCACATGATTTTCTCATGGAATGCTTTCACAGAAGTTAAAAAGTAGATTCTTAAAAATCTTGATTGCCCAAATCCAAGGAAAGTTGCTGTGGTAGCTGATCAAATGGCCATTAAATTGAATTAAACATCATCGTCACCTAACGGTAATTTTGCCCAATGGCCCCTTCTTATTGAACCATTTCAGAAGGAAACAATCTCTTTCATTAATAAATACCTTGGTTATTCGTTTATAACATGATGTTACATCCCAAGTGCTGGAGATTTTCCTACTAAAAAGAATGAAAGATACGTTTATATATAAAAATATGAAGCATAAGAATATTCCTGGGGTGTTTTTCGTTGAGTATAGCTTTTATGAACTCTTGCAAGGCAGTAGCATGCAGGTACTGATCCTGCTAAGCCTGTTAACAAAACTGAAGATCAAGCTCCCATGTATTTCTAGGTAGAATTACGAAGGTGAAGAATGGAAAGTAGTGAATTTGATCCTAATTAAGATGATCATGGGAGCTTAATGATTCTTGCAAGACAGTTGTCTGCTGGGCGTGGCAAAGGTAGGTAATTGATTGGACCCTTTGGATTTATCTCTTCAAGCCTGCAGAAAGAAAAAGAAAAGTCAGAATCTCAATGTCTTGGGAGCATATTATCTAAAGCCATCTTTATACTATGATGTTAGCCATGGATGCATTCTTTTTTTTCTTTTTTTTCTTTCAACAATTTTTGGAGAAAAATCTTAGCAATTTCTTTTAGAAACAAATGAATACAAAGCAACCGTACTCTTGACTCTTGTGTGGTTGAAATGTATGGTAGTCCATTAACTTGCAATAGATATCAAAGAAAAGAAATTAAAACTCACTTGTAGTTGAGGAGAAAATAGTGAAGGAAAATAGATATCTCAAGTTTGCCTAGATCAGCTCCGGGGCAGGTTCTGCTTCCTGCTCCAAAGGGAATGAAAGATCCTGCTTTGAATCTATGGTTCTGCATTTAGTTGAAACAGATAGTAATTAATTAACATTATTTGATGACCTTTTATCCCTTTATCAGTTTATTTTCTCCTTGGCAAAATTGAAGAAAATTCCTCTATATATGATACTTTATTGTCATGTGTAAGAATCACGGTATATTAACACCAAAATTAGCAGAATTTTTTCTATTGCTGATTCTATTTATTACCTCCCATCTTGAAGGAAGGAACTCTTTTGGGTTTGAATAGATGTTAGGATCCAAGTGAACTGCCCTGTGCCAAACCAAGACTTTCCATCCTTTTGGTATGGTATAACCTGGAAAAAAAAGGGGAAACCCTCTATTGTTTGAGACAGAAAAAAAAAAAAGAAAAACTTTCTTAGTAAAATGAAGAATCCAAGTCCAGAAACTAACCATTAATGTTAACATCAGCTTCTGCCTTCCGAAAAATTGAGAATGCAAAATTGCTTCTTCGCAAAGACTCATCAATCACCTAGAAAAAATCAAGCCTGTTAGATACTACATATTGTTGATCATCTCAAGTTATCATGTGAATTAGAAATCAAATGTCGGTGCATAATGTTAGATATAACTGCGAGACACTGTTAATTTCGTAGTTGGACAATATATGCCAAGGAATTTTTACATATTTAAGATCCTCTCTAGTTTATTGAGAAGTTCAGTTTATTTAATATGATTGGGCACTTAATAAAAATCAACTGGATAATAGTTATAGATAACAACAAACCTTGGGTAGATATTCCATTTGTTTGACTTCAGTTAGGGTCAGGCCTCTCTGTGAGGATGGCCTTCTCTTTACAATCGCCTGTTGCTCTTCCTGAAAGGTTGGAAATCCAAATTCAGTCGAAATAGAACCTCTACAGTCCGAAAAAATGATATGAACTAAATACATTCCTGACATAAAAATTATTGGGTATACATGTATCGGATACAATCTCATATTCGACAATCACCTGAATTCAGATAACATAATTAAATACCTTGGCTTTTTGTAACATTTCTGGATGGTGATGGAGGTAGATGATCGCCCACATTGCAGTGTGTGCTGTGGTTTCATGACCCGCGAACAAGATCAGCAGCAATAAATCAATGATATGCTCATCCTCCAATTTTTCACCATTCTCGTTTTCAACTTCCATTAGTAAATCCATCATTCCTTTCTTCCTGTCTTGTACCATAGTTTTCGCTCTTCTTTCATCTAGTTCGTCTTGAATCATCTTTACCAGCTTTTTTCTTGCCTAATACATATATATATATATATATATTTCAAGTTAACCAAAATCAGAGTCCAAGTTGAACTGATAAAATATAAAATTGATAACATAAACGAAATTTACCTTGAGTGCTCGATGGAATGCAAAACCAGGTATATTAATGGGTATGGAAAGAACGCCCGGGAACAACTCTGTATAATACTTCGCCATTGACGAAAGAACCAAATCCTGAGTGGAACCCAGGAAAATTTGTGCAATAACCTTGATACCAATACTTTTCATCTCATTAAAGAACTTGATTGGTCGGTTCATGGTAGCAAGCTCTTCCAATGAAGTGATCACAATGTCTTCAATATGCTCCATATACAAAGCTAGTGCTTCATGGCCGTTGATGGGATCCGTCGTTAGCCTACGCAAACGCCTGTGCTCGGAATTCGAAATTCCATACAGCGATTTTTTGCCCCCTAATCGTGTTGCCGATGAAGGGTAGCCAAACGAAAAGCGTTCATCATCTGTCAATACCTTCCTGCATAGCTCCGGACTGCAAACTATGACGCTTGGACTTCCAAACAAATGAGTCTTGTAAATGCTTGTTCTTCCATACCTGGAACGTACCACCAATTCCAATACAATTAAGCAAACTACATATTAATTAATTGGAGATTTACGAAGTAGCATAAAATTTCATGAATTGGCAGTTTGATTTATTTTGGGTCCGTTTTAAATATTAATTTTTAAAACTTTGTTTAACTTAAATTATTATTTAAATAATAAAAAAAAATTTCAGTTTGAACTTAAATAAAATAATGAAAATTTCGAATCACACTTTGATTGATCTATGGATATTTCTAATAAGTAATTAGACTATGAAGCCAAATTCATGTATAATAATAATGTGAGACAACAACGATTTAATAATAATAATAAAAAAAAAAAAGAAGAGAAAGAGATAAGGAAGTAACCTTTTAATCAAGCTGGCGATGAAGGAATCAGGGTCTTGCGACTTGAAAGCTTTGAGGAAGGACCACATGTTTCCGATGAAGGGCCATCCCATATGACCGGGTGGCGGAGGGCTTTGCTTCTTCCCTAACCTACTAACATAGTACCATTCATTTATTTTGCTTAAGAAACCAAATAGAAAAACATACGTTGCTGCCAGAACTGCCACAATTGACCATAACAATTCTAACCCCATTTTTTTGATTTTGGCTCTCTCTCTCTCTCTCTCTCTACAAATTTTCGGCCTTCATCGTGCGCGCTCGTATTTATAGGTGCAAATTGCTCTACGTACGTATGTCATCATCTTACATTGCCTACGTACCAGAAAGAAAGAAAAAAGTTCATCTTACATTGTCTGGTTAGATAGTAATTTAAGGCAAATGTACTAGCGTACAGTCGTCAATGAACAAATAGTGATTTGTGCGTTGAACTTTTGAATAATCAAAAGGTGATTGTTATTTTATTAGAACAAATGTCTCTTACTCAATCCAAGAATGGTCCGACAGACTCATTTCAAAAATAAAATATTTTAATTTTAAATCAATTGAGTTTAGATTAATAATTTAATACATTTTAAAGAGTAAGATGAATTTTTCAAATTTAATAAATCAAATTAAATTTTAAACAATGTTTTTATTTTTATTTTTACTATTTGAACTTCATTCATGTTGATATGATTTATGAATAGCCCAACCTCTAATTTAAACTTGTGTAATATGTCTGACTAATTTCCTAGAAAAAAAAAATACAATTATAAGCCTCCTCTATTTCCTGCTATTATGTCATGCATGGATTGCTCTACCATTGGATCCTGAATCACTTACGTCTCTTTTTCAATCCCACTATTTTGGCAGCACTATTAAACACAAGAATACTTTTGGTAAAAGGTTTACCGGTCAAAATTAACAATTCATCATTGACCAAGGCTTGAAAGGTAGAAAAAAAAAATCCAATATTGCGGTCGAAATTCGGTTCCATTCATTCTTAGTCATAGCGTTCGTATGCTTGGGAGCCGTTGTTTCAAAATTGGATGGCCGAAAATGGGTGTTTGCGTACCATAGAGAAAGTGTTGGGCTTTGGGGTCGTGTCTAAATTGAAGTTGACTTATTTCTATCCAATCGTCCTTTTGACTTTTGTATATGTATTATTTTTCTACATGAAGTTTCATGAATATGATTAGCGTAAGTGTTGAGAGTCCAACCCTTTGATTTCTTTAAATTACGATACCTATAATTCAAAAATTGTAGCTAAAACAATATTACATGTGAAAGAAGTATATAAATATATTTTTCAGTTCAAAATTTTATTTTTTTTTACAAAAATAAACTTGTTAAAATTTCATTAATGTATATATATATATATATACATATGTATAGCGGTTAAACACCTCGGTTCCATGTGAAGTGACTCAGAAGGACGAGCCAGGAATCAAAAACTAGGGGCGAATAAGTCTATACTAAAAGAAATATAGATACATATATATATATATATAATGTTGTTTAATTATTTTTAATTTTTTAATATTAATTTTTTTAAACGAAGTGTTGTTCAAAATTATGACTTGTTTTTCATATTTAAGAAAGTTATTAATAAAAAAAAATAGATTCACTATGATATATTAACTAATATGATACTAGAGTAATTTTTGTAATAGTGCATTATCGTAAATATTAAAATGCAACTTTATATATATATTTACTAATATACAGAAACCATTTATTTACGCAATGGCTTTGACAAAATGATAGAGACAATTATAATCTCATTGCGGATGGCCTTCAATATTCCATTTTCATTCGTTCAGCTATCATCTATGGTGTTCCACAAGTTTTTCAATTTATGCATGTTCCTCGTGATTTTCATTTTCAAGCACTTAACCTCAAGCGCTCTATTTGTTATGGTGTTTGTTTTCTTCCGTTTGTCTTCAAATTTATCATGTTATATATATGTCACCCGCTGAGGCACAATAGACACCACGCATATACGAAATCTAATCTTACAAATATGCAAGATGACAAATTAACAAAATAAAATTCGAAAAAAATTATATTTATAAAAATAAAACAAATTGAGTTGTTTAAAAATCATGTGAAAAAAATGAAATTATAGATATAACATAATGTTTAAAATATAAGTTCAAAACCTTTAATAGTCTATTAAATAATAGTCTCAAAAAGTTGTATTTTCTTAAACTAAAGTCTAGAAAACATATACTAAAGTTGAAATGTCACTCTTCGATATTCACACTTATCGAACCACATTCAGAACTTATAAAATATTGAAGAATATGGTGAGTACAACTATTCGGTAAGTAACGATATTCTTTCAGTTGGGTTAAAGGTGCTTTAAAACTATTAGGCCAAAATAACAATTTAAATTATGAAATACAAAGTTTTAGGTAATCTTATATTTATAAATAACTTATTTGAAAATAATAATATGATAGACATATTTAAAAGAAAATCTTATGTTTAAATCATCGAAATAGATATATCTAACTATCTCCCTTTACAAGCCGTGGACAAAAACAACTATTCTAAACTTGTGGCACGGTTCAAAATGAAAATTACTATTATTAATCGATGGCATGGTTTGAAACAAAAATCACTATTTTAGACAGGTGGCACAATTCAACACGAAACCATTATTCTTAACAGGTGACATGGTTCAATGCAAAAATCACTATTTTTAACCAGTGGCATAGTTTGAAACCAATTCCTAATCACAAAATACATATCGATATGGCCAATAGTTAACCCTGGTTGGTAGGGTTCAAGCATAGCATATCAAGAGAGCATCCAAAATAGGAAAATTAGATTACGTATAACATAATATATACATTTATTGTATTTAGAAACAAACACATTTTATACACAAAATATTTCTCATGTACATATCTATATATTTTCAAATAAACCATTTAGTAGAATCATGACAAAATTACAATCGTAAAAAGCATATAGGGATAAATATCACAATTATTTCCAAATCTGAATCTAAAATAGTGAATTTCATGCTTTACCCAATTTACTAAAACATGGGACAAAATAACATATTTTTTGCATATATGATTAAAAATATTAAGGGCTGATTTTTTGAAAATAAATATTGAAAGAATATCGAGTCACTTACCTAATTCGCTAAATTGATACTTAAGTCGCAAATCACACAATTCTTTTAATAGCCTAAAGATTAAGAATACATATATATATATTAGAATTTAACAAAAATATAAATTCAACAACGTACAACTTTTTGTTAGTTATTCAGAGATATATGGGTAATGTGACAACCTTTTTAATAAATTGAAACTTTCTTAATAATAAAATATTTAAAACTACGTAAAATAAAAAATGATCAATTAAAATATAAAATTAGTATTAATGTGAACTTTATGAAAATATAATTAACTCTTAAATAAATTTCATATTTTTGAAAATAAATATATAAACAAATAGAATTTTTTTAAAATCAAGTAAAATAAAGATAATTTCATAAATATATATTTAAATATGTAAAAATTCATTAAAATTAGTATAAAATTATTGAAATTGATATTAATACTATTTTTAATTAAAAATATTTTATTTTGGCCAAAAAATTTACAAAAATTAAAATTGGATTTTTTTTCTAAATTCGAGAATTTAGTGATCTATAATCATTGGACTTATTTGAAGCTATTATAAAACCAAATTCATGCAAACACTAATACTGCTTAAAAAGACAATTCAATTGTAGAAATATAATAATGTAATGTGAAATTTTATTTCATCAAAAATAGTTTCATATAACCTAAGTTTCAGGGGTATAAATTTTAAAAATCATCACAAATAATTTAAAATTTTTTGGGTTTCTAGATTGGCAGATTCATCTAACTTATTTTAGAGCTTCAGTTCTTTTCATATGGAACTCATATGACTAAATTAATTATATCATTAAAAAGTTACACATTTCGTACTATAAAATCCATCTAACCTTCATCAGAAATGGTCATCAGAAAATGGTTTCCGGTGATCCAAATTTGATTGATCAAAATAGTTAGAAAACCCAAATCAGTAAACTAAAAAAATCACAACTCCTAAAATACTAAATCAAATGAAGTGCCACCCATGCCGTTTGAAAGATATCAAATAGACCTTTTTACAGGTACCTATAATTGCATTAGAAAGTCATCGAAAATTTTAGAATATTAAAATACTTTAAAATAGAAGCATGAGTTTTATGTAAATTGATAAAAAATATAAAAATTTCACAAAAATTAAGTAATATCTTACCTAAATTGGTATTTTCCATGATGGATTTGCGTCTCTTTTGCCTTTCTTGTTCTTTCCTAGGGTTACACTCTCCCATGACCTTATCTAATAAAAAGTATAGTAAAACTTTGTAGCATCAATCTTTTTATTTATCATTAGGTACACAACTTTAATAAATTTAATTGAGCCTTAATAAAAAAGTGCAATTAGACTAGCCATTTAATGAAATAACCAAGTGTATTATTTTTTTTTTGGCTTTACAATATATATACATATATAAAATATGTATGTGTATGCTGATTAAGCAAGTTATCCAAATACCTGATGATCCACTATGGATTATTGCATTTTTCTTGGTTCTATATAGTCCTATTTCTTGGGGGCACTAAGAAACAAGCATCTGTTGCTCAATGTACCGCCAAATCATAATAATAGATGGCGCTTAATGATTTTCCCATGAAAGCAACGCTACTCATCTCATGAATTAACAGGATTGGCTGGTTTCTCTTAGTTCATTCTTCCAATTTGGTGATTACGATTTCTTCGATTCTCCCTATCTATGTACGTGGAGAGTGATTCATGGCCATTAATTCGGCTTGTCGTTAGCCTGCGAAATCGATTGTGTCCTGAACTCGAAACTAAAGCAAATGGTTTTCCTCCTAAAATTAAACTTGAAGAAGGATAACCCATTTTAAATTGTTCATCGCCTGTCAACACCTTCCTACACAGTCTGGAGTGCATACTATGATGATTGGTTATAAAAACCTGTTTCACCGTACCTGAAGTACTGCTTTTAATGAAAAAAGAAAAAAAAAATGTTAAATTGTGGTTACAATAAGATCATAATAATTAATTTCTGTTGCAATAAGATCATTATAAGAGACCTTTTTTCAAATTGTTGAGAAAGAATTCTGGAACTTGGGATTTGAAAGCTTTGACGAAGGACCACATGTTTCCGATCAAAGGCAATCCCAAGTCACATGGAAGGAAAGACTTTACTTGCTTCTGCCCCAACCTGTTAATCACATAGTACCATTCAGTTATTTTCCTACAGAAAAAAAAAAAAAGCAAAATATATGTTCCTAGCATAATTGAAATAACATTGGACCACCACAAATCTAAGTTCTCCATTTTCATTTTGGCCCCCCTGATCTTCTCAATTTGGGTGTCTATTATGTAAGTTTTCTGTACATGTATATATACTTATAGCTGCAAAACCATTTCTGACATAAACTTCTTAATAACTGTGATCAATCTTTTAAGTACTTTCCAGCTGTTGATCCTCAAAGAACAAGTTATTTGCTGTTCATCACATGAAGGTGCTTGACTTGGGTCTAATATGTACTGCAATAATCTAATTATTTTCGACCAATTACAACTTATTTTTTACATGGAAACTGTGCCACCGGTATCCTCTTACTTTAAAGCAGGAACATATAAACACACACACACACACACACACACACAGAGAGAGAGAGAGAGAGAGAGAGAGAGAGAGAGAAGGGATCATCAAATGAAACTACTGTCTGATCTTACTTATTATACAGTACTTCGGCTAATGGAAGATTGAATGGGTGACAAAGTGGAAGTACGACAAGGCCTGATATCAGCTTATTATAATAGAACATCTGCCGACTGTCCAACAGCCTTGGCCCAGAACTGAACTGATACAAGAGTAGAAAAAGTACACTAAAATTTCTTGGTATGATGATCACATTCATGTGTCAGGCTAGTAGGAGCTTTGTGATTCTCGCAAGACAATTGTCTGTAGGGCTTGGAGAAGGATATCTAATTAGGCTCCTTGGAATGGATTAATCCGTTCAAGTCTGCACAAGAAAAAGGAAATCGGGTTTTAATTGTAGTTTTTGAAAAGATATGAAGCGCTTTCAAATTCATCCCAAAACACCATCTTTTGTATTGACCAGTTATCTTCATTCACTCTCACAGTTTGAATAAAATCACTGCTTTTTTTCTTTTTTATAATTTTATGGAGCAACTAAAACTAAGTATCAAAGAAAAGTTGAGTTACGTGTAGTTAAGGAGAAAATAATGAAGGAAGATAGACATTTCAAGTTTGGTTAGATCGGCTCCAGGACAAGTACTGCTTCCTGCTCCAAAGGGAACAAAAGACTAGGTTTTGGTTTATGATTCTGCATTTGATGTCAAGCAAGACAGCATTTCGATAACATTTTTGATACTTAATCATGGGTTTGTGCGTTAAATTCCTGTTTTAAACTTGAATATATAAGATTAATGTCCGGGTGTTTTTTACTTACATCCCATCTTGATGGAAGGAATTCGTTTGGGTTTGAAGAAGTCTCAGAATTCCTGGGGACAGCTCTGTTCCAAACCAACACTTTCCATTCTTCGGGTATAATGTAACCTCGAAAATGCAACCAACCTCCTTTAGTGAGACTCAGATACAAGAAAATATGAAAAGTACAACGGAATCCTAGACCATCGAATGACTAACCATTACCTTTAACATCAAGTTTTGCCTTTCCGAAAATTGCCAATGGGATACCGCTTATCAGCGAGTTTGATTTGTTGAATGTGTATAAATTTACTGTCAACATAACAAATGCGTTAAAGTTAACAATTCGTAATAATTATTAATTCGTTACATTTTTCTTGTCAATTACTATTAAAAAAATTAATATTAAAATATAACATGCGAACTTTTTGAGTAAAATCTCTTACAATTGAACTTGAATACTACTTGAAAACGATCTTAAAATTTACTAATTCATCATAAACCAACCATCTTCCAACCTTCCACCGTGGAAAAAATATTGCATAGATTAGATTTTGACATACCCCTAATGTGGATAGAAAAAATTATGTTTAAAAAAATTAAATGTAAAAAAAAATGAGTGGGTAATTTTTTTTGAGTAATTTTCTTTTCAAAGCAAAAAAGACATAAACATTTCGTAATTTTATATTTAATAAAATAATTTTATTAAATGAGTTGGTATCATTTAAATTATAATATTAAAATCAATTAAATATTTTAATAATATTCGCTGAAAAAAAAATTCTAATAGTATTGTGAGCTTGACGTGTTTAATGTATCTTGCTGTGGCTAGATTTTTGTATTTCTTTTTAAAGTATCGTTTAGCCCCTGTTTTGTTGTTAAAAATGCATCAAATTAGAGTATAAAGCCAACCAAAAAGGCCTGAAAGTAGAGACAAAAATCACTGCTTGTAATCGGAAAGAATTGATGTAAAAAAATGTAAATAAACAAAGGTCTACACCATGTGTACAAGCTAGCATGCGTATTTCCTGTCACTTTAAATAAAGGTTGAGTGATGTTAAATTAAAATCTTCGAATTACTCTCTGGATTATGACATTGACATGCTTTATACTTAGGATTTTGATACTATTAATTATATTTATGATTGTAAATTACTTATTAATTTGTATTAATTCAAATGATATGAATATTTAGATAATTTTAAAGATTATTGATTTGAAAATCTATACAAAAATGTACATTTAATATATAGAGATTTGAGTTAAAAATAAAATTATAAATTTTCAAAACTAATTATATATATTATATTGACACAGTTTTAAAGTTATAGTATACAATACCACGTACTTTTTTAGGAGGATACAATACTATGTACTTAATTATTTTATATATAGAATATTATATATATAGATTATATATTATTATAATTATATAGTTTAAGGTCATTATTAATCACGTAAGTGCGCAGGTTCTTCGCTTCCTGATGTAATTTTCAATAATATTGCTCACTACTATCAAGTTCTTATTATTATTAAATTCCTGCCATGTTCGATAACGCAGGAAATGGATTTAGTTATGGCCAAAGATGACTAGAACTATGGTTAATAGTTAGGAACAAGTGCTTAGCCTTAATTTTGTGATGGAAACTATTGGGTTTCAAAAACAAAATAATAATAATAATAATAATAATAATAATAATAATAAGCAGACAAGAACAAACAAAGATTACTTCAATTCTAATCTACATTTCTCCGGCAGGTCGATAAAATGCCAGCTTTAATTGCTAACACCTTTCGACAGTTTTTATTTTATTCTATTTTATAGATTTATCTTAAATAAAAAAGATTCGGTTCAACTTGACAGAGATGCCAAAATAATTCGATCGGCATGAAGAAGACAAAATCGAACCACTACTCATCAAATAATAATTTAGCCAGTCCAAGAAATACATATAAAATGTCCTCACTAAATTGATTTGAACATTATGTCATATTTTCCAATCCTTAATTATGTGACATGTGTCGACTGTCGACATAGAGTAAATTCATTGCTCCCTTAATTTGCTGATCAGACACTCAAAAAATTTTCTAATTTCATCATTGCTAGTTTTTTCATACCAATGTCAACTCAATACATATATATATATATATATTTATTTATTTATTTATTTGGAACCGTTAATTTATATGCTCTTTGTTGGTAGGTGAAAATTGGATGTCTTTTAACTCTCTATATATAAAGTGATTGATTAACTCGGTTTCACAAATTAAATTTATATATTATTTTATTAAAATATTAAATAAAATTTATGTTAATGAATAGAGATTCAAAAATATTATTATCTTTTAATAATTTTTAATAAAATAATTAATAAAAATTTTAACAACAACCCATCACTTTTTCTTAAAAAACTATCCAACCATCTTTTCTAAAAGAAATCACATTTTATATAAAAAAAAAAAAACCTTTTTTTTTGGTCCAACAAAGTTGAGTGTCTATTTTTATTATGAAAGAACACTAAATTGGGCTTATTTAATTAGAGTCAAATTGACTCACTATAAAAATAAAATTTTATCAATGTTAATTTTTTTTTTATTCACAAAGTTTAAATTCGAAATTAACTTAGGAAAAAAGTGTCAAACTACTTGAACCAATCAAAGTTAGTATTTATTGCTTTCTAAACTTCGTTTTCTCCCATTGGAGCCAACCGTACTACAAAAGACCCCATATATACATACATATATATATATATATTAATTGATAGAAAAAAAAAACCCTTTAGAAAAATTTCATCCAATCGATGGGAATCCACTGTAATCATGTAGATTTTGGTACATAAAAAAAATTTGATTTGATAATCTTTTTCTATAAAAAAAAAAAAAGCTACTTTGTTTGTTGGCTTGAGAGTTACTTCAAACTCCTTTGAGAGCTTCCTTAAAATGGGGTGTTATTTGTCTGGTTTCAGCGCTCAATTAATCTCAAGAACCCTAAACGTTTTGAAGAGACAAATCTTTCTCAAAAGGAAATCTTTTCAGTTCTGACGTTACAGACAAAGATATAAAGTCATAAACCAATTTTTAAGGTTATTGTTACAAGAAAGCGAAAACAAAAAAAAAACAACGTTAGGAAACATGTAAATGTCGATGCCAAGTTGTTTCGATTGAAACTTGTGTGCTAGTGAGTGCAAGTCGTGGGCAATGTGAAGAAGGTGACAACGTGTTAAGGTTGGTGAAACCTGGCTTTGCACCTACCAATTTTCTTAACAAAATTATCCACTTAAAAATTTATCCAACTCTTAAATTAATTATCCATTATTATCTATCTAAATCTAATCTTTCATATTCTACAAAGCTATTAATCTTTTTCAAAATACAATTTATTTTTAAACATCATTTTTTTTTTTTACCCACGGTCTGGGTGTGTCTGATTTTAATATATATATATATATATATATATGATACTTACTATTGTTTATATATATCTTGACAAATGCTATATGAATGGATGTAGCACAAAAGAATTTTTTTTAATTTTGCCATGTGAATGAACTTAGATTGCTTAATTACAAAAGAATATATAAAAATAGCACATCATAAGCATTTAATATTTTTTTTTTGGAGAGGAAAACATCAGAAACACTCGATTTTATTTTGAATAAAATAAACTACTAGTAATATTGAACTCTGACTTCGTTGAGTTGGAAAACTTGGAATAGATAGCCATTTTTTTTACTATGAACAAAATAAAGTAATCAAAATTCAGGGTATTTTGGCGAAGTAGTATGAAGTAAGATTGACTTTTCCTATAATTTTAATCTCGCAATTAACATATATATATATATATTCATATTATTATATTATTATATGCTGTAGCTATGGTGTATTTTTAGGGCAGTTTGCTTTATTTTTAGATATTGTTCTTCTTGTATGACTAAGTTAAGAGCATTCTTAAGAATAATTCGATGGCCAACTGACATCATTAATATACTGTTTTTATAGATAAAGAATTCTGTTTTTTATTATTAATGTTTAATGGACTAATTAATTCCATTCAGCTTGCTTTGCTTGTGCATGACTCGACCAGCTACTGAATCAACTCAAGTCTTGTTTTCAATTTCTTACACGAATGTATATAATCA
>JBBYHO010000020.1:12362100-12392210 GCA_038382025.1 Adansonia gregorii
AGGAATAACTCATTTAATTTCAAGTACTATATATGTGATCTGTGACATCATTTGCTTTTATCAAACTTATGTATCAACATTTCAACACCTATATTAATTACTACAAATTAAGATGTAAATTAAACACAACCCTATTATTTGATACAAATTGAGTAAAATTGAAACTAAATAATAAAAAATTTTTGTTTAGAACTAATTTGGTATGCTTAACCAACTTACAATTAATAATTAATGCATGCTTTTATTTTTTAAAAATTATAAAAAATAAGATGGTTTTTTTTTATTATGGAGGAAAAAGCTAATATTAAAAAAAAAATCAGTTATATATACATATGACCTTTCCCAAACGTATACACACAAACACACACTATGTCGACCTAATATTCGACAAATTATTATTTCTATAATTTGTTTATAGTGTGAGCTAATTAACAAATAATAATGCAGTTGAAGTCTCAAGAGATATGCTTTACCTCAATCCCAGTGGCTAAATTAAGTCAGCTAATTATTTGCTAACTTTAAACAAAAAAAATACGAATCATATAAATAAAGTATATGTAAATATGATTATGTCAAGCTTTATGGCACAAGCTGTATCCAAGTCGGGATATAAGCATGCGCGCAGTTTTAGTGCTCGAAATCCATTATCTACCGTCTCATAGATATCAAAGGGCAATTTTTTTTATATATACTTTTATTTATTATATTTATTCTATAAAAATTTATACAAATGGTGAAGAGACATGATTAATCCCGAGGAAAATCTTAACGTTGCTCTTTTTTTATAAGCAATTTTAATTAATCTCAATAATTTGTTTTTCTTTATAAATTCCCATCATTAATTATGATATGATTTCAACAAGAATTCATTGAATCAGAATAGTAAAATAAAATGTCAATACATCAAATATAAATTATTTTAACAAACAATTAAATCAATATCAATTTTTTGCAATCTATTGACGAACTTCCATTGAACAAAATTTATTTTCTTATATTCATGGATGTCAATGACATAATCCCACTATAACGATCGAATAAGAAGATCAAAAAAAGATGATTGATTTCAACTAAAGAATTAATTTGTTGAGGGGTTCATATAAAACTCTTCAATCTTAAAAGAATATTGAATTTTTTTTGTGCCTATGGTGAAAACTCACAAGGGAAAGAAAAGGTTCCTTTGCTAGGGGCACCACACAAACCGAAACCCAATGAGATATTAGAAATATGGTGATAAACATGGATTAAATCAGGTCGCTGTCTGCCTCAATACCAGCTGATGATGCATCATCAAATCTCTAATATGAATGGATAATTTCTATCAACTTGGTAACGACGTTGATGTTTTCAGAAAAGTAGGAATAAGTGGAATCTGACTCTTAATTGGGTTGGGAGGGAGCAGACTTAATTAGACTATATATATAATTGTTTTTAAAGTTATTATAATAATAAAATTAAGCTGGAGAAATCAGAAATGGCCATGACAATAGATGATAAGACCCTTTTGTGTACTTAACATATTATTATAAATATTAAAAACGACCAGTTTAACTACGAAAACGTGTCTATATATCTATAATTTCTGGTTTCGACGTTTGATACGTTAGTTCTGTGGGACAGAAGCCGCAGAATACGAGCAATTGCATTTCACTATCAGATTTCGCCTTTGACACATGAACACTGTGTGGGGGGAGAATCAATAATTTGTTATTTGGAATTAAAAAGAAGAAAAAAAAAAAAGCTTGTTTTTGCCTACTGTGTGTTGGTGGATTTGTGCTGCAACTTTGGAACCCTTTTTTTTTTTTTTTGCCTACAAATCAACAATGCCACTCGTATGGCCTCAATTATGACAGATTTCTTGTCATTTACCTGTAATGGTGCCTGCCCCACTGCCACATTAATTTGAGGAAAATTATCATTAAAATAAATGTTTGTCTGTTTTCTCTTTTACTTTTGCATTGCTATGTGGAATTAAGGGATGTTAGGTCATGTCAAAAAGTTGTATGAAAAAATCCAAGGATTAAGACTGAAATCAGGAAAAAAAATGTGGTGGAAATGAATGCAA
Organism: Adansonia gregorii; assembly: GCA_038382025.1. NCBI lineage: Eukaryota > Viridiplantae > Streptophyta > Magnoliopsida > Malvales > Malvaceae > Adansonia > Adansonia gregorii. The sequence continues at coordinate 12,364,166 of JBBYHO010000020.1, forward strand.
GCATTATATGTCTTGCATGAGGTGCAAAATTAATATCCATGGTCAATCCATAAGTGCAAGCATTAGCTTCACCAGAAGTTGTGTTGTGTGGCTCAAGTTAATGGAACTTGGTATATATATTGACCAAGAAATCTATTAGTAAGATGAATTGAATTATTTTTCTTCGTTTGAATCTGAAATAAGGAAAGTGGAAGATTTAAACCCTAATTAATGAATTTTGACATGACAATAACAAACATATTTTGCCAACGAATGGTCAAAAAGGGTTTTATGCTCCAATTCTCAGTTTCTGACATCATGATATTCAACCCCCCCCCCCAAGAAAAAGAGTGAAAGATCACTAATTTGAAACCTAATTGCAACCATACGAAGTCCCAAATGGCTGCAACTGTTCGATAATTTATTTCTTCTAATTCTTCCAATGTTGATGCATGGATGCTCTGCATTTTTTAAAATAATTTGTCACGATCTTTATTTTTTTTTCCTAAAATAAAAATTATTGTAAGCTAATTTAACTGTTGTTTTCTGGCATAAATTAATAAAGCTGGAAAAACCTTAGATGCAGCTCGGAATTTTTTTTTTTTTTATGTTAAGTTGAGGGTAGAATCTTAAGCGAAAACCGACATAATCTTACAACGTACGTGCATGTGGGTGACAATGTCCACATGTATCAATGTAGAATAACATCTGTAAAATTAGCAACTTAATTAATTAAGGTCAAGTTACGAACTCAAGATAGCAGTCTTACGTTACATCCTATTATTATTCAATAATAATCCATATATAGTCTTTTCTTAATTCGATCTTTCTTATATACAATGAAAATAAAAATGACCAGCAAATCTGAAGGCTAACTTTTTATAAACTGCTTTATTCAATATAGATCTTCATGGAATATATATATATTGAGATAAAGATTAAAGAATTTGTAATTAAGCATTGGAAAAGAATAAATAATTAAGGATTAATTAGTCACTTAAGCAGCACATTAAGGATGTGATTAGAATGTCCGATTAGCAACTTGAGGTCTAAATTAAGGTCTTTAAATAAGTTGTATTATTATCAAACAATTCAACGATTACTATTATCGTTGTCACTAATAATGAAATGAACTAAGAGATCTTGTTTCCACTATTAATGAGATAAACTTTATATAGCGCTTTTATTGTGGATGAGACTTTGTTGGGATGATTTTGAAATCATGTCCTTCATAATAATTGAGTTGAAAATATTAAAAATAAAACACAAAGTGTTTGATGCACATCAAAGAACATTTGGTTAATTAATTCATTGATTCCACTAGAAAATGTATAAATTGTTAGAATATGTATGGAACCAACTTCTTATTCCTAAGTGTAAGGCTAAAATCTGATCATGTTGATATAAATAAAAGACTTGGAAGTTGTTTAGTGATTGAATTATGGTCACTCCGATTAAGAGTCTTATAGCACTAGATGGCATGGATGTTGACAAAACATCTAAAACTTTTGCCATTAACATATATATCTTCATGGGATTTATTCCTTGTTACCAGAAAGTTTTCCTTCAAGATTAATATATGTTAATGGAACCCTAAATATTGAGACTTTATGATTTAAATATAATGATAATCAAATTACAATTTTGGAAACCATATATGTGAGTTCAATATTCCATGAGGCATGGAATTTCAAGCATATACTGATTTGTAAGAGGAAGAGATGCTATAAACATGAAGAGAAACTGAATATTTTCTATTTTTAGGCTAGGAAAAATGTGTATTAATTTGGGACTAATCTGTCAAGCTACCCTAAAGAGTTTTTTTATTAGTGTACCAAATTCTTTGAAACCAGTTAAAAATTAACTGTCTCCAATCTTTCAATATCAAATAAAATCCAATAAGGGACACGTCATGTATACTGGAAAGGGACCCCAAAGAACCCCACATTCTTCGTCAATCCAAACTATAGGATGAAAATTATATCTTAGAACACCGCCTACCCCCAAAACCATCACTGTCTCAGTCCAAACATGTTGCATATTATAATATATATATATATATATATTTTCCTTGATGATTTGGCCATGTGGGCAACCCCTTTTTTCCCATACAATCTCCACCGTTCAAATCACCCTTCCCTCCCTCTATTTATTCACCCTCCTCTCCTTGTTCTTCTCCTAAACTCCCCCTAGCGATCATCATCTTCTGTTCTTGACAACCTTTCCCCTGCTTAATTTCATCATCTACTACATTACACTACAAAAGTTTCCCATTTTTGTCAAGAAACATCAATGGCCTGCTCAGATGTGTGTAAGGAGGTCAGTAAGGGTCTAAGTGATCCAAATAATTGATCTATTTCCTCAGCCTATATGTTTTTCTCTACTTGTTCCATCGCCTTCTAAAAATATCAAGTATTTTCATTTTCTATTTCTTCATATTTCGCTAGGTGAAAGTTAATAAGTAGCATATAAAGAAGAAAAAAAATAGTTATTAGCTGATGCGAAGATATGATGGATGCATTCATGCAATGTTAATCAATATTATTATTACAATCCTTAGGTTTTCTCTCTGATTTATTTATTTTTTGGTTTTTTTATTAAAAAAAAAAAAGCAGGTTGAGTTGAAAGGGGAACAAGAAGCGGCATGCACTCGAGATGGAACGATTGATTGGCACGGCCATCCGGCAATCAAAGCAAAATCTGGACAATGGACTGCTGGAATCATCATTCTCTGTAAGCTCTCCATATTTCACCACTAAATAAATTAGATAAACCGATGATATTATTCTTTATTTTTAGACTCTACTGAAATCCGTCATAGTCACCATAATTTGCAATTTCCCATACTATTAGACTTTTTTCATTATTCTTAATACTATATTAAGAGTAAGGCCGTGTGTCACTTTCCCAAGGTCTTATACAACTGTTTCTGATCTCATTAGTTGGATAGATAGGTCCAAAAATCCATACTGCTAATGTCATTTCTTAGTCCACTTATTATTACTATCTTATTGCACACTCCCAACGCACTAAAGAAGATATAACCATCTATACTTCTCAGTAGACATTTCATTTCACGTTTTATATTTTTACTGAGTTTTTCATTATATTTAACCATAATATCATACACCATTAATCCATGTATTAAAACATTTACAAGTATATACTATACATATGTATAAGTCGCAGTTTAGTCACGTATATATATTACTTAGTGTAGAAAAGAAAAAGAAAGAGAAAGATAAAATCATCTGTAGAGAGCTTGTTTAGGATAAGCTATCAAAAGGGTGGAGTGAGGCTTTCAGCTTCAAGGAAAAAGGAGAAAAAAGACAATACAAATGAAGAAACGTGTAAGATTTGCAAATATGTGTTCTTTGGAGTTTGCAGCAAAGGCCAAGAGGCTGGTTTTGGGGGTTTTTTTTTGGGGGGCGGGTGCTGTTTGCCAGAGTTAAACTAAACGACAGACAAAGGAAAGCATTCAATTAAGGCAAAAGACATTCCGGACACGTAATCAACCCTTTCGATTGGCATGACGTGCTCTTGCCACGTGTCTCTTGAATAACTTCCCAAAAAAATGCCCCTTGAATCTTTACCCCATTTCCATTCCTTTCCGCTTTGACTAAGATAGAGGGGAGAACAAAGAAATAAAATTGATTTGATTTGATTTCTACTTCTTTTAATTTGTTAATTAATTCGTGTTTCTTATGATTACTAAACATCATGTGTTAAAGGTGAATGATTAGATATTAGAACTTAATCCTGCAAATAAATTTTTATTAAAACTCAAAATAAAAGCACTGCATTAAAATATTAGAATTGATTCATGAAGATAGTTTAATATTAGAGTTTATTCATGGAAAAGATTGAAACACGTGGAAGTAAAAAAAACTGTATACATTTTTAGCACCTAAAACAAAAGGCATGCCCTTTTTCTTAAAGTATTAATAAGAGGTTAATGACTTGACAAATCACTTGAAATAAATAATAGTGAAAAAAGAAAATAACAAAAAAAAAAAAAGAAAAACCCTCAAGCATATTTATTTACAATGAACATGGACAGGTCTATTGCTCTTTCTTTTTTCCTTTTTTTTTTTTTTAATTTTAACTCTAATTTTTCATAGCTAAATACGCCTTTTCATGTATTATTCAAGTTGCTAAATTCGTATATCATTGCACATGAATATCGAAAATTCATATGAGAGAAGCTGGTTCAAGCCAGATTTTGTTTCAAAAAACAGGAGAAATGAGTTCATTTGTACATGCAAAGAAAAATGTCCCCGTGGGAATCTTCTCCTGAATCTGATCTTCATGTGAAAGTCTATGAAAAATTTTCATATCTCAGTAACTTTAGAAATATCGTCTTTTTTTTGCTTACACATCTGATTAATGGTTTTATTATTTTTTTACTCTTTTTTTCAATGAATAATTAACCAGTGAACCAAGGTCTGGCAACCCTAGCGTTCTTCGGAGTCGGGGTGAATTTGGTGCTTTTCCTGACAAGAGTGTTGGGGCAAAATAATGCTGATGCTGCTAACAATGTTAGCAAATGGACTGGAACTGTCTACATTTTTTCCTTGGTTGGTGCTTTCCTCAGCGATTCCTACTGGGGAAGATACAAAACCTGTGCCGTCTTTCAAGTCATCTTTGTTATTGTAAGTAAGTCGTATGGGATTTTTGCACAAATTTGGAAGTTCAGAAGGAATATCTTTAAAAGAGTATAAAACAGAGTAAAATCGGTTTGATCATGATCTTACAACTGTATTCTAATTGTGAAATATTCCTTCAAACATCCCAAATGGCAGGGTTTGGTGTCGCTGTCGCTATCATCATACCTCTTCTTGATCAGACCAAGAGGCTGCGGGAATCAAGAAATGCCGTGCCGGCCACATTCAGGCTTCGAGATTGCGCTATTTTACCTCTCCATCTACCTAGTTGCTCTAGGAAATGGAGGGTATCAACCTAATATTGCTACATTTGGGGCTGATCAGTTTGATGAAGATGACCCTAAGGAAGGGCACTCTAAGGTTGCCTTTTTTAGCTATTTCTACCTAGCTTTGAACCTGGGGTCCCTTTTCTCCAACACCATTTTGGGGTATTTTGAGGATGAAGGGAAGTGGGCACTCGGATTCTGGGTTTCCGCTGGCTCTGCCTTCGCAGCACTTGTTTTGTTTCTGGCAGGAACCACCAGGTACAGGCACTTCAAACCAAGCGGCAATCCTCTCTCCAGGTTCAGTCAAGTCCTAGTAGCTGCAACAAGGAAATGCAGTATCAATATGCTACCAGACGCAGACAACTTGTATGACGTGGACGGAAATGATTCGTCCATGAATGGCAATAGAAAGATTCTCCACACCGATGAATTCAAGTAAATATTAAAGCATAATCCAAGCTTGAAATTAAAACCATTTCAAGATTATATAGCTAATCAAAATAAAAATTACATAATGCTAATTATTGATTGATCTTATACAGGTTCTTGGACAGAGCAGCATACTTAAGTACATGGGATGTTGATGACCAGAACAAGGGAATTTACAGCCCATGGCGTCTATGCCCTGTTACACAAGTGGAAGAAGTTAAATGCATACTAAGACTAATCCCAATTTGGCTCTGCACCATAATTTACTCGGTGGTCTTCACACAAATGGCCTCCCTCTTCGTTGAGCAAGGCGCTGCGATGAAAACTACCATCTCGAATTTCCGGATTCCTCCAGCAAGCATGTCCAGCTTCGACATTCTCAGTGTGGCACTATTCATATTTCTTCACCGACGAGTTCTTGATCCATTGGTGGGAAGGCTAAGAAAAAAGGATTCTAGGGGACTTACCGAACTTCAAAGGATGGGCATTGGTCTTGTTATAGCCATATTGGCAATGGTTTCTGCTGGAATTGTGGAATGCTATCGACTAAAATATGCGACCGAAGACTGCATGCATTGCGGAGAGTCAAGCTCTTTAAGTGTCTTCTGGCAAGTTCCCCAATACGCATTTATAGGAGCATCAGAAGTTTTTATGTATGTTGGTCAGCTAGAGTTCTTCAATGCACAGACGCCGGATGGATTGAAAAGCTTTGGCAGTGCACTTTGCATGACATCGATCTCACTGGGGAACTACGTTAGCAGCTTGCTTGTGACCATGGTTATGAAGATCTCAACTGAAGATCACATGCCGGGATGGATCCCAGGCAATCTTAACAAGGGTCACCTGGATAGGTTTTACTTCCTCCTAGCTGGCCTAACAACAATTGACTTGGTTGTCTACATAGGATGTGCCCGGTGGTACAAGTGTATCAAGCTGGAAGGCAAAACTGCAGAAAATGATGAACGAGGCAGCTCTAAGGTGTGATGTATATCCGCTACAAAATAAATAAAAAGTGCTGTATACTTGGTACATTAAATGAATTGGGCTATGGCAAGGCCTTCCGATTCGAGTTGTCGAGAAGTGGGCGCGCGAAGTCCTGGCCAATATCTCAGAGAGTATAGGCAAAATATTGTATTTGAAAAATTAGTTTTGACAAAAAAATAAAGTTTATTTAAAAAAAAAACCTAAAAGTTCGAATTTATTCTAATTTTTAATTATATAATATATTAATTTTATTTTTTATATATTATGTAGTTTTTATTATTTAAAGAATAAATATATATAATACTGTAATATAAATGATAAAAAATATGTTAAAATATTTATATTTTATTAACATCAGGCAACAGATATAAGGTTATCAGAAAACATAATACGCAACGTTTTCCTCTTTCTTGATACGAAATGCATTATGTGAATCTACATTATCTCTAAAAGATCTAAGTTGGGTTGCCTGAACTGTCATTAGGTAATGCTTGGTACCAAAATTTTGTCAAAAATGTTCTTGAACGTTTTGATCAAATCAGGCTTCCATTAATAAACTCTTTTAATGCACAAGAAAACTTTGGAGCTAAAGGAGATTAGAAGGTCGCATCATTTGTCTTCTCTACTTTGTCCGTTAAAAAACCTTACATTATGGATATGTTCATTTTTTGATTCAAGAAATACTCTTACGGAACTCAGCCGTTTTGAAATGTTCACAGCTTCTAGAAAATTGGAATTGCAAGAATGTGAGATAAGTGAGATTAATCTTCTGAAAATAAGATCAAGAACTACATATTTTGACTTTTTAAGTTAAAGTCACATTCAATTTGAATGGACATCATTGCAAGTTGAATTTTACAACATCAAATCTTAAAAATTTTTCCTTTAAAAGATAGTTGCGAGTGCAACTTGAAGTGACTCAGCTGAATATTTTCTTTACTTTCTTTTATAATCAAAATTTTATTTATTTATTTTGTCATTTCTGACTACTAAATTCTTTAAATCGACTAGTTTAGCTTTAATTGAAGAAGATGAAATCCTATCATCCTGTATGTTTAGATAGATTGAAAATTCTGAGAATAAGTAAGTTATCAAAGTTATCTAGAAGAGAGATAAATAAGTTTATTGCTAGCATTTTGGCAAAATAATGGAAATACAATGTTATTAAGTACAATTTAAAGCAAGATTTCTTAAGTCAAATACTATTGTTTTCACGGAGACAAGTATGATTTGAGTGATAAAGTACGATCATGTTTACAAAAGATAACGAAAAATTGATTTCATTTAAGCATTCTCGAGAGAGACTATTTTATCTATAATTCTTTTTCCTATAATGTTACAATTATTTAATTACAGTATAAAATTATATAAGAGTCTATCATTTTAAATCATAAATTATACTTAATATTTTTGTGGATTCCATATAATTTAAAATTATGATTGATTAATTGTATTATAATAATTATAAATTATACGTTTAAGGATAATTAAGAACCTTAGATAAAACTAAGTTTAAACAATAAAATAAATGAAAATATCCATGAAAAAATTTCTTAAAAAAAATCATTTTATTTTTTATAAGTGACCTTAGCTAAACTGGTAAGTACCTCTTAGTAAATGCTGATACATTCCTCAACTCAGAATTAGAGAAGACAATTCAATTATAAAATCAAAAGAACTCATAATCACAATATATTAATTATCAAATGAATTGTGTACCAAAAAAAATGTCAACTCACTATTTACAGTTGAATTCTTTTTACGGAAATTTCTTAGATTGTACCAAGTGCACCACTAGTTGCAAGAGAAGTTTCTCAGACTGTAGTGTTTGCAAAAGCAATCAAGTTGCCACATGTTGCAAGCTCGGCTGCTGACTTGGCTTCCAGATCCTCCATTCCGGATATTGTCTCCACGGTCTTCTAGAATTTTTAAGGTCTTATGGATGCGCTTCTGCTCTTGCGACTCAGACCTTTATCTTTAGCGTTTGCATGCACGACCTCGGCCTAGACAGACTGCCATTTCTCCCATTCGAGCGATGTCATCGTCACATCTTTAGAGCGTATTTAATTGGATAAAAAATAAAAAAAATTAATTATGCGTATTTTTTTATATTTATTAATAAAAATAAATTATTTTAAATTAAAAAAATTCAGTCATGTAAGTATATTTATAAAATTATTTATTATTTTTTAAATTTTATTTTTTATTTTAATTTTTATTAGATATGATAATAAAATAATATTTTTTATTTTTTTATTTTTAATCATATCAAATAATAAAAAATAATTTTTTTCTTTTTAATCAAACGAAAATTTTTTTTTTATTATTTTTTTCATCCTTGTAAAATTTTTCACCTTCAAAAAAAACCAAAGCCAATCAACCAAATATAAAACTTGTCTTAATGCCTCGATTGCTTTTTAACTTCCCTCATTATTAGCATTTGTTTGAATTTTGAAATATTTATTATTTGTTTATCATTTAAACTCATATCAATTTATTTAATTTATTTGAAAATTAAATCTGCATCAATTTTAAAGATTAAATTTTGTTGAATGTATGAATTTTTTAAATTAATTTTTTTAAATAAATATATAAAATTTTACGCTTAAAGGTATCTTTAACTGGATTTTAATTAAATAAGAAAATCAAGCGAGCTATAATCGACCTGACAAGTTGCGGACAGGATATTTTCAAAACACCCTGGTGCAAAACAAAAAAAATCTTTATTCAATTTAACGGTAAATGATAAATAGTTTATTTTAATTTTTTTGTTAATTTATAAATAATAATTCAAATTTGCAAGGCTACCCCCCCTCCACCACAGCTCAATTCAACCTGGGGTTAGAAATTCGTTATTCGCCGCAGGTCTGCTAGGGTTTCTCTCTACAATAACAAATTTCCTTTTGGCTCCTGAGCTTCATCAGCATCGATATGCCGCAATCTCTTGAATTTTTTTCACAATAAATATTTTCCATTTTGTTTCAGAAAAGTAATTGCGGTGGTGAATACTATTCTGTGTACCAGAGGTATCATCCATGACGGTAAGACTATTCCTCTAGGAAGTTCTGACTCACCTTTTTCCGATTTTTTTTCTTTTAAAATTCAAAATGCGATTTCTGGAATTTTTTTGAGGGGGAGAAGTAAAAGCGATGTGATGATAGAAATTCAATGGTCTGTCAATCCACTGATCTAACAATTTGATGTTGCATTGAAGTTCCGACAGGTTCTGATCGCTTTTTATTTCCCCTGTTTTCTCCATTTATAGGCTAAAATTTAGTGTTTCGAACTTGTTTTACTGAATTCATTTCTAGGCATGTGATGAATCTCAATTTTTAATGGGTAATTTGCGTCTGAATTAGTATTTCTTTGATGTTAAGTCACCTTGGAGTCCTGATGCCCTCTTTTTCATTGCATTTCGAAACATTATTAGCAAATAAACCTAGATCCTATGCTGAGCTCATAGGATTCTTTATCACTTAAGTTATGAGGACTATGCATATTAATCATGTTTTAGATACTTTCATGGCATAGTGGTAAAGGCATTGGGGATTGAGCTGAGATTTGGGTTTGATTCCATTTCCAAAATGATGTTTGAATTGTATTAGCTATTAATAGAATCTTTTTCTGCCTCCGCCAAGACATTCAATGTATTGCTTTTCTTTAATTTTTTTTTCCTATCAATTCAATTAATTTTTTCGTCATGCCAATGTTTTTGGGCAGTTGATGGATTCCTATATTTAATGGGAAATTTGCATCTGATAATCTTGTCGTGATGCTATCACCTTGGAGACCTGATGCTCTTTGCTTGCATTGATGATTCTAATTAAGCATTTTATAGTTATAATGATTGACTACTTTTGAAGGATTATATATGTGTTGGTGTTTTCCAGTTGAATTGTTTTTCAGATCGCTCATCATATTTGAGTTGCTATTGATTCAATTTTGCATCACCATAAGTTTTTAACACTTTTGGGTGTGTCTCTGGAAATTAATTATCTGTATCTTTTTCCCTTGTGTTGTTTTTGCATTTTTGCTCAAAGCACATAGTTAGATTATGTTTTTTATATGCATTCTTTGGGTTAAATTAAGAAAAAAAAAAAGAATTGAAAATTTTTATATCAAAATGTTGGAGACATGTTTGAATGAAAATTAATTTAGGGTTGTTTAATTTTGAGTCAAAAGAGTTGAAAGAAAAACAAGAAGAATGAGCCGAAGTTATCAAAGTGACATCGCATGGCATGTTTCATCTAATTTACTGGGGGGATGTTGAAGAAATTAGAATTTTTTTTAGGTTTCTTTAATAGCTGGTGATAGGTTTTTCGTTTAAAGTTTAGCATGATCTAAGTATTAATTAACATTTTAAGTCATGTTATACATATATATATACATATATGTATATATATTTAGATCATGCTAAATTTTGAATGAAAATCCTCTCATTTAGTTATTATTATAGTCTTATGCTCGTTTTCTAAATGATTGAGCTTGTAACTCATAAACGTGATGGCTACATCATTATTAGAGAAAGGGTTACGATGCCTTACAGCCATTTGGGACATGAAAACAACAATCTAACAAACAATGTGCTTTACAGTTTACCGCATTGAATACTTTAGCTTGGAGAGTTGGACTAAAAGACTTCGATAATAGTCCTCGCATCTTTTTTTTTTTCTTTTAAACCTAAGTCAATTTTAACCTTATTGTTAAATAGGATTTTATGTTTTGCACACCTGGCATGCATATCCGTGGTCCACCCTAGGTGTTAGAGAGAGCATGATACATTTGTCTCTTATCATAATTAGGATGGACATGGAGTGTGCAAATAATAGGATGTTATTATTTGCACATTCACGCACATCTCATGTCATCTTTGGCATAATATGAGAAAGAATATAAACATATTTGGCCCTTGTTATGCGTAGTGTGCACGAGGTGTGCAATTAAAGATAACATAAAGCGTTGAATGTTTTTCTATGGCATTTGTGAGCACATTTAAAGTCCAATTTTTTTTATTTATTTTGTGATAATAAATTATTTATTTAATCATGATTTTATAAATATTTTGAATTAATTTTATTTATTTAAATTTATTGCTCACATGAGATTGTCAAAGTTCACTCGAGTAATGAGTACCATTCTAGAATTCTCCTATGGGTTATCGGCAATGGCTAAAATGTTATGAAAGTTTGGATTCGTGTACTCTTTTTTTTTTTACCCCGAATGCCATCTTTTCATCAGTTTCATGCCTGCATGTCAGCTGAGTATTAATATTTATAGATAACCTCCCCAATGCTTTATGAACTCATGCTACATTCAAGACAATCCCTGATTTCGGCGGATGATGGTTGCTTATAGCTATGGTATCAGTACTTCATGTGTCTCAGCAATCTTGTCTAGTGAGTTACAATACTTTTCTGTTTCATTTGTAATATGTAGTGCTTTTTTGTGACAGATTTCTTTTATACAAATTCGACAAGATCTCTCACGTACCTAAGTTTACCATGTTTTGAGAAATACATCCAATTAAAGTGGATCTACTCTCAGTGCGTGGTAGATGGTTTGAGAAACAGTGTGCTGAATAAATTTGTCCTTGAATACTAAACCAATGTTATTTTAGTTTTAATAACAAGTCTCTATAATTATGATTAAGATATTATATATTTTTATATATACATAATTAATGTTTTATAGATTTTGATTTGTATATTTGTGTTATGTTTGTATTTTTTTTAGTTTGTATTTTAATTTTAATTATTTTTTTATTGGCACTAACTATATTATATCTAGTGAGGGCTAAGGGTGACCCCAGCATAATCTTTTTCCTCAACTATAATGTAACTGGAAGCCCATCCTTACAGTATTAGTTTTTGCCCAAAAGCTTAAAGCGCTCGAGTTCAACCAACTGTTGGATTCAACTAATTTAACCGGGTTGAATTTGAATAAAATAATCAATTTAACAAAAATTCTAATTAATTAATAATTTTTTAAAATTTTAATTATAAAATAATTTTAAAATATTAAAATATTAAAATGATTCTCAAATTCAATGAATCAGAACAACGAAACTAAAAAGAAAAAAAATTTACTATTTGACGTTTGATGGGACGTGGCCATGAGTGCCTCTACCTCACCTCATAGTCCCATTAAAGATTAAATGTGATGTTGTCATTCTCTTTCAAGCGTCTGCCTATCAACCAAAGGCCTTAAAACCAAATATGAATAAAGGGTTGTTCATGTAAAAACTGTAAGGCAAATTGTTTAGCAATTGCAGCCCTAGCATCCAAATTAAGGCTTTCGTGTCAAACTTTATTCTTAAAGGAGAAAGGGTCACCTCTTCCCCATCACACATTTATCCTGCTCTTCCAACTTTCTATTTTTATCCTTACACAGCATTTTTGAGTAGGCCCCCATCAGAATTTTTTTTTTAATGAAACCCCATTAGCATTTTTAAGTAACTACTTATCATGCTTCAGGTTAGAAACTATTTTACATCCACTTATATATCTCAAATGCGGTGGAAATCACATCTACGTGGCCTTATCTAGTCCCCCCATTTTTGTCACCCATGAAGCGACAACGCTTAATCTTTTCGCTGCGGCAATTGATTCATTGGATTAAATCGACCTTTTTCTGTTTTGTGTCTTCATGTTCTGTGATGGGCTTTGATGGGAGCTTGAAAAGTGCAGCAATGCTGGGAGTGGTCGGAACCGTTCACATAAGAACCTGGAAGCATAAAGATGCGGGCCGGCGGTGATCTAGTGCCACATCAGCATGAACTAGAGCCGTTGATATGGGGATGGATAGTGAAGATGCCTTGCCTAGATAGCTCAGCTAGCACACTATCGGTGGAAGGAGGCTTTAGGCCCAGTGGCATTGGTAGCCATGGCTTGCTTGCTGCTCCTTTCACAACCTTGTCAATTATCTCCTCTGCCTGGCCCTTCAATTCATTCAAACAACACATAAATCATTAGTATTAATCAACTGGTTAGTCATTGTTTCATACTCGATCACTCTATCACTTTACTCTCTTTCGTTGGATTCGAATTTCAAACCATTACGTTACTACTCACTTGAGTGTAAGTGGAGAAATATCCACGAGATGGTGGCATAAGAGGGCAACCCCATGCATCAGCGTGTATCTGAAACAAAAATGATTACATTATCAAATAAATAGCTGCATTTCGTAGCTTTACCTACTAAAAATGATGAAACTACAGACAATAATAAAAACTCACTCCGGGATGGGGCTTCCAATGCCAACTTTCTGTTGATCGCCATGGGGATAGGGGGTAACGTTGCAAGCCCAACGTCTGGATGCTGACTGGAAGAGGTGATGTTGGCCACATGGGATAGAGTCGACTGACCGGGACAACTTGATTCAAGTGATATGGAGAGAAGGCCATGATTGGCTTTTGTGGATAAGAACTCCTACGCCTTTGGTGTCTTTGTCGCCATCTTCGATCATTGTCCTTGGGGCAAAATGTCTCCTATGCATTCAATATTTCTATTTCACAAACAAATGGATCGTACTCTTATTTAAACAATTTAAATGCCATGTTTATTGCATTGTTTTAAGTCTAAATTTACCAAGCTTGGCTAGAACAACAAAGGGAACCCATTTTTCTGAAACAATAATGCAAATGGAAAATATGCAACCATCCTGGAAATGACTTGCCACATTATGCCTTGTCAAGCCTTCTACTTTCATCAGCCCTGGTATTGGAGAAGGGATGACTTGATCTATACCTAGTTGGTCCACTGCCTCGACAATTCTCTTATGCAATTCAGGTGTATCTGCATGAAAAGGAAGATCCCTATCAATGCACGCATGTAAGATTTAGTCACAATACCTGATCTTTGGACTTGTAGTAAAGAAGTATAGAAGAAGACAACATTAAGTGAATGGTATACTTATTGCAAAACTTTATGGTATAATCTGGAGATAGTTGATAATCGATGCAAATAATGATATAAAGAAGATGAAAGTGTCCACAGATGGCTGGTGAAGAGTTTCTAATCATGTAAAAAAGTTTTAAATCTCAAAACTGATCACTTCAGACTTCAATTATGAACATAATTCTTATAGAAATGTGAAATTAGATGATGGTAGCTTAGTAATTAGCAAATGCTCTCAGCAAGACACGTTTTTTATGCTGGTATTAGAAAGGATAGTGGCAGGACAAGTGCAAGATATGCTGCAAGCTGAAGGAAAAGTTACCATAACTACAGTGCAGTTCAAGGCAGAAACTTGTGAAATATTGCCAATAAAGATGACAGGTAAGGAATAAGATTGCGATCCCTTAAATCATAGAATGGTTATATTATAAAGCAGCATTACCTTCAATTTTTTTTCGATTAGCTTTATAATTCAGACATGAGCTATAAAGACCAGAAATTGTACTTGGCTTTTCAGCGACAGCATGACACCCTTAGGCATTTAATGTGTTTTGTGAATGAGAGTAAATGGTACTTATGCTCTCGGTACCATTAACTAAGTCATCCTCTGGTTTCAACATGGTCTCCCCAGGTCCCTGAGGTTGGCCAACTGGTTCATTAGCTTCAGCAATTGTATTGCCACATTAACTTCAGCAATCGTATTGCCACCGGTAGTTTCTACAGATTCAAATTCTCCATCTTAATCCCCACTCTCTTTTTTCTGTTGAACAGTTAGTATGATCTTGGCAATATCCATCATCTAACAATCTTCCTACCTGTTCTAATTGTGGTGTCAAAGGAGCCGGGTACTTGTCAGTCCCTGGTGTCAGTTCATGGTCATTTTCACCAATCATGGATGCATCTTCTGTTTTCTTTGAGTCTTCATTCTTGAGTTTCCCATTTTCCAATTGTGGTTGCAGCACAGAAACCACAGATTCTTTAGCAGGCTTTAGTGACTCTGTAAGGTCATTCCCCCTCATACCAAATGCCTGTAAAAGGACTAATAGAATGAGAATTTCCATATCATAGTACCTTAATTGTCATTTACATGTAAATTCCAAACGTAATTCAAGAAGTTTCCAGACCAACCTTGTGAACCACGTGCTGCCATATATTCCTTTGTTTATCCTCGGAAAGTGGTTTCCTAAGAAACTCGACTGCACCAAGCTGTAAAAATGTTGTCAAAAGATGCTTTTGAATTGACAACTCGGATGCACAAATATGTGGTCCTCAAAATACATGCAACCTGTTCAGTAAATGGTAGGCTGGTGGAATAAATCTCACCGCTATGCACTTCATCATGGTGCTGTACAATCAATGTTTGAAGTCACTGAAACAAAATGATATATAAAAGCATTAGGAACTTGATAATATATCTAAAAACAATAATTAGTGTCAAAGATGCCAATAAAATTTTATGATTAGGCTTATTAAACAATGTTTCACGTAGTATAAATTAAAAAAATCTATAGCCAAAGCAGGACCAGTGTACAGTTTCCGAACTTACTAATGGTAGGCAAGTCCTTCGCAGTGTCAAGAAACCTGAAACTCTCATTATTATTGTTTGTACCTACCTGCGATCATACTTGCTGTTAGTATAAATTGCATGTCTAGGTTATCTCGGTAATGACGATACCGAATAAATATTCAAACTAAAGCTTTGGATGAAACAGTTAGTATTATGATGATTGAAGTGGTTGCTTGGCATTGTTGAATTTATCACAAGTATAACAAAGCAAGAATAGCATATATAATTTTCTGGTAAGTTACTGCTATTAGTGCCAATATAATGATGCTACAAGGCATGTAATCATACTGAAAGTTTAACAGCACTCGTTTACGACAAATCATCAACATTTGAAGCATGTATGTCTAACGAGTTCTTTTTCCTCTAAGTTAAAAATTGTTGTAGAAATCAAAGTTCATACATTACCTCTACAATGGCTACATGGAAGCTCGCAGGCCTACCTGAAACTGCCGAGAGAGATTCGCTTTCATTTTGGAAGGTATAAACCGCAAAAGCCACAATAACTTCTATCATGCATTCAAAGAGACCTATGCAGGGAAGAAACAGAGAAAAAAGAGATACAAAAGCAGGTGATACAACACTAAAGATGCAGGAGATCACTGTGAAGACAGAGTAAGAACACAAGATCTAATTACCAATTGCCAAAGGGAACTACCAGAAAAAAAAAAAAAAAAAAAGAACCCATTAACAGAGTCAAGCAGTGCAATAAATTGATTCCATTTTATAGAGCTTGTGACCACAAAATTTCCAAGTTTTATGCATGGTCACATTCAAATCCAAACTTCCTTGGAACCCAAAAACTTCCAATCTAAAGCAATGGAGCAAGCAATAGCTGATGCTTTGAGAACAAATACGGAGCAAGAAGAAAGGAATTATGTGAAGTGAATACACAAAGAGACTAAACACTTGTAAGTCAGCTAAAAAAGGGGTGGATTCTAACCAATGTAGTCCGTTGCTTCAAGCTTTGATTTTATATCAGCAACAATGTAGTCCATTGCTTCAACTTTGATTTTATATCAGCAACAAAATTGATGTCCTCATCAGAAAGAAGGACCCTGAGACCCTTTGGAAAATCCTTCCATGCTGATAAATCATTAGTAGTGCAAACCACAGCTGGTTTGGCATCCTTTCCCAGGCAGCCGACAAGTATTATTCCAAATTACTGCTTATTAACATCTGCTTACTTCTTCATGTCCACAAGAATTTTCCTATAAAAAAAGATAATAACAATAATAATAAAAATAAAAGTTTTATCTTGATCTAACAGTGAAAACTGGTTTTTGGACTTCTCATCAAAGAAAATAAAAAGTCTGTTTTCATGAAGCAAGATTAATGCAGATTGTACCAAAACAAAAAATTAACACAAAATTCAGCCAAATTAAACATGTTTTAGTGTTGATGTGTATGTAATGAAAACTTATTGGAGACTTCCCATTGCTATTGCTAAGGTTTTTAACCAATTATAGCAAATAAAAGGCTAATTATTGACAGGCAGCTGAAGATTGGCTCATAAAAAGGGCTGTGTTGAACAGAAATACCTTAGTTAAAGTTCAATTCGTGACAGATTTTATTATGCATGCAGTATCTCAGTACTTGATAATTTTCCAAATAAAATTAAAAAGAAAAAAAAAATTCTGTTGCCAGTGATGAATAATTAATGGAATGATAATTAGTTGTATGGTAGCAAATGGAAAGAGAATCAGATAAAGATGCTGTTTCGGTATGAAGATATTTACTGCTATTACTAGCTGGTAGCCTAGTACTGGTTTTGGAAGACAAGAAGTAGACAAAACAATTTAGGATCTCCTTAAAATGCATAAGAACATAGCCAAAGAAGCTACCATACAAATTTAAAAAAAGAAAAGCAAAACAAATTGAATAGGAAACCATGAAAACATTTGAAAATGAAAAAAAAAAAAAAAAAAGAAAAAGAAAGAAGCCAACAATGCTAAGCCCCACTTTATACATGTAAAGAAAAACAGCAAAATTTTTGGAAAATTTTCCAGTCTCCAAAAAAGAAGTTGCATGCAGCAAAAGGTAGTAGATTACCAAAAAGTGAGAAAAAAAAAGAAAAAAAAAACCCATGTATGAACTCCTATATAGTTCAGGGATAGACAGGATTTAGGGATGAAAGATGGCTCTCTACTTCACCTCTCAAAGTCATTGATGTTTCAACTTCCAACTTCTTTCTTTTGCCTGCATGCAAATAATGTTAAAAATAAAAAAGAAATAGAAAGAATTGTTTTTTAAGTGCGGTCTGAAAGTAGTTGTCTGTCTTTGTGTACAGTTGCTGTCAATTTCCTACAGCTCACAGAATATGCAAATAAAAGAAAAATCATTTAAAAAAATGTTAATTATACAACTTTTTTTTCCCCACCTTTTTTGAGAGTTTCTATTTTTTTTATTGACATGACTCTGGGGGTAATTATATGCCTTAACCTAAGAAATTGGGACTCTTAACATTGTTTTAATTAAATTAAAAATAATCTCATAAAAAACTATTCATGAAAATTTCTTGTTTAACTTCTTAACTTTAATGAAATAAAAAATTAATATCAAATCAGTATGAAATTTTATTATTTTTAAAATATATAAATAAATAAGAACTATTATTGAAAAAATGAAAATAATCATAAATGTGAGGAACAAATTTTTATATATGTTTACTTACTATTATATTATAAAATTGTCCTCATCTAACTCACTTCTAAATTGATATAAATTCTATGTATATATGAACATTTTTTATGATTTAACAAGCCAGCTGGTGAAGGTAAAATTATATATTCCTTACCTTTCCAATTCTCAGTTACCCACCTTTTTACATCAGTTTTATCATCTCTCTTTCTTTTAATGTGAGGTGCATTATATTTGTAGGAAGGACTTGTTTGCTACCTATTTCCCTTTTAACCTTTGGCATTATAATTGACTCTTTCTTTTAAGCATCAACATAATTTTCCAAAAAGATTGTTCTTTGAAAACATCAAAATGAATGATACTTCATCCAAATTCTAGCTATTAGACGACCTTTCAAATGAAGCAGTTTTTCCACTGTTGTTTTGACAACCACTTAAAAGTGCTAATACGAGTTTAAGAAATTGCAGATTTGAATTATCTATTTATAATTTGCGAGTTATTAATTATCGGCCACTGATAGGTGAAGCGTTGGGCTCAATGTCCTCAACCAATTTAGTTAACTACCAATCAGTGTTAGCCGTTGGGTGAAGTGGAATGTTCATATTTTGCTGGCATCATTTAAGACTCTTTTCAATGGCATTATTCTTTGATGGTGTGCTTTGGGCAATCTTTGTTTTAAACAATAACCTTATGCCGATTTCTTGCAGTTCTACAGTCCCTTGAAGCATGAACTACAAAGCATGGCATTGGCAAGATAAAGGAGCGAAAAGAAGTCTTCCAAGACAAATGAATGAGGTTATAGCAATGTGGTAAACTTGACATGTTCCATAAATATTGTTCTTATTGTCATCACTATGCATTCCTGTATCTTATTAGGGCAGCTATATAAATTATGTTACGCTATTTCCATCCAGAATCACATCCAAAAATACTAACTTGATTGTGTATATCCTCTTACATCAAGAATAGCACAATCTAACTTGTACCTCTTCGAGAATCATGAATCGGAACTCTCCAGTCCCTTTCCCTCAAGCAACTTAAATCACCAGTTGGCATCTTCGTCTTGCTTTGGATTTTACCATGAAATAAATTAACCTCTTGACATGGTTTATTCATCATTGGAGGTAGTGCTGTTGTACGTGCTACCAACCCAATACTGTTTAACTGCAATTAGTATCTTCTCTGGCACAAGGGGACCATCCTCATGGTCCATCATCTTGACGTCCCATCTCATACCTCCAGCAATCTTGCTAACCTTGTTTAGAACATCAACACCGTCCCGGAAAATAACAGCACCTTCAGGCCGCAAAATGCGATCTATTTCCAGAAGGATGTCTTCAAAGTTACACCTATATATTATCATTAATGCATACAAACTAATCAGAAATTATAGATAATAAAGCACTATCACCTGGTTCTGAATGAAGTGGTCCAAACAAGAATCCGTTCATCAAGCAGTAAGTCAATTAAGAAAATGTATAAAGCGGTCACCGGTTTTGTATCACAAACCTAAACATATCCAGTTTTTGTTTTGACAAACAAAAACTCTTTTTTGATTAGGAAATGGAGACTTCTTCCAACATAAGCTTTCATCCAAATGTTCGCTTCCAAAGTCTGCATGTATTGTTTTAATAACTTTCCATTTCAAACACCGTCACTGAAGTATATCTCTTCACTTCATTGAAACTAACATTTAGTAGTTTGATTTTAAAAGATTTTAATGAGGTGGCGAACTATGGTTCACTGACAGTGTATTGAATTGTATGCTGAACAATTCCTAATAATAAAGCACTCTTGATTACAGAGCTCTTTTGATTCCTAATAAAACACCGCAAACTGGAAAAAGATGATTAAACGACTTACTTGTTTTCATACAAGCTAAAGACACCATTGGCATTAATAAGGTCATATGTTCTTGGATATGTAGAGAAACCTTCACACCTGTAATAACAAATAAGAAACGAAATGTCACTAACAGAGTTAGCAGGGCTCATTACTGAAGTTTTAAAGTCAAATTCCATAAAAAATGAGTTGTTAAGAAATGTGATATCACTGATGATTTCCAATGCCCTCACAATGTCACTAACTCAGCAGTTGCAAAGTACTTTATAGACTTGCCTTTATCTAAGCTACTTTGGAGATTCTCTTTCTGTGATACCACTATCATCATGCCAAAGGACTTAATTGGCATGCATTGAGTTAACATCAATAGTAATTTATTTAACAACAATAAGTTGCATGTCCATTGTCCTCATGGTGCTGGTGGTTAATGCGTTATGCAGAAAGTAGATACAGCACCAGCTACAAAATAAGTCTACAAAACGTATTTCCACCAAAAATGTATAAATACTTTCCAATTAGAAACCTTATAATCAGATAGTCTAGTATCCACTGGTTGTATACCACGACACCAAAAAAACTATTTGTGGTAATCCTCCTGGTCTACCATACATAACAGTATAGCATTTAGATGAAAAAAGCAAAAGGAAATCCATAAGCTAGGTATATTAATCACAGAGAATAGAGAAGTTGATTGAGAGACATACCAGTCATGATATATCCCGATTAGACCTCTCTCGTAGATAACACCTAAGGTGTTCTTAGCAATTGTGGGCACAACATTCATCACCCAAGACTTTGGTGATGCAAGCGCCGCTGCAAATCCTCCAAGACCTGCATTCATGTCCATTATGTTTCTGTATCTTGTAGTACCAATCAATTTATTTATCCTTTTGTAAGCATTTGCATGCTTTTTCCAAAGCTTATTGTCCTCTTGGTAAGATTCAGCTGAGACCCCCTCAACGAGTCCTTTGGCTATCCGAGGGGGGATAGCAAAAAGCCTAGCTGGGAACTTCTTCAACTCCCCTCCCGCCACTTCACTTGCACTACTTACCTTAGGGAAAGGGGTTATGCAAGTTTCCATTTTCTTGTACCTAAAACATGCCAAAGAATAAAGAAATACAATGACAATATAAAAAGAAAATAAGAACAGCCAGGAGTGGAAATGAAACGACACAAAGAAAGTTGAATGCAACCACGACACGCATAACCTGGTACATTTTAACAAGAAATATATAATACTTTAAAACCAATGATGAAATAGCAAAGCTCTTTTTTACTAGTGAATCAATATTAAAAAGAAAATGGAAATGTAAACGTAAATAAATGATATTGTTGCGTATGTAAACTCACCAGACATCATCCGCATTGCTAGATTTACATATGTTGGCAGAATTCCTCAGGCAGGATTTGTCATTAACTTTTTTTCTCCAAATAGCAATATCTCCCTTCTCATATTTTTTCTCCCAGCAAAGAAGTTCAGCTAACTCTTCAATCTTTCTTTGCTCATTGTTGAGATCTTCCTCAGATCGCTTCCAAGTTTTGTAGTATGTCTTCCAATTAATTGGAGGGCCAGACAAGACCCAGTACCCACCAGGCCTCAGGACTCTATCAACTTCCATTAAGTACATCCCACCTAAGTAAATGGGTACACATGTAAAAAAGTCATCAATTTCCTGGTAGTGTTAAAGCACAACATTTTTTTAGATCATTCGGTTCTAATCTCTAACCATACTTAATAATATATCAAAAAAAGTGGTGAAAGATAACAAAGTACCACATGATATCACATATAACATGTTTATTACTACCACTTACCATTTGAAGTCCATGGTATTAGGCATCGAGAACACTGAGCCATATCAAATGCTCTTGATGGATATGGAAGATTTATAGATCCAAGAACGCCAATAACAGCAGGCACACCTCGCTCCAGTGCAAACTGTACCTGTGCTTCATGATTGTCCCGAGGTGCAAAAGACATAGCCAGAACATTTCTCTTCAGCACATATGCACCCCAACTTGCAACCTACATTATGATTGGTGCTATTACAGCAGGTAGTTATACTGAATTAGAATGCCAAACTGGATGTTCTGATGGGGATTGTAGGCCAAAAAGACATAAATCTTTCAGCCAGCAATATGATGTAGACAGACAGTAGACAGACTTTGCTCAACAAGATAGATATCTACGAAAATTAAGTGTATGCAATGACTAAAACATAAAAAAAAAATAAAAAAATAAAAAAATTGAAAGAGAGAATATAAGAGAATGGAGGTTCATGACAAAAATTATATGATCTCAATTTTCATTAAGAAATCTATTAACCAATAATTCTTTTCCTATGGGACAAAGTACCTAAGGGCAGGCTTTATCAAGTTAAGGATTAAGCTTTTCTTATCTTTTTCTTCTTCCTGTTTTTCGCCTGACAAGCTAAGGACTAAACTTCATCCTTCAGACACAGAAATATGAGGTGCATATATATAAAACGAAGAAGATGGCCTGTTATATAAATATTCCACACCTCATTATGGTATATCCTATGACTAAAGAACCATGCCATACGTATTATTTAATGGGATTCAGATACTTAATTCATAAGCTCACAGCTTGTAGAAGGATAAACTGAAAAAGGGATAGCTAAGAAGTAAACTGCATTGAAAATTACTAAACACCAATCCAGCAATCAACCCTGTCCCAAAAAGAAAGCAAATGCATAAGGCCATCATAAATACTTAAATAAAGTTGGATAACAGATTCCTGAAAAATCAACATACTCCACAACCGGTGTCCAATGCTGTTCTGACAGAGCCATCTGCAATCGGGATGACTGAGGCAAGCTCATCAATATACGCATCTGCACCTTGGGGGAACATGGTTCCTCCGCCTGGAAATTTGAACACATTTCCTTTGAACTGTACCCAATTCTGGACAGCCTTCTCAACTGTCAGGCTTTTGTGAGGAACATTAGCATAATGGACATAGTCACGACTCTTTGGCCATTCAAATGGTGTCATATACCCTTTGGGTGCTGGGACGAGACAACGTAGTTTTTCATCTTCAGGAAGGCAATGTCTTTCGCGATAAATCATGTTGTCCCTAGGAAACTTCATGGCTCGGTCTTGATCTTGGCAAGGGGTGTAATCAGTGTATTTTACATCACATGGCTTGAACACCTGAGCTTTTGGTATGGAAGGTTCAACAATCTCCACACCATTGTGATGGGTTTCAAAGTTTAAATTGGTGAAGATATTGCAGTCTGTCTGCTTGGTCACCTCCAATGCTATGCTATCTCCTTTGCCAAAACCACTCCTCTGCCAGGCTCCCAGAATGTAAAAGATACTGCACAAACCAATCACAGCAAATATATATAGCGGGCTTCGTGTTCTGCTGCCTGATGGGTTGTTCTTGGATACCATGATTAAAGTGGGACAAATTCCCTAAAGCACACCTGTGCAGAGAAGTTTGAACATAATTTTTACCGTCGATAAACACGTAAAGTTGGAGCTAAATATCAAAATGTTTAAGAGAACTTGTTTATAAAATTCCAATTGTGTAAATGCAGTCAATAGACACAGAACACTTGCTTCAAGCCTTCAACTAATAAATAAAAAGATCAAATCAAAAAATAAAATCCAAAATCTTATGGATTTAGATCTATTTAATCTCAATGAAATGACAGATATACAAACACAAAGCTTGCACAAGATATGAATAAAAATAATTTTACCTTTGTACCTAGAAACTTTTAAAATAACCAAAGCCAACAAAAACAAAGGATTTAGCGTGAAGCTCATAATTTTCTTACACTTACTCATCTACTTAGCAACAATCAAGATTTACAACCTCAAAAGCATTACAAAAAGAGTTCAGTTGTTTATCTGAAATCAACTAAAAAGCTGGCATCTTTAGCTGACGGGTCTTACCGAATTTAACTCATCTCTCAGCTCAAAATACAGAAAAAATTAAAACAAACTGAAAAAATAGAGATCCATTAACACAAAACTGAAGTAAAAATGTCACATCTTGAACCCATCAATAAAAAGAAAACAAGATCTTAGGATAAAAAGCAACATTAAGCAAGGGAAGCAAAAAAAAAAAAAGTAACACGAGTAGCATAAAAAGCTAAGAACTTTAAAGTAAGAAGAAGAAAAATGGGATCAAAGAAAATACCAAGAAGAAAGAGAGAGCTCGAAGCAGAGAGCCACTTTCGGTTGAAAATCAGTGTGTAGATACGGAGTAAAAAATGAGTGGGAAGTAAAGACGTTGGCTTCAGAGTGAAGGGAGTACATTTTCTTACACCCCCCCCCCCTCACCCAAAAAAAAAAGTGGATTAAAATCTATCTACATTTTTTTACTTTACCTTGTTATGCTGCGTACTGCTCGATCATTGTTCAAAATGGGCAAATGGGTTCAATCAGTAATCATCTAAAAAGTGAATAAATTTGATTTCTCATTTTTTTTCCTTCATTTCTGAATATCAAGGGAAAACATTTGAAGATTGATGGACACATGACACCCATGCTGGCACTGCCATATGTAAGAGATGAGACTGATCGCTTAAACTACCGACCATTATCATGTACCTATTATTATTATTATTATTATTATTTGAAAAAAGAAAAAGCAATTTTCTTTTTTTTCCGATAGAGGAAAAAAGGAAAAATATATAAAAACAAGGCTATTTTACTCATTTTCCTACTACAAGTTTTTTTTTTTGCCAATTCCTTCGGTATTATCATCAATGAACGGAAAGCATCAGTCAAAATGAAGCAATAATTTGAGATTAGGACCATATTATCACGATTACTATATTTTACCTAATTTTTTTAAGTCACATCTGCATCCTTGCCGACAAACGTGTTAAAGAGAAGGGGCACATGGGGCACCGCGCACAGCATGCATGACCACTTTCTCCAGATCTTGAATCCGGGCTTCAATGTTACGTGCAGTTATTAAATGAAACTTTGATTATTTAATATTCATTCCCTATCATCGCGACCTCCATCTTTGGGTCGGAAATTTGATTATTGACCGAAATGAAACAGTTCAAGCTCCAACTATTATCCTTCTAATGAAACTGTGAGAGTGATTGTTTCTGGTCAAAACAGGTTTCCTCTGATTTTTTGAGAGTTTAAAACAAGAATAGAAGGGAGAAAAATAGAATATATCATAGGTAAGATGAAGATCCCAACAAACAAATCTTGACACACCAAAAAACCCCAATTTTGGATGCCTATTTGTTGATGCAACAGATGAGCAAAAGGGCTGCGCTGTACCATATGCTGTTATAATGTTCAATGGTTTACAGAAACCTGGAGCGGCGCGCGCATAAGGGATTGTCTATTAAGTCTTAACCTCTCCAAAACAATCTCCATAGGTAGCTACACAGTAAAATGGTGGAAACTTTCGTTTAGTTTATCATTCTCTTTACACCATTGATCATCCGGCAAAACCCTGTTCTTAAGCAATAAAGTAATGTCATTAAAAAGTCTTCTGCCATGCTCTAAAGTTGACAGAGAGGCTGAAAAGAGGCTGTTCTAATCATTCCAAGACATCCCCATGTCAAAAGATCAGTGCTTTAGGTTCTGCATGAACATTTTGGTTCTAGGCATTTTAGACACATATGAAACCAAAATGAAAAGAGAACTTAGAAGAATACATTAACCCCCCCCCTCCAAAAAAAAAGGGAAAAGAACAAAGATAATGGACAGATAATGTGTACTAAAGCACACCGGTGTTCAATGTGTGGCCTGATTGATTTGAGTTTGTGTTGATGCCTGCATCTGGTTTCAGTTTGACTCCCTCCCCCTCTTTTCTCCTCCTGGAAGAGCTCAAAGAACCTTCAACTACAAAGAAATTAAAAAGAACACATCAAGATTAGAAAAAGTCAATCCAAAGATGCTGGTACAATGATCTAGACTGGCATTCTAACACTGAGCTAGCATCAAGTCAAACATCAAACTGCTGCATTATGGTTCTCAAGAAGCTCCTTTGACTAATAGTTATACATAAAATAACGAGAGGAATGAGCTTAGGCAAAATTGAAGCTTCGTAATTGAACAACCAAAACACACAAATAAAGATTTTGAACCTTGCCATTCCCACACCACTTTCGATTCACCCTTAACAAGTTTGGGGTAGCGATCTACTCGAGTATCATATTGTACCAATTCCTCAACCTGAAAAGAACTTGAAGGCTGATATCAACATAAAAGATGTAACTATTTCTTAAAACCTTATAGCTTACTTCAATATATTAACATAAAAATGCATCAAGGATTAGCTCTAATTTCTAACATAGTGCGAAAGAAAAGGAAAACAAAAAACATAAATCCATGATTAGAAACAGCTAATCAGATAGATGAACATAGGCAAGTAAAAATACCTTTTTCCATAACCAAGGATCCGTTCTTTCCCTAGGCAAAAGAAGATGATCTCGCAACCATGAGGCAGCAACCCATGATTCACCTCCACCATTGATGCTCTTCGACCTCAGGGCATTCTCCTCAAGCATGTCACAGACCTAACAAGTAGAAGCAAATCATTACCATTTTTTTACTTTGTTTACTTAAGAAGCATGCTGAGACAATTTTTGTCCAAACTTTTCAGAAATTACATCAAGTGGCTTGCAAAAAATCACTTAAGATTCAAGGATATCAACTAAGATACACTGAAAGTGGGAAATTTTCATAAGCAAACAGTTCCTGCATATGACAATGAGGCATACAAGATGATTATTCTAAACTCTAGAATTTGACAGCAAGAACACCATTTTCACTGAATGCTTCATGTATTTTGATAGCACTTTATCTCAAATTTTGCTATGCTTCCCTTTTCTTTTTTCATTATCCATCCCTAGCTTTTATATCCCAAAGTTATATTCATTATAACTTGAGGTGATCATTCTTAAGAATATCACTTTCTTTTAAGCCTACATCCATTTGGAAATCTGTCTCAGCAGTGTGTTGGCAAACTCTGGCTAAAATAATGCTGAGAATTGGAATAAATTGTTAAACTGAAAGACAAAAGACCTCCTCCAAAAGGGCCTGACACACAGCACGTAAGGAATATAAACCATTAATTTACTGTAACTGTACATTGAAAATTTTGCGCACCTGATTGTAAAGCTCCTCTACTCTAGCTGAAAGATACCTTCTTTGACGGACTTTCCAAAACAATACTGCACATCCTATAAGCTATAAAGCTAAATAGTGTTAACAACTTTCAAAATGTTGACACTGTAACTAAAGCATTTAGAGGATGGCTTTTAGAAGGGACTACCCCTGCATAAACAGGCACAATAATAAGAACATGCTTGGAGATCAAATCACGGATTCGACAGGTCAAGGGTTTGTAATACTCTGCCAGAGCATCTGGACACTTGAATTCTTTTATCCTGTAAATAATAACAATAATAATAATAATAATAATAGAGAGAGAGAGAGAGAGAGAAATGTAAATTAAATAATTCCAAATGCTGAAACATAAAATCGATGATGATAAGCATACCCATGGAGATTTGTTCTTGTCTCCAACAATTTAACTGTTCTCTCCATCACCCTTCTTTTCGTATACAGATATGTGGTGTGGTCTGAGCCAACATTTTGCACCAGCTTATGTCTATCTAAATCATTCCAAATATCATTTTCTCGAACCTGAAATGGGTACATATTTAGAACAACAGGCATCAGCAACATATAGGTTTTTAGGATACTTAATTTACTGGAACATGCATGTAACTTTAAATGAGATCGAATATCATGATGAGGTACCCAAACTG
>JBBYHO010000020.1:12406945-12443385 GCA_038382025.1 Adansonia gregorii
CCAAAATTAGGGCAAATCACAAATTGTTGTTGGGTATAACTTCCATACATTGTTACCAAAAATGGATATCTTCGATCGCCATAGGAATCGCCTAGCTCAAGGAGGATGGAGATGGAGATTCAAGCGCCGCATGGGTCTCGTTCGCATCTCTTTTGTTTCTTTCCCTTTGTATCTGCATAACCAAGTTTTTTCCCATTTTTAATCTTGGCTAAATTGCCTTTGTTGTTAAGGTAACGGATCTTGCAGATACTAATTAAAAAAATAATCTAATTATTATTTTTATATTTTTTATATATTTAAATATAATTTTTAAGAATTAATGTATTAATTATATTTTTTATAAATATCATTTTAATTGATATCATTATGTTTTAATTAATCTTATTTTAATTATATATGTTTTGGAAAATTATTGTTCTTTAATTTTCTTTAGACTTGCAGTCTTTCACCAACTTTGTGAAAATATTTATGTATATGATTCATAAATTATTATCTTTGAATTGGCTAGGCAAAAGATTAAATAACCTTACGATGTGTAGGCAATTTTGTACTAATCATATTTGAAAAATATTTTCAAATAAAAAGGCAAGCATTTACCCAGTTTTTTTTTTATTAAATAAGGTAATAAATATAATTTTTCGTGATACCAACTTTTGGTAAAAATGTAAATTTGCTAATACATATAGAGGTTTTCTTTTTTATCAAATATATAATAAACAAATATATAATATTATATAAACATTTAAAAAAATATTAAATTAGCCATGTTTTAAGATTTAATACTAGAACGAGAAATATAATTATTAAATATTAAATAAAAAGTAACATATCTATATACGGTATATATAAAAATATAGATATAAAAAATCTTTTGAATTGATAAAAAAAATCATTATAATCTATAATATTTTTAAATTGCTATTACAAATATCTTTTATTATAAATAATATTTATCTATGTTATAAAGAAGAAGTTTATTTTTTTTAAACACTTTTGTTAAATAAATTAATTTAATAATAAATAAAAAATTAATATTTATATGAAATTGTTTTATCTTAAAAGTTTTAAGTTTTCAAAAATTTTAAAAGTAAATCAATTTTTTAGATATAAATAAAAAATTAAGACATACATTAGATTTCTTTATTTTTGTAATTAATTTTACTTTAATATTAAGAAGAATACTATATAGTACTTTGATATAATTTACAAATAAAATAAACTTTACATATTATTACAAATTTAACTAATATATATTTTATTACTATTAATTATTTTAAAAATATATATTTATATATTTAATCATAAATAATTTATATATATTCACATCAAACACATTAATAATCAATACGAGTTAACTTAAAAAAAAAAAGAAAGGAGACCAGCCGATAGACGTCTCTAATTAGGATTTATGACAACTCCGAAGATTTTTTAAACCCTAAAGGCCATGACTTGAATTCGTTATTCGCTGCACCATTTGAGGCGGCTATTAGGGTTTCTCCCTGCACCTATAACTTCTCTTTTCGCCACTCGGCTTCAACAGCTCTTTTTGTTAGATACACGGCTGCCTCTCGAATTTCCTTTTGTCTCGGAAAAGTAATTGCGATTTCGAATTTTATTCTGTGTACCAAAGGAGTCTCCTGTGACGGTAACACAATCCCTCTAAGAAGCTCTAAGCTTACCCACTTTCCGATTTTTGTTTAAAAATTTAAGCTGGGATAGTGTTTTTTTTAAAAAAAAAAAAGAAGTAAAAGCGATGTGATGATAGAAACTCAATGCTCTGTCAATCCACTGATCTGACAGTTTGATGTTACATTGAAGTTCCGACAGGTTCTGATCGCTTTTTATTCCTTTTTTTTCCTTGAATTTGTTAGACAAGAATTTAGAGTTTTTGAACTTGTTTGACTGAATTCTGTTCTGGGCATGTGATGAATCTCATTTTATGGTTAATTTGCGTCTGAATTAGTATTAACTTGATGCTAAATCACCTTGGAGACCTGATGCCTGCTTCTTCAGTATATTTGGCAACGTTATTTTGTTTAGCAATTAAACCCAGATCTTATGCTTAGCTCTTTGGATTCCTTTATCACTGAAGTTATGATGGCTATACAATCATGTCTTAGATGCTATCACGGCATAGTGTTAAAGAAATTTGGGGTTGGCGTAAGATTTTGGGTTTGATTCCATTATTTTCCACGTAATATATGAAGTATGAACTGCGTTAGGTATCGATAAGAAACGTTGTTACAAAGAATGTTTAAAAAAAAATGGAACAACATATATTTAAAGAATATCCTCTCCTATGCTCCATGTTCTCATGCCTTAATAGACAATCTCTGCTTGCTGACAGATATTGAATACTTTCAGTTAACAGCAGCCTTGTATAAGAGACTAAAGACGTTTTTGCTTCATTTGTAATATGTACCAAATGTTATTGACTTTGAGAAGATCTCTCACCGTGATAAGTGTACAAATATTCTGGGAAAGACATCTAATTAAATTTGATGTTCAATATCAGTGCGTGGCTGATGGTTTGAGAAACCTAGTGTACTGAAATGATAAATTGCCTTGGCAACTAGATATGCTGAATCAATTTAAATATGGATTTGACGGGGTTGAATATATTAATCAGGTAACCCTGTTTGCGACATTGCAATCATCAGGCAGATGAGGCCCTTTGTGAACCTTTTCTTATTAAACGCGGATGATATTTTGCATTTTGGATTAAACAATGTTGCAGAAAATTGCTTATATAAGTATTTGACATTGGTCAAAGAGCTGTTGTATAAAAGCTAACTAAGATTACGGGTTAGAGCTTCATTTGATCCAAGAGACCTTTCCCATCAAGTTTGCTGCTAATTGTCAGTCTCACGAACTCCTCATGTGGTATAGTCCTATACTGTGCTTCGTTTGCCTTGACAAGATCTGGCAGAGGACCAATCTTGGTACTTGAATTTGGACTATGAAATGCCGCAATTGACAAGCGCTCCTTGTCTGGACTAACAACTGCTCTATGTTCAATGCTTTGATATTCTCCATTGCTCATAATCTGCATTCAAAAGATCCTTTTGCTTAGGCATCTTACGTAAGCAATCCATGAAAGTGTAAGTTTATTTAGCTTCAAATATATTATTGTTATTATATTACCTCGATAACATCTCCAATATTGATGATAAATGCGCCAGAGATGGGTTTGGTAGGTATCCATTTGCCATTTTTCTTGATTTGTAATCCTTCAACTTCATTCACCTGAATCAAGATCGTTAAGCCGGTAGAGTCAGAGTGTGGTGCTAGACCAATAACCTTGCTTGCCTGTGCACAAGGTGGATAGTAGTTCATCCTTATTCCTTGTGTTCCATCTCCAAAGAAGCTTGCAAACTTCTCTGGCTCAGTCCCCAGGTTTTTTGCCATCAGCTCTATGAGATGAATTGTAACCTTTTGTAATTCCGATGAGTAATTATCCAACGTCGCTCTGAAATCCGCAAAGGCATGGACAATTAATATTACATGCTATTATTGCCATGAAGATGAAGGATTAGCAAGAGGCTTCAATCAAATAAGATTTTTATTTTATTTGATTTGATATGGTAAGTTGCTTGCTTGGTTGATTCAGAGCAATATGTTATTAGCGACAGGAGTTACCTGAATGAAGGTGGGGTAGTCGGCCAGAATCTCATATTTCTTAAAGGCACAGGCAAGGGAAGAAGGAAAAGCATGTCACCCCAATCGAGTTTCTGGTCTTCTGACACTACGAAGGCTTGACCGTAACCTTCAATGTTATTAGGGAGCTGGGCACAAGCCATCTTCTCATGCAACGGCAACTTGAAGAACTCTTGTACATCTATCTGCATTTTCTGAATCACTTCATCCCCTACCCCATGATTGATTAGCTGTTTCACCATCAATTAAAAAAAAAAAAAAAAACACTTACAAGTTGATTGCTGTAAAAGTAAAACAATCATTGAGAGTTCTGTATAATTAGGCACCTGGAAGAAGCCCCAGTCTTTGCACGCCAAATGGAGTTTCTTCTGCTCATCATCATGGCTTAATTTGCTCATATCAATCACTGGAATCTGAAGGGATTCATCCATGGAAACTACATCAAACTCAACCTCTGGCCTGATATACCTGGATGGGATGTCTTTCAAGTTCTTTGATGCAAGAGCCTGGACATTTTCAACAGGTAAAGAGCCACCAAATCCCTCTCTGCTTAACACCTCTGTTTCCATTTCTGTAAAGATGACAATTTCTCATCTGACAGAAGTCTGATTTCTGTTCGTATGCTAAATACTACAGCCAGTTGGTCGCATTGTTAGGTAATATCTAAGCGTCGTTTGCTTTCTTGTCTGTCCAACCGATCAGGACTAAAGCATTTATCCTATATGAATCCAAAGTATATACTTTTGCCCCGTTTTATAAGAGTTTGCCGGCGTTAGTACATAACATTGAAAGCCAATGGTGAAAAGGTCAAAGCAAACCAAATGTCATTATTAGCTTCTATAGCTTCTTCGTCAGTTACACCTAACAAAGTCCCTAGTTTGCAATCAATTCTTAGGAATTTTGACTTGTAAGTCAGTTTAATAACATCTTTTTACTTAAGAGGGGCCCAACAGCATTTCCTGGACAACATTTGGGTATAGGGAATCAACATGACGGGTTTTTGCAAAAGAATCGACCACTGGACCGGAGGCTGCTTTTCTGTTCTTCTAGAGATTTACGAAGGGATTATAACAAATAGGAGCATTAAGTTGAAATGTTAAGTGATTTCTCACTGTAATCAGTATATGTATAGTTATGAGATTGAATATGCTTTGGTATTTAGGAATCGTTGTTTCTCTGCTTTCTTTCGGTTATGAAAACAGATATTTGATTACATATTCGAGTTTTATATGAAATGAAGTTGTGCCTCAGGCAGAATGAATGTTAAGTAAATACCCTTTTAAAATAACTTCAAGAAAAACTTTTGAGATGTTATATTCGCCATGATTTCATGTGACTGACAAGATATTTGATTGTTTGTAGAGCAACATGGTTTGGTTATTACGATCCTGAGACTGTATCACATCCAGCGGAGGGTCTCTAAATTGCAGGATGACGTGCTTTAAACTCCAAGTAATAAGAAGCACAAACCTTGGTTGACAGGTTCAAATAAATTTGTGATGAAAGTTAACCTGTTCTTGAATTCGAACAAATTGCATCCCTTCTATCAATTTAAGTAAATTTGAAAGCTATTATGAATGGAGGTCTAAACTTCAAGGGTAAAAGAACTGCAAAATTTCTGAAATTAGAACTCACCCTTTAAAAGTGATAGAAACAACTAGACTATAATAATATACAGTTGGAAATTACAGCATGGCCAAGAAATGCTATACTGAAAAAAAATAAAATAAAAAAATCAGTTTTTCAAGGTACAATAGCCAAGGGAAAAAGAGGAAAAGAATGTCAGTCTCTATGCATTCACCCCACCGTAAAAGTTTTGTAGCTGTTGTTTAAATGCAAACACATAATCTGACTCTCAACTTTGCAAGTTACTTGATCCTACTATCATTTGTTGAACACAAGGTAAGCATGCATGTTTCTTGTATGCTGCATTGTTGATATCCTGACATGGCATCCCGGAACATGTTTCTTGAAGAAGAAACCTTTTCTTTCATCTCATTCAGTTGTTTGATAACCTGCTTCAGGACTAATACATGTACTTAGACATACAAAGCATAAAGAAGCAACAGAAAGTTGGTCACCTGGTCACTGAGAGCAATTATGTTGTTATCATAGAATATCAAATGAGAACAAGCAAAATAGTAGCAAAGGAGAATGCTAAGTCCATTTTCAAAAAGTCTTTACAGGGACTTCTATATTGAAAAGTGATGATGATATCATGACCTCACCAATATTCGGAAACCAGAGGGAAAAATGAGAAGATCAGATGTTTTCAATTAAGATTCCCGTTGGCAACCTTAGAAAAATCCTTTTCCTTTATCATTTCTCATCTGTATATTTGAGTACATAAACACTAAATACTGATTTTTTTTCCAGGCTAAGAACTCGGCATATCCTAGTTTTTATATTGCATAAATGCAAATGGATTGTTATAACACATTGCCTACAAATTTGCTCAGATTCCTAGCATGAAAGGACAATCATCAAGATATTTGTTTGCTTGGTAGCTCCTTAATTGTTAAGGTTGATTACCTGGTTTCTGCTAAAATTTTATTTCTCTATTTTCATCAAAGAAAATCTCAGAACGAACAGAAGCAGTGCTGACATCGAGAGCCCTTTGCAACTTCCGCTGGTCCAAGACTTCAACTTCGACAATGAACGTTGAACTGACTGGTCGATGATCTGAGAGTGTGATTTCACCTCGTTGATAACAAAGTTGTCTTATGCCTTTTCCTGACCAGAGTATACGATCACACCTACCAACGGAAGAATTCAGATCATCAGCAATTGAACTGTGTGGAACTTTTTGGATAGTCAGGGACATTTTTTCTAGATATATGTTGGATTTCCAGAAACCTTTTCCAACATTTTTATATCAGAACAGAAACTTCTGCACTATGTTACTTGGACTTGGGTGTAGCATCAAATAAATCCGGCATGGGTACATGCAGTTTTTTCTAAGTTTTATATATATATATACACATTTGGAAAGTTCTTGAAAGATCATATCCTATATCGATATTTGAACATATATCGGACACTAGTGCTTAAAAAAAAATTAAGAGTTAGAGCAACACAGCTTGTGCTTACCATGCCGGAGATCTCTTCTTTTCACCTTCTTTAGGTATCTCACCCACATATCTATCAGAATCCATTTCATATTTGTAGGTGGGAGGAAAGTCTATTGCCCCTTCTTTCCATCCATGAAACACATGCCCACTGCACAGTTCTTTATGAAGCTGTGGCACAAAATTGAAGCCATTAAACCTTTGTTGTCATCAGAATAGTATAATATTGAAGGAAAGAACAGTACAGATATACCATAGAGCAAGAAACAGAAACATTAAAGAAGAGTAGTAATGTTACAAATTTTATTTGTTAACCATTAAGAAATTTAGTGTTCCAACTGATGGCAGCTGACAATCATTCAGAAAACTTAAGTCTGAAACTGAGATAGCTTTTCCCTGAAAAAACTCCGTGATTGGATTTACATTTGGTCCAAAATGTATGATGCCTTATTGACTACAACACTTGGAAATTTCAGTATAGCTTCTCTTACCTGACAGGTAACATGGGGGTTTTTTTTTTTTTTTTTTTTTTTGTGAAGGATCAAATCCAGAGCACACTTGGGAAACACAAGTAGAGCAAATATTGGATTCAGCGTAAGAGCGTTGTTGAATTATGTTGCTCAGTCTAGGGGTAACTGTTGAATATGGGTACGTATCCAACAAGGGATGCTCAATTTTTTTAAGTTTTTTTCATATATTTGATAGATTATACCCTTGTAATTGTATTCAAATATATGCTGGATATAGGTGTTAGACACAAGTTCTTCAAAAAAAAAAAATGAAAGAGTCGGAATAACATAGATATACCATTTTGGTTCAAATGAGGATGCGGTACTCCATGTCAGCATACACAGTAAAATGAGTTCAAAAGCAGAAAGATTAAACCAAAATGCTCAGAAACTAGACCACTATGATACTTACCTGATCATTATTGAATAGCTCATTCCAGCGCTTTAGCGCAACCAGCTTTCTTACCTCCGCATCCGACATGTTGAGACGATAATTTAAATCCCCAAACCAAAATATCTGACTGTTTAAACAAGCAGCCAGTTACAAATTCATGTCTCAGGTTGAAAACATTGATAATGTGAACATAAGAAGAAAAGAAGAAAATTTCACAAACATCAAAAGTACTCAGTAGTTCAGCAAGGGTTCGAGACAAAAGCTTTCTAAAACCTTAGTTCTTCAACTTTGCTGAAAATTACAGCATCACTTCAAGTCTAACTTCTTTATTTTACTGATTTATATCTAATTAACCTTATTCCACTTTAAGCTAAAATTTCCCTTCATTTCTAGTGATACGTTTCTCACAACAGTTAAAAATAGAAACAAAGAATATAGGTTTATGAATGCTTATTTTTGGTATTAGCATATCCTCATGCAGACAAACCGTGCATACAGACGTTACGGTTCAAAATAATGCATGCTGCTCTGCTAAAATTGGCAAACTAACTGTTCTTGCTTAAATTAAGTATAATCTGCAAAAATCAAAATTAGGTGCTGGAATTTTGCTTACTCATGAGACGGGATTGTTTGTGGTTGATCTGTATCAAGGACAGATGAGAAACGGGTACGCCGTATAATTTCATACACGTCAGAGTTACGCCGTTGCTCGGCTCCATCCTTCTGACCTGATGTCAGATGAGAACACACAAAGCAAATCCTGGACTGAAAAAGAGTCATGCTAACAGAAACAGATCCCTGCAAAAGCAAAAGAAAAAGCCATTTATGCATTTAATAATAGTAAAGTAGGCATTTTTAGTGATTGATCAGTGCTAATGGTAAAATGCCATCCACCTTGCAGCCAACTATATATTGCAACACATCAAAATATGGACGGCATTGATTTCATCAATCTAAAAACAAACCAAAAGAAGCTCAATGTCAAATTTAAATGAAGGAAGCATCACTCCATAGTGTGATGCTACCCAAAATAATCCACTTACAGATGTTTACAGAAGATATGAACATCATAATTGAGATGCGAACTACACCCCAAAAAGCCTAATCGCTTAGAATAGAAGAAAGTCATTACCTTGTTTCCCATGTAGCCCATAAGACCAACACCAACAGGAGAGACTTTCAGGTTATTTATACGTCTCCTCAGCCTCTTTCTCACCCATACTGATATGTATATACCAACCATCTGCTTACTAACTATTCGAACGTACTTTGGGCGTGACCTTGCCCTGTCATTGTCATGTTGCTCCGTTGGTACTTTTAAGAAAATATCATCCTCTTCTTCAGAATTCTCATCGGATATCTCAGAGAAAGAATCAACAATTTCTAGATTCTGTTGCTCATGCATTTCCCACATTGACCCTAGGTTTCCTGAGCTATGGTGTGATCTTTTCAATCTGCTTTCTTTTAACACCACATCATGAGGACCGCAGAAGATGGAGTTCTCTGTCAGATTAAAGCCAATTCTTGCTGAGCTGCTAGGTACTCTCCGTAGTTTCGAGTTTGAAGAGACAACTAGTGGGGTTGCATCTAATGAAGGTTCAGGCCAGTCTAACCTATTGTCAAAATCAATACCATAGATTTTCTTCAGCTGTAAATTTTGTCCAATATTAGCATCTTTATTCAGATCTAGCCCTTCAAAGTCATAGCCATCAGCAGTCTCCAAATACTCATTACACATCATTTCCAATGGCAAGGCATCTATCTCATCTGCTAATACATCTGCAACTGAAGAAGTCCTTAACACTGGAGATGGTGGGGCACTATAGCATTTGTGCTTGCTTTCTGGTTCCAAAGATTTGTTCAGAGTTCTTCTGATGATCGCCTCCCATTTAGGAATTGGCCTGCTATCCTCAGCTCCCAGTACATTTCCAGCATTCAAAGGGACTACCTCTTGGAGGCTGTCCAAAGCAGATCTAGTATTAGATTATTAAACAAAAAAGGTTAATATCTAACATCGATATCAATGATCAAGTACCAACCAACATATGAGAAGAAGGCTAGAGAAGAATATCTCAACTTCCACAGTATGCACCAGTAGTCTGGCATAGTTGCTGCTACCTATGCGCTAAAGCCTCCAAGATACAACAGGATTCTTGTTGGATTTGTCAGGTTTAGAACACTTCGAAATGTGGTAAAATTTATAACTCAAGGAAAAGTAATTTAACTAAAAGCACGACGTTTTGGGTGACATTTCTGCTGATGATTTGTTGTGGCACTGTGTGCGAAATTCCTTAAACAGAATTTGGCACCGGAGATGCGATGATGACAACCAAAAGGCAAGTAAGACAGCCTAAGTCTAGATCCATATTCTCCATGCTGACCATATGATTGAGAAACCAAACACAGAATGAGAAGGTTGATTCCGAATGAGAAGCTGATTTATGGATGTAATTATGGTCTAACAAAATTGTTGGTCCTTGACCAGCGTTAGAAAGTGAAAAATGTAACTGACTTGTAGGTGCACATGGTGCTTACACAGCGACAAAAGGGAAAGCAAATACTCACCCAATAATGTAAATATCTGCTGGCTCTTTCATGCGAAGCCAATCATCGGTGTCAAGATCATCACATGGAAGTCTTCCAGCAACATTCCAAGTACTTATTGTCACCCTATAGGCAACCATGATATTTTCCAATAAGAATTAAAACAGCATAAAACCTTAAAGCATACTTTAAGCATAAGCATCTTGCAGTCAAACCTCACATCCTTTGTACTTATGTATTGTGCACGCAGAGTTTCCGATTTCCCCCTCCTGTGTCTTAATTGATAGCCCGTAGAAGGTGCATCTGAATGATCAAACATCCATACCATAGAAAACAACTTCAGGTTGACAAACTACTAGAAGACAGCAGTTCACTTAGTTAACCAAAATATTAATTGTACTCATTTTGATCTGCATGCTAAAGGTTGTTGACATCGCACATATTTTGATAGCTTTTCTTATCAAATTTTATCCCGTTGCCCCCATATCTTCCAAAAATCACAAGGATGAATAATATCCTAGGCCATCCTAGGGTCAAATCAAAATGAATTAATTTACACCATACAACCGGAAATAGCAGATATTTTAGTAATGGTCCTAGTAAATCAGGCACAGCAGAAGGGAACAAGAAGAATCAGCATAGATGAGCTTGAATATGGTCATAAGCTCAAATAAATAAACGTTTTTAATTTTAACAATCGGAAAGCGCAGATGTAGAAAACAAATATTGCCTGAGAATTGGTTTCTGCACTCAGATTGGTTCCCC
Organism: Adansonia gregorii; assembly: GCA_038382025.1. Taxonomy (NCBI): domain Eukaryota; kingdom Viridiplantae; phylum Streptophyta; class Magnoliopsida; order Malvales; family Malvaceae; genus Adansonia; species Adansonia gregorii. The sequence goes on from JBBYHO010000020.1 coordinate 12,417,883, forward strand.
AATGTCCTATGTGTGTGATCCTCGCCACCATGCAATCTTGAATCTTTAAGAGAGTAAGCTGGATAGATATGGCAGAAAAACATCATCAAACAACCGAAAGTACAAACTAAGAAATGTTGGTAAATATAATATGACAGACAATACCATCATCTTCACTCTCTGTTTCAGTGTCGACCTCATCTTCACTAAAATCATACACCTTTGGCTTTATATTCAACCATTTCTTCATCACAATGGATGGCCAAAAGGCCTGAAATCCAAAAACAATTGATCAAGTTAATACATCACTTTTATCCAAATTGCAAATTTGGGTATAAGCAAAGCATACCTCAGAACGCTTTCCCCTCTTAGTTTTCATAGTCTTTAGTCACAAGTTGAGAACAGTACACCTTCAAAGAACAGGTTCTTGATCCTGAGAATGGAAGCAGAAGCAGAAGCAGAAGCTGGAGCCTGATTCTCACCGTTTTAGGAGATTAATATATAGAATTCTTACAACTTATAGGCAATCAGTTGGCTTATTTTGACACGAAGCACAAAGAAAATTCATGCTAGGACCAAACAGAAAAGGACAGCAAAAGATATGGCCATGTTTAACAGACATCCACAACCTCAACTTGCAAAAAATAAGAAATTGTCAATGGTCATCTTCCCACACGTCCTAATTTCCTGTAATAAAAATGGCAAAAAAATGCAAATCATTATATTCTACGTTTATAACCAAAAAACAGGCCCATAAAAATCAAAATGTCACTGTCAATACAAGAAAACTATAGTCCCAAATCAATTGATGATCCAGCATGCTTTCTGTTCAAGCAATGCACTGGTCAAGAAATCCATTGGCAGTGGAGTTAAAAAAAAAAAAATTCAAAGACTACTTTTAACTCGTATGAAAACCCAATAGGATTGAAACTTTAGCAAGCTGAACCTAATTGATAATATACAATTATTAATGTAAAATTGCTGGATTCCTAATCATACTTTTAGAACCCAGATCATCAAATTCAAGTAACCCTTAAAATAACCCCAAAAAAATTCCAACCACAAATGTTGAAAACAAGCTTAGAAACTTTGATGACATGATATAAAACCAAACAAGAACACTGATTAAGACAAAGCAACTATGAATTTTAGAAAAGAGAAAAGACAAGAACTCATAAATGAGTGAAGAAAAAAAAAAAAAAGAAAAACTGACCCTCGTACCATCAGCAGCCAAGATTTGGCTTAGACCCCACCATTTAGAAAACAATATAACCTGAAAAAGGAAGCGATATCCAACCAAACCAAAAATGGAAGATTGACACTGGACGCTTAAAATATACTAATTTAAGTCCAGTGGGTAAGCAAAAACAAAGTAAAACAAACATTTAATGAGCAAAAGCTGAAACCAAATTGGTAGGACGGTTTCATGCAACTCATAAATTATACTAAAATACGTAAGATATACATCAATATAAAGTAAACCATACAATAATTATGCATGGAAAATAAGATAATATATTTGAAACTTTGATAATAAATGAACAGTAACAAAAGAAGGGACCACAAAAGTTGGATCACCGCACTATATGTGAAGGCAAAGAGCTCTGGGTTTTCAACTGAACTGTCACATCTATTTTCTTTCACCCTTTTTTTGTTAAATAAAACTTTTTATGCTTTTTTCTTCGGGGGGGGGGGGTTCGTTTAGTTATAGGATGGTGACTTTTAAGCTTTTAAGGTCGTTGATTACGAGGAGACTTTGATAATAGCCATGCAGAGAAGAAAGAATACAAATAAACAGCAATGGTCGGCAAGGGGAAGGGAAGGTGAGATTTTTGCTTTCCTATTTAAAGAGAGAAATAGCATTACCAGTATACATTTTTTTCCCCCATCATTCGCTAGAAAATAGGACCATGTGCCAGATGTGTACGGTTAGATGTGTTAAGAAGAGTTAAAAACGTATGCATGGATTGAGTGATGATTTACAAGATTTTTTTTATTTTTAAATTCAAGTTGGTTCAAAAATTTATTTTATTATTTAAAATAATATTAAAAAATATTAAAATTATATTTTTATATTAATATTTATAATAAAATTTAAATAAATTTTTTTAAAAAATAATAATTTAAATTAAATCTAAGTAATTTATAAAATTTTTAATCCAAATTCAATCTACTGCAAATCTTCTATGGAAGACATAACTGAAGAGAAAAGAGTTGTCGTTAGGACAGGGAGCAAGGTGATTACAACTGAGACTTACTGTGTCCCCAAGTTCAACTTGGATTTGCCGATTTGTGGGCTTCCCATCATTCTTTGCATTGAATAATGCCTCATTATTAGCATTTATATAGTGGGAAAGGACTTTTTAAGCGATTAATGAAAACCCGACGTTTCGATAGGGTCAGAACTCCTTTCCATCGTCCGTCCAATAGAAACATAATCGAATATAAATATTTCTTTCTCCCTCTTTTTTTTATTTTTTTATTTTTGGGTTTTAAATCTATTTATACGCTGCTATATTTATTTATAAAATAAATTCATTTAAAAATTTTATACAAGTTAATTGTCAGGCAGTATGAGAGTCAAAGATTTTGCGAGTTTTATATTTTTGAATGATAGTAATAATATTTCTATTTTATTTTTTATATTTGAGATTTTTGTATATACGTATGATCTGAAATTTCAGTTCCCACATCACTCTCGATGTGTTTGAAAAGGTTTCACTCTTAGAATTTCAAGGGATTCCAGTATTTTCCAAGCAAAGAGTACAAATTTCTTATAAAGCCAGGAGCTGGAAAACGTGTTGAGCCAGCTCATCTCCTCATCAAATAGTTTTACTCACGTATATATATATGATCATTGCAAATAGTTAAATATCTAAGTTTCCAGTTATTTTTTAAAAAACAGAGCCTATATGCACAACTCCTAACACAAATAAATTTTTAAAAGAAGAAAAACCCACAAACTTAATTTATATTTGCAACTTTATAATCATCGGTATGATTGTTTTCTCATTGGCTGAGTTTACTTTAGGGCAAGGTTATATGATTCATAATAGCTTATGAATCTATTATCTACGCATGAAAACCTGTAATTTTCACCATTATATTAATTAGAACTTTTATATATATGAAGAAGGAAGGAAAGTGATAATTGGAAAAATCTAGAATCATACATCTATATATATATATATATGTATATCACTGCAGTCTTCGAGAATGGCGCATGCATCGCCATGCAACTTGAGGGAGGCTAGAAAACAATGCGCTTTGAATTCTAATAGCTCTCAGGTAAGGACCACCGACCTTCAGTTTCCTTAAGAAATTAAATTATAATCACCAGAGAAACACTAATCGACAAAAAGTAGTCATGTTTATATATTAAACTTTTATTAAATTAAGCTCACTATCCATCACCTAAATTCGGGTCGGTAATTATTTATTTTTTGGTCATATATAATAGTATTATTTAAGTCTCACAAAAGAAAAAAAGAAGGTTTAGAATGCAATATTCATCAAGTTTTGCTAGTATATATATAATATGACAATGTCATTAAATTGAATATTTAAGAGCAAATGCGATAATATGTATTGGCCTTACTTATGATTAATTCTTTTAATAAGTTAAATGCTTTCATTTTAATTAATTTAATTATAAAGTAATTTATAAAAAATGGATTGGATGACAATTTGACAATGCCTTTGAGAGTTGTTGACAGTTGGCTTTCACCACTACTAGAGCGTTCATCATCCACACAAAGAGCCATAGTTGAATACACACACACACAGAGATATATACATATATATATATATATAATGTCACCATCGAAACACTTTAAAAAGTAAATAATCTATCTGCAGATTTTTTACGAACTCTGCCAGCTCTCTCTATGGAGAGTTTGGTGTCGATTGGGGTGATCAAGTAATCTTGTCTATCATTTTAAACCCTTAATTTTTTCTATTTTCTTTAAATATTTGATGTCACATCACAATATCAGTACTATTCTTTTTTAGCTTACAGGCTTTAGGGTTTCTTACTCTCATACAGATACATTTTTTGCAATTCGAATTAATAACTTTCCACTTTAAGAGAGTCTTTTTATCTTAATTTATGCCATTTGAGTGTGAAGGTGATAAAAACCTTAAGATTTGTGAGCCAAATAAGATAATACTAGTATTGTGATATGATATCAAGTACTTTCAAAAAATAGACAGGGTTATAGGAGATACCAAGCATCCCAAAGGATAAACAAAATCTCTTGTTCGCTCAAATGAATACCAAACGCTCTGTGAAGAGCATAGACAGAACCATCAAATAATTAATCCCTAAATTGGCCACTTTTGCTTGGTGCAAATGAAATTTATTAAGAATGGAATTGTTAATAGTTTGTTCTGGTAATTGTGCTTTGATCCAATAGATAATCACAAAGGCAGTGACTAAAATAACATGCACCAGTACATTCCAATATTCAATTCAAACCCTTAATGAAAGTTAGACAAGCATTCCCGTCGTCCTATTGAAGGATTTAGGAATATGGAACTGACCAATCAAGAACACGTTGTTGTGTCATTGCGGTTTGTCATGAGCAAATGATCAGAATAGATATTGGAAAAGATGGCATCAACCAAAACGCACTCTTTGTATAGTCTTTTATTCGTCATCGTTCACTACCTACTACTCGAAAAGATCACAAATAATTCCAGTTAAATTAAACCCCAAATGAAGATGCGATGAGACTGCGTGAGAGATCCATTTTGGGTTCACTTCAAAAAAAAAAGAAGTTTTTGATGGGTTTTGGACCATTAAAGAAGGGACGATTTGAATGAAACCTTTAGGGGCAGTAATGAGGAGACGCCATAAAAAGGGTATGGTGAAAATGAATCCCACATACCATCTTTCACCACTACTGCTGTGCATTGTAATTTGTTTTCCTGTTAAGGAATCAAAGAGGGCATCCCAAATGATCGGACGTTTGTTGACTACGCTTTTGGGGTTCTCTCTGGCTTCAACTACTTTTTTAAGTTCGAAGTACTCTTCTTCATCCATGCTGATTATCTTTTGTTTTAACCAGAAAGGAAATTCCAGGCCTAGCCACGCATTGGCTCAGACCAAAGGATGAGAACTATAGGCTTTAGCATTTGTTTGAAAAAGTCCTTATTATTCAAAAGCAAAAATATTGTAGTGATTTGTCTGCTTGACTCTGACATGCCTGCTCTCATTGGACATGTTTTTGACGAATTAAATTCAAATTCAACTTTTTTTTATACCTAGAGGAAGGAAATAAAAAAATTAATTAAATTAAATTAATTCGTTAATCATTTTTAAGATGAAATTTAAAATCATTTACAATCTATTTGCTTATCTAAATATTTTTAATTTATCATACCACCATCGTGATTTTAGTTACTTTTTTGCAGTGAATCAGAGTTTAATGCAAAACTAAAACCTGTCAAACCCTTAACAATTGCACCAGACAGGCATGTTTAACATTTGAACACAAGTTGTTATCATGACCAGTTGTCGATTCAGATTTGTCCCCAGAGGGCTCAATCAGGGCCCACTTGCCATTGCCTGACAGATGATAGTTTCTTCAATGAGAAATTGTATGGATCAAATTCCATTACCCAGGCAAATACCAAAATTAGCAAAGGCCAAAGACGCATTTGGCAACTCATCGTATGAAATTGAGCAGCAGCCACTTTCTTTCACGTCAACCTTAATCCCAATATTTAATGACGTCACGATTCAATTACCAAACTCTATTGTACCAGTCAAATTTTACACACAAAATGGTTAAGCATTTGGAAGACATTTGTTCTCTAAAGAAATAAATGAGGGGGATGAGTGGGGGAACCGTAAATCTCCTGAAAATTTTGTATGCTACACAAACTCAACAAAAAGATAAAAAAGAAGAAATAGAACCGTCATCTGAGCAATTTGAAGTTGTCACTCCATTGTCAACGCAATCATCTTCAGAAGGCAACCAACAAATCAAGATTTCCACACAGAATATCATCACATAATGGTGCAACGGCTCCTTTCCTCTGCTGGTGGTGGGGGCACCGGCTGATGTCTGTTTGGGTCCGAAGGGTTGTAGGTGAACTCAGATGTATCCAGCCCATACTGATTTACATCCAGTTGGAAAAACATATTAGAGCAACAAACCAGGCAAAGGATTGCAATAGAAAGAATGAGACACAGGCAAATAACTTGGAAATGGAAGCAACAGGGGCGGTGGGATTGTCTAATCTAACTACCTAAAACAATAGTCAAGGTATGTATTACATCACAGGTAAAATATATGCATCTAGGCGTGTCGAAGAATCTGACTGATCAAAATAACAGTGAACAACATTCACTAAAAGTTCGGATTGGGCTACAGGCAACCAGAAAATAACTCAGTAGCAAGTATATATCTAGAATTGCAAAAATGTTTACTAACTTCACAAAAAGAAAGAAAAGTATTTGAGATTTTCCCTGTTTCTTAAAATAAGAAAGGAAATATCAGCTAGAGAAACAATGTCCATTTAGTACATAAACATTTGATTCAAAGACTTTACAAGCATACAACTCTACATAATAATCCTAAATCCTTGTTGTTTAGCAGATTATTTAATTCAATGTCAAGATTCCAAATTCTAAAGAAAATCAAGGTATGATTAAGACCCTGTCTAAGCAAAACACTAACATAGAGGCCTACCATACGTCTATAAATCAAAGAGAAGTAATTGACGGAACAGAAAGCACCTTTTCCCTCATACGTGCACTCCAAGCATCATTTCTGCTGGGGCGTTGTTCAAGGCTGCCAGCAACAGGAACACCTGTAGCAGGAGCTGGTGGCCTGTTGATCAAAGGTTGTCTAATTTGTTGCCTTGGTGCAATGAACTCATCATCACTGTCATAATCAGCAGGCTTATTGGCAGCCCTAACCATAAGTGCTAACAAGAAAATAAGAGCCTGCAAGTACAAGTCGATTTCGCACTCAAATCAGTTGTACTAATGCCCTCAGAAATTATAGCAGCCTAGATGTTATTCTAAGAGAGAAATCAGTGTCAGTTGTCAATTGATTCAAGACTTCATTTTCATATGCAGTATCAAAGTGAAGTCACTCTAGCTTGAAGCAATAAATATGACAGTTTCATCCATTCATTTCCATGCCATCATCATAATTAGAAAATAGTTATAAAGCACATTATTATCAACTGACTATAGTCTCAGTGAGTCACAACCCAACAGTTTTCTCCAAACGGTAGTCTTCTGAAAGTTACCTAGGACTAAAATATTGTCATATACAGTCAGCTTAACCACAATCCACGATGAAAAGTAAAAAACACACAATATTCGCCATTAATAATAATAGTTGATAAAGCTTTCAACTTCCCTTCAGTACGATTAAATTGAATGCTTCTCAACTTTAAGCTTTGATTATGGCATTTAAACAAGATAATATCTCTTTTTGTATGCCAAACATATTTGCCACAGATCGACATCCAAGCCAAATCATATATAATTAGCAAGAATAAAAAGTCCAAGACTATTCTCGGCCCTCTTATCCCCAAGAATCCTGTAATATTTCCAAAAGCTAAATGAAACTACAAGGAAATAAATTGCAAGTGCCAAGAATAAACAATGAATTTTCATGTTCTGAATGATAGGAACCAAAGGGGGGAATTCTTGTGTTAGAAATTAACTTATGTATTTAGCCAGTCTCAGTCTATCCAATTCCTGCTCAGTTTTTGGGATGCAAATGATCGTGAGTTGGCATGCATACGAAATAATCTTTAAGTCATCAGGATTAGCAGCACAGTCACATTACACTTACCTCTAGGATAACAATTCCAAGAGCAACCCATTTGACAATACTCCAGTTTTCTTTCAGAAACTTGTATATCATATCAAAATCTCCAGTTTTATCCGTAGGAAGTTCCTAAAGAAATTAGCACTAATTAGAGAACCAAGCACACTGCCTTCAATTGAATGGGGCGAGGGGGAAGCAACCAAAAAGTTAACACAGAACTTACATCTTTCCAGCTTTTGTCAAAGAATATGAAAGCTGCACATCCTAGCTCCACCAAGATCAACAAGACCACCAATACTGAATACTATGTTACCTTAAGGAAACCAATCATCATGAACAAGAAAACGAAGGATTGAGGAAAATGATGATAAATAAATTAGAATTTTATGAACCACTAGATCATAATTTTTTATGATGCTACAAGCTACCTATGTGACATTAACATTGCCACCTTGAAAACCATCAAACGGGTAATTAGGATACACAAGTTAAGCAGCATAAATTCCGTGTTGCAGCTCCGATACAACCAAAACAAGAGATAACAAAAAGAACCACACCTACCCCAATAAATAAATATATAAACCTGCAAAATTGGAAATTGAACAGTTAAAACAAAAGAGAACATGCAGAAAATTCAACTCAAATAAGCACTTGAGTTCCTATTGAAATTCATATTTTCAGAAATAAGTACAAAAAATCATCTAAGAATCAGTGTAAGATCCTTCAACAATACACATGACCATGAGAAAACAAATGGTTCACATGTCAAGAACTAGAAAACATAATATGTGGTAGCATGCAAAACACAATTTACGGTCGCTCAAACTCAGCTTAGCTGGCCTTGGACTTCCAATCAAGATCAACCTAATCCCAACCAAAAATCATTAAAGCATGCTTGAGTTTTTTCTTGCATGAATTATAGAAACAAGGATGAAAAAAAAAGGCTAACATTGCATCTAACTGCCTTTGAACTGCCCTAACTATCAGCTACTATGTTGGAACTTTCAAGATTAGCACGCCTACAAGGAAAAACCAAATCACATTCCAAATATTAATGTCTCCAAGGCATTGAATACCAGTGTATAACAAATAAAACGACCCCACCAGTGAGCATTAAGGAGGTCTTGGAAGCAGAAATCATTCAAGCTAGTATGACTCAAATTGAAGGGCAGTGTGTCAAAGTTATATCACATAGAAAAATTTTGCTAAAGGAAAGGGCAATTTTACAAATTCTATACCGCCACATTTCGAATTCAACTGACGCAAGCATCCTAAACTGATAAAGAAATAAGAAACATAATATCAAATTACAAGAAAATGTTTAGAACAGATACCATGCTTTTGGCAGATCATCGAAAATACTAGATGAAAGAGGCACAGCCATGAGCACGGGCCGACCAAGCTGTATCAAATCTTGATCACTGCCCACAGGTGACAAAAGCATGGCGGTATCGGCAGCATTTTTGTACTCAACAAACAAATAGATCCCATATCCAACCATTGCCAAACCAGCAAGAGTCATCAAAAAGTTCAAGAGCTTCAACAAGCACTCTAAGCATCCTCTACAAGCCATCCCTTACAATGATCTTTGTTGATCCTTTCTATTACAGTTCTAATAAGTATCTCCTATTTCATCAACTTGTAAATTACCTTTAAAAATAAAAAATAAAAAGAAAACTTTTAGGAACCCACATTCACAGTCTACATCAATCAATAAATAAACCAGAAAATTGCACCGAGAAAAAAAAATAGAACTATTCCAAACTCATTTGACAAAATTTACAGATTTTTTGCCGATCAAAAAGCAATTGAAACAATAACTAATAAAATCATTTTATTTATTCCATTTAAACGGAAATAATAAACAAAATTTCTATTGCTCTTCATCAGTAGAATCAAAATCAATTCAACGCCCAAAATATATATAATTTCTAGCTTAGATCGCAAGAAAAATAAATAAATAAATTGAAACAAGAACTTACAATTTTCGAGAGACGATATCGATCGCGAATTGATTTGAAGTAATAGTAATAAAATAACGATAATAATAATAAAAATTATTCTAAGATGGTTCTGTGAAAACAGAGGGGAAGGGATCGAAAGGTTTGGGGAAAAAAAAAAAGAACAGATTTTCTCACTTTTTGCTATTTCCTGTCATGACAAGCTGGCAACTTTTTTTATTTTTTTTCCACTCCATTCTTCTCTCATTTTTTGTTTGGCCTTATCAAAATCTAAAATGCCATCATTACCCCTTGAGGTGACCGTTTCGGGGGTATCAACGTCATTTCATTGCTACAAAACCAACCAACGGTGGCGTGCCCAAATTATTTATTTTTGGCTATGAATATAAGATTATTATATTCTCTTTATCTTGGATTCGTTGTTACTAACCCACTTTGACTTTTCAAAGTTTTAAATTATTTTATCATTTTAAATATGATAAGATAGGACTATAATGTGCTCTGATTAAAATAAAAATACTATAACAAATATTATTAGTACAATATTTTAATAAATATAATTTATTTTGAGACCTTATTTTCAACAGTAATCTTTCTTTTATTTTTTTATATTTTTCTACAATATTGTGCTTATATAATATACACCAATAAATAACTTAAAGCAAATGCGATTAATAAAATTTAAAAAATAAAAAAAATTCCAAGGTTTCTTTAACCAAAAAAAAAAAGCAAATAAAATGTATAGGAAGTTGGATTTGGGATTATTATCTTTAACAAATAAATATTATTCTAACAAGTATTTATTTGTTCATCAATATCACTTTATTATTATTATATTATTATTATTATTACAGGATGGTGGATGATTTTTTAAATGATTCTTAATCATTTGTTCTTTTTTATTGCACGATGATGCTGAAATACTGAACCCAGTTGTCTACATACAAGTGTCAGAATCAAGGAAGGGTTCGTTGAAAGTTGCGACTGTGATCTAAGGGCAAGAATTTGGGCGGTGAGAGTGCCGTCATCTAGCGGTCCACTACCAACTTTTATATTGCAATATTTGTTTTTATAAATCTAGTTCTTTCGTGAACGGCGATTGACGCCCATATTTTTATTTTAGATTATTCAAAATATGGTCCTTGTGCAATAAATAATAATAGTAATATTTTTATAATTATTATATGGTAATTAATAAATTATTATTTATGCAAGGATCATTTGATTAGGCTACCATGAGGTGTTTTGTACTTTAAAAAATTTCAAAATCATCCTCACGATTTGTAATCAATCTTTAAACTTAAAAAATAGTAATGTTTCATAAATAAATTATTCTAGCAATTTTTGCATCAAAGATTATAATTTAAAAGTCATTAACATCTTTGTAAAATTTACATTTATAAGTAGTGAACTTTTAAACTTTTTTATTATATTAAGATAATAATAAAATTATAATAAGATAAATTATAGCTTAAATGATTTCGTACTAATAGTAATAAATAAAATCCATAATTTTCCTTTTAATTTACTACAAAAATTATTCTATACGTTACTGTGGTAATCAAAATTATACTTATTAGTACCCAAAAAAAAGCCAATACTTAATTTCTATATCTTATCCCTTGATAAACATCATGCATCAGATCAAATTCAAAGACATTTGAAAACGTTTCCATAAACAAGATTAAGAAAATTTTAAAGTATAAAGTAATTAAAAGGATAATTTTTAAATAGTAGTAAAACAATGTTGTAAAATTTGGTTGAAGGTCGGGGGAAATGCATGAGAGAAGATGGTAGAAGCCACGTGACTGAAAAGAAAAGTAGGGGCCAGGCACCAAAAAAAAAAAATGGCGGGAGAATGTTTGGGTCGGACGGTAACGGTCGTTCAAGACGCCAACTAACGGTCAAGAACGTGAAGCCTAAAAAGGTTAACATTGAAATTCCCACCGAACCCATTGGATGCTTCCATTTATTACATGACAACAAATCTTGTTATCCTTTCTTTTTGTTCCTCTCTCTCTCTTTTTTTTTTTTTTAATTATTTTCTCAATAATTTGTAGGGTGGGATCTTAGACTTACGATTATAATAAGGGTTCACTTAATTGGGGAGCTTAGGCATTTATTAATATTTTTTTACCTTTTATTTTAAAAAAATTATAATTAATCACACTTTCATAAAATTTAAAAAAAAATATACTATAGTAATTATAAAAATCTTTTAATTTTTAAAATATTAAAGCCCCAGTTAGCATTTCCCTTAAAATAATATTGGTCATCCATTCATTTAACTTGTAAAAGCACACGAAACGTGATAGGGAGACTATAGACTGTGAAAATGTTGTGCATAAGTCAGCCTAACATTAATTTTTTTTTTTCGATTTAGTAATTTGTATGCTTATATTTCTTTATAGTTATGCAAATGTCAATATAATATAATTATTAAATATATTAAAATTTTAAATGTAAATATAATATATGTATTAAATATGTTATATTAATCATGTTTTAATGTTTTATATTATATATATATATTATTTTATATTTATTGAGAATAACTAAACTTACCTCTTTGAACAGGCTGTGTAATTGCACGCCCATTCTAATGGGGATAATTTAAGCCCATTGTCTTATATCTTCGAATGGAGCAACGTCTTCATTTTTATTGAATTCATCGAATGAAATTTGACTTTTTTGCCATCGGAGCTATTATTTTTCTTCTTTTCTTTTGAAAAAGAAAAAGATCAAAAATTGAGGGGGGGGGGGGCGCAATGGGCATACTGTATGAATGTGCTCCTAAAAGAATAGGGAACAAAAAGCTAAATTAAGTTGAAGTTCGATTGATATATTTTGAAAGCTTTTGACGCCATTTGGACACGAAAAAGTAAGAGTTTGTTTCCAATTATTATCCCAACCCTCCATGTATAATCTGTAAACCACATTGTTTTGCGCTCATCGGTTGTTAGACATAGATCTCATTTTTTTGTATTTTTGGCAGCCACCATATCATGTTTATAATTAAAAATAGATTGTTAAATATGAATCTCATTGTCCTGTATTCTTTTACCAGTTATATTATATTTAGAACGTAAATATTTATATAAATTTTAATATATTAATAATATAATTATATTTAAAATATTATATAAATATGTAAATTTTAATTTATTAATAATGTAAATTAAATTTTATACATTTATATCATTTTATATTTTCATTATTTCAGCGTAAAATAGAGGAAAATTACAGATTCAACTTTCCATTTTATTAATTACACAGCATTTCCCCTTTCTCCCCTCCAGGGGGGAAAAATACTGCCCCCATCATCACCGTCCAATGAAACCCTCATCATCGTACCCAGATACCCAAAAAAAAAAATTAATTACAAAAAAAACAAAGGTTTCATGTTAGTAACTATTACAACCAGAAATCTCAATTGCGGTGGAAACACATCTACGTGGCCATTTCTAGTCCCCCCATTTTGTCACCTTGAAAAAGACCGCACTTTTATCTTTCACTGCGACCGTAAACCGGATGTCTGGATCAGTTTGACCTTTTTGTTTCTCTGTTTTCTCGTGTGGCATGATGTCCCCGAGAAAAAAAAAAAAAAAACCTTTTAACTACGAAAAAAACTTTAACTACGTGCTTCAAGGCGCGTACCTTCAAATGTTTTTCCTTTTACTTTTTATGGGGGGAGTTGGGGCGGGGGTTGCGGGGGGTACGTTGATCACTGGATGGGAGCTTGAAACAGTTTGAAGTGCAGCTAAGGTGAGTGGTCCGAACTCCGAACCAGTCACATAAAAAGCTGGAATTACACAAGGGTGGGACAGGGTGATCTAGTGCCACGTCAGCAGGAATTAGAGCCATTGATGTTAAGAGGGACGGTGGAGATGCCTTGTTTAGAGAGCTCAGCTAGCACACTATCAGTAGAAGGTGGCTTGAGGCCCAAGGGCAAGGGCAACCATGGCTTGTTTATGGCTTCTTTCACAACCTTGTCAATTACCTCCTCTGCCTGCAATGCATTCAAACCAATCATAAAATCATTAGTAGTTTTAGCCACTTGGATAACGATTTTTCGACCTTGAATCTATACTATAAAACCATTGGTAGTTTTAATCAGTTGGATAACGATTTTTCAAGCTCGAAGTGATATATCTCGTAGAGAAAATACAAGTGTATGATCAAAGAGAAATCGCTCTGATTAATCCTACGTAAGACGCATTGTAGAATTCTCTTGCTAATGATTCCTAGTTCCATGTGCAAGTATCATAGTCTGAGAGTCTGTGCTCGAGAGTGCCAACGAGCCTAGGTGGAAGTGGGTTGGAGAATGTGCGGAAGTAGGTTCCAGGAGGTGGATCTCACACTGGAAGGTTCCGAAAGGCCTTCGCCCGTGACACAAGTACTTTGACATTATTGAAGACTAGGTTAACAAATGTTCCCGAAAAGAGAATTAAGCTAAAAGCGTTATGAAGGGTGAATTACCGGCTGATGCTCCACAGGATTTTGAAGCATGCCACTTCTGTTATCCATGGTGCTAGAAGAATGAAATCCGTACGTATTCTGCATATTCTCAATAAGCAGAACACCAGAAACAGGCTTAAAATTCTTTAATCTACTTTAATCGAATAAAAGACTAGCTAGATTTTTCCAGTTATCCAAAAAAGGATCACTAGACGTCGACATTAGTACATTGATCATTGAAAAAAGAAAAAAAAAACCAGTATTGAAGTTAGAGAGCTGAATACTCACTTGACTGAGCATCGAGCAATATCCATGGGGTGGGGGCATAACAGGGCAACCCCATGCATCAGCACGCTCCTGAAATATATATATATATATATATTAATATTATAACTGTATTTCTTAGCTTCATTTCTGCATAGTAACATACTGGTTTATGAAGCAAGCCAAGTAGTTAAAAAGATGAATTTGAAGACAATAATGAACTTACCCCTGGATAGGGCTTCCAGTGCCAACTTTCAGTTGGTTGCCATGTGTGGTAACCTTGGGAGCCCCACATCTGGATGCTGGCTGGATGAGGAGTTGTTCGCCACATGGGATAGAGTGGACTAACTGGGACAACATGATTAGAGTGATACGGGGGGAAGGCCATGACCGGTTTATATGGATAACAACTCCTTTGTGTTTGATCTCTTCGTTGCCACCTTCGATCATCCTCCTTCGGCAAAATGTGTCTCCTATGCATTCGATATTTCTGCTTAACAACCAAATTGTGGCTAATTTTGGGCTAATAGTAGAAAATTTATATCACCAGTACTTTTAACAACAAAGGAAGCCATACTTCTGAAACAAAAATTTAATACTAATCGAATTTTGAACAAGGACAAGTAGTGCAACACACACTGAATGAAAGGCACTGGAATTAAGTAATCTGATTGAGTGTTGAGAAGGTAAAAATGTTGCTGACCTGGAGGTGACTTGCTACGTTATGCCTTGTCAAGCCTTCAACTTTCATCAGCTCTAGTATTCGAGAAGGGATGGCTTGATCTATACCTAGTTGGTCCACTGCCTTGACAAATTTCTTATGCAGTTCAGCTGTCCAGTCTACCTGAGAACTCAAACCAGAAACCGAACACCAAAAAAAAAAAAAAATTACTTATCAACGTATACCGGCAAAGTTAGGAAATTACACATCAACAAAAATTTGGAAAATATTATAGCACAGTGGATGATCTTATCCTATAGCCCATCCAATTTACTTAGATTGCGACTTTTTCCTTGTTTAGAAGGAAGAGTTGGCCAAAGGACTTAATCTTAGGACTTCTAATAAATAAGTAAAGAAGAAAAGACAACTTGAAGTGAGTGATGATAGAAACACATAAAGACGTAAAGAAGCTGGAAGTATTGTCCACAGGTGGCTGGTGAAAGGCTTTTTATAATGTCGAAAATTTTTAAAATCTCAAAATTGATCACTTAAGACTTCAATTTTGAAAAAATTCTTACGGAATAGTGCAATCAAGTGATGGTAACTTAGTGATTAGTAAATGCTATAAGTAAAACATGCCTTCTACACTAGTATTGGGAAAAGACAGTGGCTGGACAAGTGCAAAATATGCTGCAAGCTAAAGGGAAAGTTACCACAAGTTGAGTACAGTTCAATACATTTTAAACTTGTGAAATGTTGCCTAGAAAGGATGGATGCGCATGAATCACATTGCAATCCCTTATCACAAAATAGTTATATTATAAGCCGCATTACCTTCAATTTTTTTCGATTAGCTTTACTCAGACATGAAACATGGAGATCAGAAACTGTATTTGTCTCTTCAGCACCAGCACAAGAATCTTTGCTATTTTCGCTGTTTTGTGGATGAGAGTACACAGTACTCTCACCTTTGTCGGCCTCTTCTTTTACCATGGTCTCCCTTGTCCCCTGATGTAGGCCAACTGGTGCAGTTACTTCAGCAATCATATTGTCACTCGTAGTTTCGAAGGATTTGGATTCTGCATCCTGCTCCCCACTCTCTTTTTCCGTTGAGCAGTTAGTATGATCTAGGCAGTCTACATTGACTAACAATCTTCCTCCTTGTTCTAATTGAGGTGTTGAAGGAGCAGGGCACTTATAACTTCCTGCTGATGGTTCATGGTCATTTTTATGAGCCGTAGAGGCATCTTCTATTTTATCTGAGTTTTCATGCTTAGGTTTTCCATTTTCCAATTGCAGATGCAGCATTGAAACCACAGAATCTTTAACAGGCTTCAGTGATTCAGAAAGGTCATTCCCACCTACACTGAACGCCTGTAAAGGACAAATAAAATAAGAATTTAAGCATCATAGTATCTTAATTGCCATTTAGACGTAAATTCCAACTATAATTTACATCTGTCCACACTGACCTTATGAATGACGTGCTGCCATATATTCCTTAGTTTTTCCTCGGATAGCGGTTTCCTAAGAAACTCAACTGCACCAAGCTGAAAATAATTTGTAGCAGTTAGCAATTATGGTATGTCAAAATGAACTTAGGCTCTACTAAGTACTAATACGATTTCAGTCATAATTGCCTTGTATAACAAAACTAAAGAGTTTCTTAAAGCACCAAACTTCAACTGAAAATTGCAATGTTTCTATCTATGAAGTGAAAGAGTAAGATGAAGAAAAGACTAAAATAGTTAAGAACCAAAAAATCTTTAGAATTGACAAATCGGATGCACACATATTTGCACCTGAAAATGCATGTAAACTGTTCATTAAATGGTAGGCTGGGAATAAATCTTACAGCTATGCACTTCATCATGGTGCTGATACATTGAATGTTCGAAATCACTGAAATAAAAAAAGATTTAAAACAACATTAGACTAAAGCATATGATCAATGACATTCATTACTGTCATAGATGCTGATAAAAAATTATGTCTGGGGTGATTAAACAGAGTTTTGTATAGTGTCTAGTAATGATCTACAGCAAAACCAGGACCGGTGAAGTTTACGAGCTTACTAATGGTAGGCAAGTCCTTAGCAATTTCAAGAAACTTGAAATTCCCGTTGTTACTGATTGTACTGACCTGTGACCATACAAGCTGTTAGTGTAAATCGTATCTGTAGGACCAATACAATATCAAATTATGCTCTATTTATCGCAATAATGAAGAGACAACATTCATATTCAAATTAAAGCTTGGAATGAAAGAGTATTGCAATAACGGAAGTGGTGGCTTGGCATTTTTGAATTTACATTAAATATAAGAAAGCTTATATTTTCTGGTAAATTACTGCTACTAGTGCTTGCCGGAAAAAAGATGAGAAAAATCATGTAATCATCCTGAAGGTTTAATTACACACGCTTTATGAGAAATCATCTCAACATTTCAAGCATAGTTTTTGAACTAGTTCTTTTCTCCTTAGTTGAAATTTCTTGTAGAACTCAAAAGTTCATTAGTTACCTCTACAATGGCTACATGGAAGCTTTCAGGTCTACTTGAAACTGCCGAAAGAGCTTCATTTTCATTGCAGAAGGTATAAACTGCAAAAGGCACAATAATTTTGATCATACATGCAGAGAGACGTATATAAGGGAGACAAATAGAGAAAATGCCATATTAAGAACACAAGATTTAAGTTCCATTTACTAAAGGGAACTACAAAAACTTAAATAGTGTGATTCAAATAATTTTGTCTGATAAGCAGCATTTGTATTTTTTTTTTTCATAACTCTATTTTACGGAAAACAGGAGAGAAAATAACTAAAATGGGCATTCAAAACAAATAAAGTCCGAAAAAATATATATATTATTTTAAGAAAGCCCCATCCCTGAAAATAACTATACCATACTTTTCCAAGCTTTTATGAATGGTTACAATCCAAATCCAACCTTCCATAAAACCCAAAAACTGCTAATCTAAAGCAATGGAGCAATAGCGGGCGCTTTGGGGACAAATACGGGGGCCAACATGGTTAATAGAAAAGAAGAATCATCTGAAGTGAACACATAAAGGAACTAAAGACTTCTAATTCAAGCAAAAAAAAAAAAAACAAGATTAAAAAATGGTGGATTCCAACCCATATAGTCCATAGCCTCAAGCTTTGATTTTATCTCTGCAGCAGAATTGCCGTCTTCATCAAGAAGGAGGACCCTGAGACCCTTTGGAAAATCCTTCCATGCTGATAAATCATTTGTAGTGCAAACCATAGCTGGTTAAGCATGCTTTCTTAGGCAGCCGACAAGTATTGCAAATTACTGCTTATCAACATCCAAATCCAATTATACCTGCATGATCAAAAAAATTTTCCCATTAACAAAAGTTTCATCTTGATCTGGTAGTAAGAACTGGTTTCATCAAACTAAGAATAAAAATCTGTTGCTTGTGAAGCAAAGTTTAAAGCAGATTGTACAGTTATGAAATTTTGCACAAAAAAATCAGCAAAATTAAACGAATGAAAACGTATTGGAGAAACCCCATTGTAAACGCAAAGGATTTTAACCAAGTACAGCAAATGAAAGACTCAACTATTGACTGATCTCTGAAGATTGACTCATAAAAAGGGCGGTCTTTAACAGAAATACCTCAGTTAAAAGTCTAATGCATGATGGATTTACTATGCAATATGCATGCAGCATCAATTACTAGATCATTTAAAAAATTAGGGAAAAAAAACTATCAATGATAACTTGCTGCATAGGATAAATGAAAAAGAATCAGAGAAAGATCCATTTTTGGTATAAAGATCTTTTACAGGACCCATTTAAGATCTCCTAAAATGCATCAGAACACAACCAAAAAGACCTTGGGAAAAAGGGAAAAACAAAACAGAAAGCATGGGAAACACTTCAAAGTGAAAAAAACCAAAAGGATAGATAAAAAAAAAATGCTAAAAGCCCATTCCATGCATGCAAAGAAGAAACATCAAAGATCCACTATTTTTCTTTTTTTTTTTCTATTCTTAAAAATCAAAGTTCCATGCATCAAACGATGATTATTGTTTACCACAAAACGAGAGGAAAAAAATTGAAAAAAACCCATAGGGAAGCTATTGAGGAAGATAGATAGCTTTCTATTTTTTTTTTTCTCTCAAAGCGTTTGATGTTTCAACTAAGTTACAATATCCTTTGGCCGCGCAATTTAGGAAGTTACCAAGACAGAATATGGAGAGGAGAATAAAAAGAGAGCGAACTTGCAATATGGAAGAGAGAGATCGTCTGTGTCTTTGTGCACAGTTGCTATCAGTTCCTTTACAGCGCGCAGAGTCAGCTTCTTTTTGGACAAAAGCCAAAGGCTCCATTATTATTATTATTTTCATTTTTCAAGCAGGGAAATTTAAAGTATTGTTATTTTTTCATTATAACTTTATGAGCTGAATTATAATTTAAATAATTTTTATATTATTATTTTAAATTTAAATTTAAATTTTTATTATTTAAAAATATTAAAATATTTTTTATAATTAAATTTAAATAAAAATAATTTTATCAAATAAATTATAATAATACCAACAACCGTAACCAAAGTCTCGGGCTAATCCTAAGTAATTGAGCCCCTCAAACTGTCTGATATTGGCATTAATAGCAAATCAGTTTGAAATATTACTATTATTGAGATAACTAAATAATTAAATTTCTCACCATTTTGTAACTAGGAACCTATCATTGAGAAAAAAAATTAACATAATATAAAATGTAATAAGTAACAAGTTTTTTTATGCTTACCCGCTTGTTATATATTGTCCACATATACTATAAGTCACTTATAAATTAACATGTATATTCTATGTATATATGAACATGAACACTATTATTTTTGATTCACCAACTTTGCATTGCAATTCTCATTTGCCTATTTTTGACGTCATTTTTGTTTTAATTATTATTAGTATTTTTTATTTCTTTTTGGCTGACACTGTTTACATCCATTGAAATTAGCTTTCATCATTACCTTTGGTGAAAAGCGAAAAAGAAAACACTGACCATGAACCCAAAATCTAATAATAGGAAATTGGGTCTTAAAATAATTGGATAGTTGACCAACTTATTTATTTGTTTTAGTTTCATGCAAGTAATTATTATCATAGAATATCATATTTTATTACAAACCTTTATTCCTCTGATTCAAGTAATTTCCCCATGATTTTGTTTGCTTTTTCTTGAGTTCTTTTTGCATTAAGCGTTCTTACTTAATTGTTGGCTACCAAAAGCATGCTTTTCAAGTAAAAGATGGTTAAAACATTAAAAAAAATAAATCAATTTTAAGATCAAATATGTCATTCCCTACATTTAACCTAACTTATTTAACACGAAAAGGAAATAAATAGATTATCACGAATAGAAGTAGGTGAAAACCATTCGATATGCAATGAAAGAAGGTTTTGTTAAGCTTTATTTTCGTTTAAAAATTATTATATTTATTTTAAGGATTTTGTTTTTTTTTTTTAATCTCTTCTAATGAAAGTGCATAGTAAAAAAGGATTTGTTGTCACTTTTCATCTATTTTCCCTTTTAGCTTTGGCATTATAATTGACTTTTCTTTAAGCATCAACATAATTTTCCAAATTCATTGTACATTGAAATATAAGAAAATGACTTTTAATCTTCTGTTTTTTATTTCTATTTTTATTTTTTTTCATTGGAGAGGTTAATTTCAACAATTAATCAATATGGGTACTATAATTCAGACAATGACATAGTTAATAAAGGCATATTCATTTTCAAATGAATAAAACAAACATAATTTAACATCAAAACAACATGTTTATTTTTTAAAATTTATTTTAAAATTTTAATGTATTTATATATAATTATTTTTTTGGATATTTGGGATTATCGGTAATTGACTTTTGATCATTGAAATTAAGAGTACAACGTTAATCCACGGCCAGATTAGTGATTGATGGCAATTTTACAACTAATTATAGATGAAATTTTAATAAATTTTTTGTCCAATAAATTTTAATTATTCATGAACACAAATATTTATTATGTGTATATCTATTAATTAACTTTCTTTTTATTTTCAACTATAATTTCCTTAAATAGGTAGTGCCATAATTCATACGAATTAAAGTATAAAAAACAGAAAATATTCCATCTGTATATGCAATAAGTGGAATTAGCATGCTTCCCTATATCTTTTAGGGTATTTAAAAAAAATAAATGAAAAAGATTCCTTAGGATACTTATATATATATATATGAATGGTGATAAAAATTTATTAAATTACAATAAAAAAATATATTTATGAAAAAAAATCTCCTAAGTGATTAATGAATATAATGATATTTCATGTTTCAATCTTTAGTTATAAATTTCTTTACGAATTATCGTCAGATAGAGTTACAATTGAGTTTTTAACTTTATAAATGAATTAAAAAATTATTTCGTGTCTTTAATATATATATTTAAAAAGATAAAAATTAAATAAATGAATGTATTTGATAATAAACTTTTATTTATCTATTTGTTATGTTAAAATGGGCAAAAATCTTACCTAAAGAGAAATAGTTAAATTTAGGATAAAGATAAAAAAGGATTTTCTACGTAATCCATGCATGACCTTAGGTCAAACCAAATTAAAAGATTATGTATCCAGCCTTTCAAAAGGTTAATCAAACTCAAACATTATTGATTAATTACAACTTTTCATAATGCAAACAAAAATCACCCTAGATAGGTGTCAATCTTTCACACTCTTAGAGATAATTTATGAGTAATAAATTCGAAATTTAACCATTTAACTTTTACTACCCATTGAAATTCGAATTTTACTTGCATCAAATTTTGGCTTCTTTGACCTAAGGAAAACAATAGTTAGCTTCGAATCCTAACGAACGAAGCAGGTTGACTTTTGAAGTGATGATTTCATTTACTTGATAGGAAAGGACCTAGCTAGACAAGCCTAACATAATAGGGGATACAAATTTCCATGTACATTCCCACGATTAATGAATTAATTAATTAGGCGACCGCAGGCTTACTGTAATTAGCCATCATAATATTATAGGTGTGTATATATATAAGTAAACTATCGTAGTTGAACTTATTTGGACCATTCCATTGTTTATGCGTGAGCACTAATAACATTTATAGAAACTCTATTTACATATATACTTTCTCATAAATACATTGATTACTATCATTAAGTTTTAAGATTAATTTTAAACCTGAATTATATTTCCTATAAGTGTATATATTTTTAAAAAAAAAAATTATACCGTTAGATAAACGATTATTGCAAAAAATTCAATTAATTAAGTTGGTCTATTCTGGACCACAGCATTTAATATTTATATATCCACAGCCTTCAACGAATTTGTTGCAATAGTTGTTAATGAAAGTCACGATCGCTTAAATGCCTCACTGTTTTGAGCATACGTTGACAATTCTCTTTCAAAATCTTCAATATCTATATCCATAACCATAACCATGGAGGCTCAACTGTTCTAACACAGACCTTACATTAATTCCATTAATTTCCATAGAAACGAGATATATAGAAGCAAATTTTTTTTTTTAATTTTAAGAGCCTTAAATGGTTAAAGTGTCAGCACAACTTTTGGAGCTTTCCCTTTAAAAGAAATTAGAGTGATATATAAAAGATTGTTTGCCATATAGTTGATTTAGCATTTCTCTATCCATACAATTAAGTCCAAATTGTTTTATCCAAAATATGGTTTAGGGATATTTACGAGTTTTGTACTAATTCTTTCGCATTCATTCGATACATTTAAAAATTTATTTTTTAAAAAGATTTGTTAATGATATTTAATTATTATGTTAAAAGGGTTTTTACATTTTAATTAACTGGAGGCTATAGTCTCAAAATAAATAAAAATATTGTAAATATTGATAATCGAACATCAAATTTATTAAATGCCCTCTCTTAGAACTCAATTAAATTAAATTTTGAATATCTCAAAATACTCTTTACATTATACAAAATGAAATCTTGATTGATGAAGAAAGATAACTTTTTTTTTCCCGATTATCATTTGATCCGATCCTTTTAAACGGTCAAAATAATTTGTTCATTATACAATATAATTAATTTGGTAAAAAATTTTATTTTCATCACCGTTAATTATTAACGAGGTTGGTTATATCATTATCATAATCAACTACGTAATCCATATAAGAAAATTAGCTAATAACAAGAAAGATCTTTATTTTCCAAAATCTCATTCTCATTATTTTTCTTAGGTTATGAAAAATAAGAATGATTACTTTGTATGACATTACAGTCCTAGACAAACATAATAAAAAATTTGATAAGTTACATATATATTATACAAAGAAGATTTCAACTTGAAAATAAAATAATAATTATAGATATCGCGATTCAAATTTTAAATTTATTATAAATTATTTTTTAAAAAATAATTATATAAATTAATTGAATTACGTTTTAAATACATGATATATAATTAACAACATTCACCAAATACGGTGAATGTTTAGAACAAACCCAATTCAAATTCTCAGCAATCTTCTTGATGGAAAATTTCAAGACTAATCAGGAAATTTGATACGAAGTTAGTCACCCCCCTTTTTGTTTTTTTCCTATCATCCATCAATTTTTGAAGAGACATAGAAGTCATATATCATAGTCGATAAAAGTTATAATAACTTTATACTTGCATATAAAATAATTAAATCATAATAATAAATATATCAAATTTATATAATATAAATTATTAATATTATAATTATAATAAAAAATATATAAATATAATATAAATATACGAATTATAAATTTTAGTAGTCAAAGCAGCTGAAACCCTTATCATTTCATTCTCATATCCTGCCATTTTATGGATAGATAGTGGAAACCCCACTCAATCAAATTCTTAGATCTTTGTCTCCTCTTTTCACTCTCATTCCACGTAATTCTTAATTTTCAAAACTTCAAAAATGGCTCAACCATTTTCAATTTTGTTTATTGCAGTTTTCTTGTAATTACATTTGCTCAAGAGAAACTATCTCATATGGTAGTTGAGGATTGAATTGTAATTTTATGTAGGATAAATTTGTGAGGGATTTTTTGTTTAAATTGAAAAATACGTCATAATGGGTGTAGTTAATTATGGAATAATAATGCTATTTCTATTGCATCAACAATGAAATTATCTACAATAATTCATTTCGAATTTGTGTGAGTTTTAAATGAAATTACAATTCACATCTTTAATTAGGATGAATTTGAGAGGTGAAAGCATGAACCTACATTTAATAATCAAATATTGAACTATAACTTTATAAAACAATAATCCCCATTCTATGGAAACATTTTTTCTCAAAAAAAATCATAAAATCATACTTTTAAACTTCAAAATAAATAATACATCATAATAAATACTATCTCAACAATTGTTATACTATCGTATTAATCCAATGCATCTATAGGACTCCAAATAGCAATGTTGGCCATGTTAATATGGTCACGAAAAGATGTTGACCTCAAATTTAAAATTTAACTTAATCAATTCATAAAATTAATCTTAAAAAATTATAATTAATAAATTTTAATATTAAATTTTAATATCCTTTCTCATCAGTTGAACGCCTCATTTGATAGTAGATCTACTTATGGGCCGGGCCGAGTTGAATTAGATCGAGTTTGAGCATAGTATTAACATTAAATATACTTGTCCAAACTCAATCCGGTCCAAAATATGGACTTTGAATTTTGTTCAAACCTGCTCATATTTGTAAATAGATAGTTTAAGCCCGTTTAGATCAATTTATATTACATTTTTTCATAATTTATTTTTTTAAAAATATATTTTTTAAAAATTTTAAATTTTATTAATTTAATAATTTTCTTTTATTAAGTTTATAAATATAAATAATTTAAATTTATATTATAATATTATATATATTATTTATATGATAAAAATTACATAATACGTAAAATATAAAATAAATATATATAATGTAATAATAAAACAAATCATATTAAATCGAATTTTAAAAATTAAACTCAAAACTTAACTTATTTTTTAATCAAACATAATTTTTTTTATTTAAATTTATTTTTTAAATATAATATTTTAATTTAATTTTTTTTAATAATGAATAAATTTTTAAATTTAAACAATCATTTAACTTTTAGACCCGTCTACGTGGTACTGCTTGCAAGTGAGACGTACGACCTTACTACTTTGCTTAACAGCCACAAATCCTCTAAAATGATAGCACATATTATAATTATTATGTTTCTTTTTGTCTTTTCTCATTGGAATTTCCTATTTGTTGGACGCAATCAAACATGTTTAGATACGTTCTCATTTTTTTAGTATCTTCCCTGTGCAAAGTTGAT
>JBBYHO010000020.1:12443485-12472078 GCA_038382025.1 Adansonia gregorii
ACATCTAAATCTTGGCTTTGATTTTTAACTCCAAAATAATGACCAGTTGTTGACATGGTTTTATTCATCAATAGAGGTGCTGTTTCCACTGCCACCAACCCAATACTGTTTAACTGCAACCAGTATCTTCTCTGGTACAAGGGGACCATCTTCATGATCCATCATCTTGGTGTCCCATTTCATGCCTCCAGCAATTTTTTTAATCTTGTTTAAAGCATCAACATCATCCCGCAAGATAACGACCCCTTCAGGCCGCAAGATGCGATCCATTTCCAGAAGGATGTCTTCAAAGTTACACCTGTATGATCATTTACATATACGATCAATCAGAACTAATAGATGATGAAACACTTTCATGAGGTCCCAAATGAAGTGGTCCATTGAGCAGTAAGTTAAGAAAATGTGTAATATAGTCACCAACTTTAGCATCACCTCTCACCAACCTACAAATATCTAACCTTCGTTTTGAGAAACAAAAACTATTGTTGATTGGGAAAAGGAGACTTCTTTCAAAGTCTGCATTCAGCATTCAAAGATATTCTACTCTACAGTAACCCTGAATCATAACTCTTCACTTAATCAAAACAAACAATTATTAGTTTTGATTTTAAAAGGTTTTAATGATGCAGGAGCAATGGTTCAAGTGTATTGAATCGTACACTGAATGATTCCTAATAATTAAACTCTTGATTACAGAACACTTGAGATTCCTAATAAAACATGGCACTGGAAAAAGATGACTAAGAGACTTACGTGCTCTGATACAAGCTAAAGACACCATTGGCATGAATAAGGTCGTATGTTCTTGGGTATGTAGAGAAACCTTCACACCTGCAACAAATAACAAATGAAAATGTCAAATATCAGTGTTTGTGGGTGTTCATTCTGAAGTTTTCATGAGTTATATTCCATGGAAAGGGAAGTCACTAAGAACTATGATATCACTGATGATTTTCAATGCCCTCAAATTGTCACTAGCTCTGCACTTGAAAAGTAATGAAGTATTTGAATGTGCCTTCATGTATGCTATTTTTGCTTCTCTTTCTAAGATATCAGTATCATGTGCCAAAGACCTTAATTCAAGATCATTGAATTAAAATCTATAGTAATTTATTTAACAAGTCACATGTCCGATATCATGGTGGTTCTGGTGGTTAATGAGTTAACGTAGGAAGTGATACAGCACTAGCTACAAAACAAGTACTTGCAATTGAAACTGCTCAGCTATGATAAGTAATAGTAAACCACATGGAACTGCATATTAATCACAGATGATAAATAGAGCAGATTGTTTAGACATACCAGTCATGATAGATTCCAATTAGACCTCTCTCATAGATAACACCCAAGGTGTTCCTAGCAATCGTGGGCACAACATTCATCACCCAAGACTTTGGTGATTCAAGTGCTGCTGCAAATCCTCCAAGACCTGCATTCATGTCCATCATGTTTCGGTATCTCGTAGTACCAATCAATTTATTTATCCTTTTGTAAGCATTTACATGCTTCTTCCAAAGCTTATTGTCATCTTGGTAAGATTCTGCTGAGACCCCCTCAACAAGCCCTTTGGCTATCCTAGGAGGGACAGCAAAAAGCCTAGCTGGGAACTTCTTCAACTCCCCTCCTGCCACTTCATTTGCACTACTTACCTTAGGGAAAGGGGTCATGCACCTTTTCATTTTCTTGTACCTAAAACATGCAAAGAAAGAGAATTACAGTGTCAATACAAAAAGAAATAATAATAATAATATCTTAGAAATAGAAGAGTCAGGAGTGGAAATGAAATGAAACGAAAAATAATGATTTGCATGTAGCTGATATGCACTTGCAACACACTTAACCCCATACTATTTTACTCACAAATATATGATACTTTAAAACCAATGATAAAGTAGCAAAGCTCTTATTAACTAGTGAATCAATATTAGAGGGAAAATACAAATGTTAAAATTGTCGAACAAGAAAACTCACCAAACATCATCCGGATCTCTTGATTTGCATATATTGACAGACTTCCTTTGGCAGGATTTGT
Organism: Adansonia gregorii; assembly: GCA_038382025.1. NCBI lineage: Eukaryota > Viridiplantae > Streptophyta > Magnoliopsida > Malvales > Malvaceae > Adansonia > Adansonia gregorii. The sequence continues at coordinate 12,445,518 of JBBYHO010000020.1, forward strand.
CATTCACTCTTTTTCTCCAAATAGCAATATCTCCCTTCTCATATTTTTTCTCCCAGCAAAGAAGTTCAGCTAACTCTTCAATCTTTCTTTGCTCAGCCTTCAGATCTTCCTTAGATCTTTTCCAAGTTTTGTAGTAGGTCTTCCAATTAATCGGAGGGCCGGACAAGACCCAGTATCCGCCAGGTCTGAGGACTCTATCAACTTCCATTAAGTACATCCCCTCTGAGTAAACAGGTCCAGATATAGAAAGATCATCAATTTCCAGGTAGTGTCAAAGTTCAACATTGTTTTCGATCATTTAATACCGATTTCTAGCCATACTTAATTACTGAATAGTATATCAGAAAACAAAGGGAAAACAAAAAATACTAAATGATTGCACAGCTAGTACGTTCATTACTACCACTTACCATTTGAATTCCATGGTATTAGGCATCGAGAACACTGAGCCATATCGAATGCTCTTGATGGATATGGAAGATTTATAGATCCAAGAACACCAATAACAGCAGGCACACCTCGCTCCAGTGCAAACTGCACCTGTGCTTCATGATTGTCCCGAGGTGCAAACGACATAGTCAGAACGTTTCTCTTCATCATGTATGCACCCCAACTTGCAACCTACACTAGGATTGGTTCTATTAGTCGAGATTATTATTAATGAATAAAAATGCCAAACTGGATGTTTTGATGAGGATCGCTGGCAAAAAGACAAATTTTTGGCTGGTAATGTAGGAGGCATAGACAGACTATGCTCGAGAAGATAGGGATACAAGAACATAAAGACTATATGTTATCACAATAATGTAAAGAAAAGACGAACGAGAATAATATAAGATAAAAAAGATTCACGAGCACCAAATTATATGATCTCAATTCTCCTCAACATATTTTGTTTCTATGGGACATAGTACCTATGGTGAGGCTTTATAAAGAAAGGACTAAGCCTTTCAGATACAGGCATATGACATGTTTCTATACAGGACGAAAATGATGGCCTGGCTGGTTAAATATCCCACATCTAACTATGGCATATCTTATGAGCAAAAAACGATGCCCAAATGCATTATTTTTATGGGATTCAGATACCCAAACAATTCACAATCTCACAGTTAGCAGAAGGATAAAATGAGAAAGGGACAATCAAGACAAGAAGTCAAATGCATTGTTAATTACTGAACACCCATCAAGCCATCAACCATTCCCTCAAAGAAGGCAAATGCATGATGTATCATAAAATCTCAAATAAAGCTGGATAACATATTCTTGAAAAATCAACGTACTCCACAACCAGTGTCCAATGCTGTTCTGACAGAACCATCTGCTATTGGAATGACAGAGGCAAGCTCATCAATGTACGCATCTGCACCTTGAGGGAACATAGTTCCTCCACCCGGAAATTTGAACACATTCCCTTTGAACTGTACCCAGTTCTGGACAGCCTTCTCAACCGTCAGGCTTTTGTGAGGAACATTAGCATAATGAACATAGTTACGACTCTTTGGCCATTCAAATGGTGTCATATACCCTTTAGGTGCTGGAATGAGACAGCGTAATTTTTCTTCTTCAGGAGGACAGTGTCTTTCCCGGTAAATCATGTTATCCCGAGGAAACTTCATGGCTCGGTCTTGCTCCTGGCAAGGGGTGTAATCAGTATATTTTATATCACATGGTTTAAATACCTTAGCTTTTGGTTTGGAAGGCTCAACAATCTCCACATCATTGTGATGGGTTTCAAAGTTTAAATTGGTGAAGATATTGCAGTCTGTCTGCTTGGTCACCTCCAAAGCTATGCTATCTCCTTTGCCAAAACCACTTCTCTGCCATGCTCCCAGAATGTAAAAGAAACAGCACAAGCCAATCACAGCAAATATAGATAGCGGGCTTCGTGTTTTGCTTCCCGATGGATTGTGCTTGGATACCATGATTAGAGTGGGACAAATACCCTAAAGCATACCTGTAAGGAGAAGTAAGTTAGATCTAAATATCTAAATGTTTAAGAGAAAATATTTACAAAGTTCCAATTGTGTAAATGCCATCAGTAGACACAGTACAATTGCTTCAACTACTAAGTAAAAATATTAAATAGTAAGCCAAATGTTAAAAGGTAACAAGAGATTAAAAAAATTCAAAATTTTATGGATTGAGATCAATTTTAATTTAACTATTGCAACCACAAAGGTTTCATAAGAGAATAACTTTTCAGAATAACCAAACCCAACTAAAACAAAGGCTTTTGTCTGAAGTTCATCATTAGAAGTTCAGTATCTTCAGAATATATAGTCCGCAATATAGGAAGAGTTACAAAAAGTTCTCTCCAAAATGTTTGGGCAGCTGCTTCAAGCTCCCCGTTCTACTCTTTTGGTGACATAAGCAGTGACAAATAATATATATGGAATAACAAGTTCCCCACAATGGGAAGAATAAAAAAGTTTCATCTGGTTTTTCATCAAAAACATGGTTAGGATGCTAAAATCAAAAGATGATATCTAACCCAACAGATAAGTATAATTTCAAGAATTTAGTGGCATTAAGAAAGACAGAGGCGAAACCACAATAGAACAGAATCAAGTTAGGAAGTTGAGAATGCAAATTATAGGTTTTTTTTGGTTCTTTTGCTTTTAATACCCTAAAACTAATCCACTGCACTCCCCAACAAGCTCAGAGTTCTCTTACACTTACTGTTCTACTAAGGAACAATCAACATCTACAACCTCAAAATCATTACAAAAAGAGTTCAATTGTCTTAAATTTCTAGAACATAAACCTCAGAAATCAACTAAAAAGCTGGCATTTTTAACGAACAGGTCTTAACAAGTCCATCTTATCCTTCAGCTGAAAACACAGAAAAGCAGAAAACAAAGTGAAAAAGAGAGATCAATTGACACAAAACTGAAGTAGAAATCTCATATCAATTAACACTGCATAGATATCAGGAGAAGAAAGAATGCATAAGCAAGGAACTTAAAAACAAAATGAAAAGCAATAAGAGTATCAGAATAGCATAAAAAGCTAAAAACCATTAAAGTAAATAACAAAAGAAAATGGGAGCAAAGAAAGTACCCAGAAGAAAGAAAGGTAGAAGGAACGAGCTCCAAGCAGAGCCCTTTTTGGTTTAAGATCTCCCTCTAGATCTCTGGAGTGCACAAATGAGTGGATAATGTAAAACCTTAAAAAGAAGTTGGCTTTACGGTAGCAACCCAAAAAAGAAAAAAGAAAAAAAGTGGGTTAAATTAAAATCTACTGACAACTCATTTTATATTTTTGAACGTCGAGTTAACTTAGGACTTGGGAGTTAGTTAGGAGTCGTCGAGATCCAGGAGTTCCAACGTTCAAAATGGGCAAATGGGTTAATCAAGACCATCCCGTGTGGTCGGGAGACTCGGGGGACAAAAGTGATTGATTAAACTTGATCTCCCGTTTTCTATCTTGATCTCTAAATATCAAAGAAAAGCGTTTGGAGGGATAAATATATGAAGGAATGACAGACAGCCCGTAGGCTAGGATCCCAGCCTGGCATTGCCATTGCCATTTGCAAAGACGAGTACGGACCGCTTAAGCTGCCAAACTTTATTTCATTGTCTGCTATGTAAAAGAATTATTAAGAAAGCAAATAAGGATGTTTTACTCTTATACTATAATACAAGTCTAGCATAAGCAAATGTCGGTGGTATTTTTGAGGCAAAAAAGTAAAAAATTGCAGCAATAATTTGGGGTTATGATAATCTATTATGATACTATATTTCACCTAATTTAAGTCACATCTAGATCCTAGCCGACACTAACGTGTAAAGAACTTTAAGATGATGTTTGAAACTAATAAAAAAATTTATCTGATATTTTTGTTAAATTCTACTTGTTTAATTTGATATGTCATTTATATCGTGTGTACTGGCATGAGATCTGTGCACACACAAAAAGGGGCAGAGTTTTTTGTGATATATTCTCTTTTTGGAGGATTGAGATTTAGATCGAAATTGAATAGACACTATGAAAGATATTCTTCACCCAGAATTTATTGGGTAGTAATTGGACCCACTAATCACTATGACAGCTGGTAAGGATTGAAAATGAGCACAAATGCATGCACAGCGGGATGAATGGTGGCATGGGTGACCACTTTTCATTCAATCTCTCTTCAAAGAAGGTACGTTCACTTGTCTTGATAAGTTCAATCCGTATTAATTGAATCTCTCTAACTATAGAAACCGAATGTTTTTCTAATCAAACTGTGAGAGCTGATAGTTTTAACTTTCTAGTCAAAACAGAAGAACCCGTGTGGTGATTTTCACTGATTTCGAGAGTTTAAAACACAAGCATGAAAGCAAGTACTTGATGAAAATGCCAGAAGGTCCACCAAGCAATCTTGACCCACCAAAACCCCAAATTTGGATGCCTATTCTATTTGTTGCTGCAACAGAAAAGGAAAAAGCTTTGGTTTATGCTGTACAATGTTTAATGGTTTTCAAGAGCCATCAGGTGGGGCCTGTGCTTTAGGGCTTCTCTTAACCTCCAAAACTATCTCTTGGTTAATTGAAGAGCCTTTTTACCCCTTGCATCAATAATGCTTTTCTTTTCTCCCCTTAGTCTTCCACTTAGCCAACAACGCACTCACCTCTTGCTTCATGCACTTGGTATTGAAAGGGTTGAAACTGTAGTAAACATGGTCAGGTCAAAAAGCTTTGTCTCAACATGAGTTCGCCTGAATTTAGAAAAGCTTTGTTCATTACTCAATTTATACGGGTCGGACAAGTAGTTCAGTCCTCATGCGGCTCTACTTTAGAGGTAGCCTCGATGTAAAAGAGTCCCCTTTGCACCCTTTTTTCCTTCCCCTCTTATATTGAAAGGTCCATTTTTCTAGTTTCCAACACCAAACTGTTTTGTCTACTAGTTGGTAAACTTACGATTGAGATTGACCTACTCCATCTGCATGTTTCATCTGGAATTCAAGCTCAAAGAAAATACTAGTAATTGAATATTGAGAGCATTGAGCTGCTTTAGGCTGTTATCACATGTCTAACTCTAACCACCCTTTTTCTTTCCCTTTTATTCATTTCATCATTTATTCCCACCGTCAGTAAATCCCCTTTGGCCGTTCTAATCATGGTACTTACTTACTACTAATATGCTAAGGACTTTAAAGTTCCATCGTTTTCTTCATTGGGAAGAATTTTCAAATCTAGTAGTAGCTGTTGTAGGAAAAAAAAAAAAAAACAATTTATGAATTTAGTATGATGAAATATTACTAAATAAAGGTTTATCCTCCCTTTTTATTTTTTCTTGAAATTAATTTCACCATCTTCTTAATAAATTATTAGCATTATTAGGTTTTTTTTAATATTCTTTAATGTAACTGTAATTAACACAAAAGTCACAACTGCTTACAGCTGCACCCATACAAATACCTAAGTTCTCTGGTGGCTTCCATTGCTCTCTAGAATCCCAATTCAATCAAAACCCTAATTTTCCCAAAATTTCATCAAATCTTTCTAGCCGAGATCAACCTCTCCTGGTAAAGTATTCAAAAATTCTACTTTTTGTTATTCGTTATATTTGCGTCAATTAAGTATTCAATCCAAAATTCTATTTTTTTATTCGTTATATTTGCATCAATTAAGTGCCTGCAATTCACCTTAATTGCTCTTTTACAGAAATAAATCAATTTTAGAAAACTTCGAATTTTATTGTGTTTGGAGTAGAAATGTTTTTGGGTATTTTGGATTGTATATCTGTCTAATTTTCATATTTTGGATAAGATAGTGAGTTTAATGAAATTTAACGAATATGAATGTTTGCATTGTAAAGAATGGGACTTGGTAAGAAATTAACGTAAGATCTACTTCAAAGAAAAAGATGAGAAAATCCCCTTCTTTAAGCTCTGAAGCATTTAGAAGCAAAAAGTCTGAAACCGATATTTGCAGTTATCTTCGTGGGTAAACTTTTAATATTGTATGGGAAACCACTATAATCAATTTTAATTAGGTTCTAAACTAAATTTTTTAATTTTATGATTGGTTTTTTCGTTTTTTTTTTTTTGGTTGCAAGAAATTTGTTAAACCAATTGATGCAAGAGTGAATGGTATAAAAATATGATTGCCAATGTGTATTTGCTGGTAGATTATGACTTTCTAGGTTAGATGAGAATTATCTAAACTTACTGTTATCAGGCTCGGGAGGGGAATTGAGAATACATTCATTTCAGGTGTTTTCTATGAGGTGAGACAATTTGGGTGATGGCAGACTTACCAGGTTATCTGCGCACCTGCTTGCACTCTGGAAAACTTGCACTTTTGGCAATTTTAGTTTCCGGAGGAGTTGTATTGCAAATCTTGGTTAGTAATGTATCTATCTGTTAATTAACTACCTTTTATCTGATACTCTTGTTTTCATACTACTCCTTTGATCCGATTCTTTGTTTATGATATGTCAGGCATGTGCTCTGTATAATAATTGGTGGCCAATGCTGACTGGTAAGTGATCATGAAGCTTCTGGTCTTAGTTTTCTGTTTCTAATAATTGAGTTACTTCTTCTCAGATGAATCTTGTTAGCTCTTTTCCGAGTTTAAGATTTAAAATTTCAGCTTTGTACTCACCATGGTTGCCTATTACTGATTGCGTTGTTAATGGAACATGTCCCAGTCCATCTATCTGTAAAGCTGATGCTTATAATTTAGTTCGATATTCCTGTGATTTAGAAGCATGTCAAGAAGACAATTGCCCTTGAATCTGCAAAGAAATGTAACTTAAGATTCAACTTAAATTGTCATCCAGGAACATGCATTATGCATGCCGAAAATGTATCATCCCCATGATTCTTTGGGTTAAGTCCTTTCTTGTTGTTTGACTTTGCCCTGCAATTTTTTTTCTGCATAAATTCACTTAGGGGTATGAATGATTGTGAAGTTTATGACAGTGTGTGCACGAGTGCCTGAGATTTTCCTGTCACTCCATTTGTGCAATTAACTGAGAAACTTTAAGTGTTTAACCATATTACTTCATATAAGCATTCTGACATACTTGATTTATGTTGCAGTAATAATGTATGTGCTTCTTCCAATGCCTTTGCTGTTCTTTATGGGCTCCGATGCTTCTTCCCTTTTATCTGAATCTGACAATAGGTAAATTTTTTGCCCTAAACTTAATCATATATAAGATTTTGATTCTCTTTTTCAGCTTAAGCTTGAGAATTAGAATACTCGCTATTTGCTTCCTAATGAACAATGTAACAGTTGGGTCAATGCAACAAAGTTCTTGACTGGAGCTTCTGCAGTTGGAAGCATTGCCATACCTGCTATCCTAAAGCATGCTGGAGTTATTGGTTGGGGTGCACTGGCAATGGAACTTTCGTCTTATTTCATATTTGTCCTAGCCATAATGTGTTTTATTCGAATGAATGATAATGATGATGATTACAGTTTTCTCTGAAAGATATGACAAATTCAGTTCCCACCGGCAACCATGTGAAAACATTGTCAAAGTTGTTCATACGAGGCTTGTTCTTTCCTGTTTCGATGAGCCTCATTTTCATGTTTGTTTTTGCAGAGTGATTGGGTGAGATTTTTTTTGGGGGTGGGGAGGGGGGGTGGGGGAGGGGTCCATGTAATGGGCGGTATTTTAGTGTTTGAACACCTTTTTATGAGAGATTGATCTTTTGCTTGAATGAAGTAATTTACTGATATGCATGTTATCTTGAGAAAACCCACTTTTAAATTCCAGAATTTTGTTTAATCAACGATCAGAGGTCCTTTTTAAAGACCATTAACAAGGTTCAAATTGTTGATTTTGATCATAGCCATCTGCTTCAGCTACAGCATTTCCTCATCATTGTGTTTATACGTATCGCCGACAATCTATGACTTTGAAAGAGTAGTATAGAAGCACAATGTTCAACAAGTACCCTCTGTCTTTGCAAAATTTCCATATTTACTTGTGTTAGTTAAGGGCCCTAAATCTTCTGAAATGTACGAGTACCCTATGGTAAAGCATCCAAAAACAATAAACATAAAAACCCTGGGTTTGCTCTCCTTTAATTAATCTTCAGCTTCCGTGATCAAAAGAGACAGTAACCTGAAAATGAAGAAAGAGATGGCAAATACTAATATTCAAACTACAAATTTGCTAAATGTCACTATTAAAAATGATTGCTTTGAATAAAAACTAGATTAAGCTTTCAGTGTGATTGCTTAAATCAAATTAGATTTAATCTTTAAGTTCTTGTGGAGCTTCATTTGACATTGTGCTTGGCCGCTTGCCATCAAATGCATAAAAGATTTTGGCTAATGACAACAAAAGTTGGCAATCAAACGCAAAGTCAGGATAAGAATGCCAAGAGCTCTTGAGAAAGCTATATTATGAAAGACGAAATGGAATTTAGGAAGATGAGAAAGCTAATGAGTTCAAAGCCCGTACAAGACTTTGCATAAATGCCATTCTCCAAAAATCTTTGCGACTTACAGAGGCATTGAAATGGTGGCTTATACGATGCAAATTTGTAGAACACCCAAAACTTGCTAATCTGAGTGAATGCAATCGAAAATCATTTCGAATTGTCAAATTTCCGATCAAGAACAATGTCGCACACGTACCAAACTCTAATCTAAGAGAACATTCATATGCGAACGGTTGAAAAGTAACGATTCCAAGCCTTACCTACCTAAAGAATAAGTTCAAACTCTTTTTCAAGTTGTCATAATTATTTGGCCATTTTTTACTCTAAATTTCCTTTTACTTAACTTAAATTCTGATAATCAAAAATAAAACAATAAAAATTCATAAGAATAATGCATTTCCCATTAGCCAAAATTACATTAATCTCAAAGAGAAAGGAGGTCTACGTTAACGTTCAATTTTCTTACAATCAATTTTTTTCACCGACTTACAACCGATCTTTCATTGTTAAAAGACGACGCGAAACTGAGGAGCATCGGATCCATTCGCGGGCAGAATTTCCCAGCGGCAAGGCTCGAGCTCATCAGACACAGGGCAGAATCCGGCTAACGTAACCTTATCTGCAGTAGCAGCCACGGAACCGAACTCGAACACCGTAACACTCTCTGGTCGGGGCACCTCAACGGCTCCATTCATTCCTGGAACGGGTTTCGGGATCTCGTTGGCCTTGGGTACGGTCAGGGTTTGAGTTTTCGACTTGCTTGTGAACCAAGAGAGAAGACCCATGGTCGATTGTGCGAGTTTTTTTTTTGAGGGGGGGGGGGGTGTAGGGTTTTGGAGAAAAAGAAAGTGGATGGAATTGGAAAACTCTGTGAAAGTACGAAGACGACCTCATGCGTTAATGGAATTTACGATGATGTCATAACAGAACGCTGCGTTTTGGTTAGAAGGTCAGCATTTTTAGAGTGGAATTTACCTATGTTTTGAAATCATGGTGTTTATTCAAATCAAAATATTTTATGAACTTATATTATTTAAAATAATATAAAATGTGAGGACAATAATAGTAAAACTGTAAAATAAATTTTTTTTAAAAAAATTTCATTCATTAATAAATATTTTAAGGATATTTGTTAATATTAATTAAATTAGTATTTATAGTAATACTCTTAATTAAAAATAATATTTAATAATTAATTTGATAAATATGTTGTAAATTATAATTTATTTAATATAATAATTAAAAAAATTTTAAAGACACTTCAATTTTTTTTTAAAAAAGCAAGTTTAGGTACATCGCTACCACACCGAATGGACCGTAGCAAACGAAGTGCAGCCCATTTAAAAATTGGAGTTAAAGCTACTTTGAGTGTAGAACAGACCATAACATTCAAGCAAATTCTCGAACATTCGTGGCGTACGACAGTAGTCGAAAGTTTTCTTGCGGCCCAAAAACATATGTACGGGGAAGTACTAGATTACTCTTCAGCTTCTTGTATATACCAACATGTCCTACTTTAATGCATCTAGAATTAAGCAGCAGTGTTTGGGAGATCTCCTAAGTGATTATAGCCTTTGCGTTCGACATCAAATCCTTAATTTCATTAAAGAAAGAAATTTGAAACGGCGATGATCCTAAGCTTTTTTTGGCCACCGAAGGAGTAGCATCTTCGATCCGTTCTCTCTTGATGTATGAGATTGGGATCCTTTCAAGGACTTCCCTCTCTCTTCTTCTGCTTTTCCACTCACTGCATGTACCCCTGAAACCAGTGCTTTTGTGAACACCAGAATCGACTGGCAGGAAACCCCGGAAGCTCACGTCTTCCAAGCTGACCTCCCAGGGCTTAAGAAAGAGGAAGTGAAAGTGGAGATTGAAGATGACGGGGTTCTTCAAATCAGTGGACAGAGGAAAATTGAGAAGGAAGACAAGAACGACACTTGGCACCGGGTTGAACGTAGCAGTGGGAAGTTCACGAGGAGTTTCAGGTTGCCTGAGAACGTGAAGATGAATCAAGTTAAAGCTTCGATGGAAAACGGAGTTCTTACTGTTACTGTTCCCAAGGAAAAAGTGAAGAAAACTAATCTTAAAGCCATTAAGATTTCTTGTTGAAAACTCAAAAGGCGTGAAACGTTTCGACATATTTCTGAATTAATATTGTACTGCTACACTAATGTAAGAGATCGTTGTTTTAATATAATTGTGTTTTCTTGTTATATCCCTCGATCTTCTTGTCGGTTTTAAACATGTAATATCAAAAGAATAGGGACTTCAAACTTCGACGTTGACTGTAATCCGTTTTAATACTATAAAGCATTTAAAGCAGTTTTAAACTTTTGACTAAACACAAACTTGAAGTAAAAGAATGTGATTCTGATAATTAATTAATGCGGATGCTTATAAGTTGCAACCAGCCTTTTCTATTCGTTAACTAAAATCAACTTCTGAATGCATTCACTCTGGCTTTTAATTGAGCTCCCGCCGGATAGCGGAAAACCAAAAAAGAAATGACTGTCGGCTTCAACTTTTCCAGACAAGCTCCAGTACGCTTAACCTCACTGGCTGTAGACAAATTCCTGAAATCTCAGAAAAACCTCTCTAAGCCCCCACCAATGCTATGGCCCAACGCTCCACTACTCCGAATTCCACCCTCGGAAAACAAACAACAACAGCCACCACCCTTTTTACAAGCCTTAGAATCGTGCGCCAACCTCAGTCAATTCAACCAAATCCACAGTCTACTCATCGTTTCTGGCCTCCTCCAACAGCCTTCCGTGGCGAGCCGCGTGATAAGGAAGCTTTGCAACCATTTAAACTCAATTTCTCATGCTGTTCTGGTATTTGATTGTATTAAAGAACCTGATACGTTTGTTTGTAATATTTTATTGAATGGTCTTTTGAAATTTGATCATGAAGTTAGTGCTTTGAATTTTTACTATGAAAAGATGGTCGGTAAATGTGTTAAGCATAATGAGTATACTTTTCCTTTGTTAGGGAAAATTTGTGCTGAGATTAGGTCTTTGAAAGAAGGAGAAAAGGTTCATGCCCGGATCGTAAAACTTGGGTTCGTGTCTGATTTGTTTGTTAAGAATACTTTGATTCGTTTGTATTCAGTTTGTGGGCAGATTAGGAGCGCCCGTGAGGTGTTTGATGATGGGTTTGTGTTGGATTTAGTGAGTTGGAATTCGATGATCGATGGCTATGTGAAGAATGGGCAGGTTGGTATTGCACGTGAGCTGTTTGATGAGATGCCTGAGAGGGATACTTTTACTTGGAATATAATCATTACAGGCTACGTGGGTATTGGGAAAATGGAGGCGGCGAGGGATTTGTTTGAAAAGATGCCGTTTAGAGATGTTGTTTCTTGGAATTGTATGATTGATGGGTATGCAAGGATTGAAAATGTTTCAGAGGCTCGTAAGCTTTTTGATCGGATGCCTGTAAGGAATGTTGTTTCTTGGAACACTTTGTTGGCTTTATATGTTCGATGTAAGAAGTATGTTACCCAGGCTTTCGTTTTGTTTGATAGGATGATGGAAAGAGGGGAGGTTAGGCCTAACAGTGCTTCTCTTGTAAGTATCTTGACAGCGTGTGCAACTTTGGGGAGGCTTGATAAAGGCTTGTGGGTTCATTCTTTTATTCAAAATAACAAGATCAAATGTGATATTTTGCTTTCAACTGCTCTCTTGACTATGTATGCAAAATGTGGGGCTATGGATCTGGCTAGAGACGTTTTCGACAACATGCCTGACAAAAATGTGGTGTCGTGGAATTCCATGATCATGGGATATGGTATGCATGGCCATGTTGAGAAAGCCTTGGAGATGTTAATTGACATGGAAAAGAGAGGTCAAACGCCAAATGCTGCAACTTTTGTCAGTTGTTTATCTGCATGTAAGTATGCGGGCAAGGTTTTAGAGGGTTGGTGGTGCTTTGATATAATGTGTCGAGTTTACGAGATTCAACCCAAGGTGGAGCACTTTGGTTGCATGTTTGATCTTCTTAGTCGGGTTGGTTTGATGGAACATTTAGACGGGCTTATGAATAAGATGCCTGTGGATGCAGGACCTGCCCTGTGGAGAGCTCTGCTTTCTGCGTGTAGGACCCCCTCTAAGTTAGAGCTTGGAAAGATTGTAGCCAAGCGACTAATTGACTTAGAACAGATGGATGTCGGGCCCTATGTATTGTTATCCTACATGTATTCTTTGGAAGGGAAGTGGGCCGAAGTAGAAATCATTAGAAAGTCTATCAAGGATAGGGGATTGTCAGAAACAAGTGCTTCACCACATCGGAGAACCATGATATACTCTATGTTGATGGAGTTGGGTCTTCAGCTGAAACTGTCTTGTGGAGATTCTATTGTGGTTTTAGATTTTAAGGACGATGAACTAATTGGAAGACTCAAAGAATAAAAGTTCCAGAAAAAAGCTCTCTGAAAAATGGCACGGTTAGGGCACTGGCCACAATTCTATAAACATCAGTGCTGATGGGCTTGGAATATTCAACTACTGTTTAGTAGGATAAGGTCAAGATAACATATAGCCTGAGTGGTGTGTTGATCCACTTCTTCTTGTTTCAATATTCATTTTGATTTTTTTTAGTTTTTAGATCACTGAGATATGAACCCGATGAAGTTGTTTCAGCTGGTTCAGCTATGCTATACCTTTTCAGAACCTAGTTGGAGAACTTCCCTTCTTTCTACATCTCCTTCTAGTGAAGATATTAAACAAATTGTGCCATCTTGCTTTTTTATTATTTGCAATTATAAAAGAATTAATTTCCATTTAACTTTAAACCTTCAATTCTTTTTTCCCCTTGCTCTCTTTTCATGAATATTGAAGTTCAAACTTTTAGGTTAGTGTTTGTGCTTAGGTCAGATACAGTACAAAGGCTTTTCAGCCAAGGATGTTTGACAATCTATTCTGGGCTGATATTTTTTGTGTTTCTGAAGGCCGTGTATTATTTTTTTTATATTAATTAGATTTATTCATACCTTACTATTGGAAACTAATAGAAGAAGCATTATGCCGATGAATACAAGGTCATCTTTGTTATTAGGGCTTTAAGAAATGCTGCAGCATATGCTGCCTGAGCAACCAGGCTATGTTCAACTGTCATGAAAATTATGAAATTTGTTTGGAACAGCTAAGTAATGGAATACTATTTTTGTGGATAAAATCCAGAAGCTGTCTATAAGTGGAAATGGATGAATAACGGTAAAGCTTGAAAAATATGTTTAGAAGAAAAAGTCAAGGTCTTTTCCTTTACTCCATGGATAGTGCTCTTATCAATGATGACTGCTTTGAGAAATTTAAACATTTGTTAGGAAACATAAAATATCATTAGTCGATATTACAAAGATTACATAAGAATTTCTCTGACTTCAAGTTTGTTCCCTTCCTTTGACACAAAAATAACAAACTATGTATTAATCAAATCAAACGTAATGACACAGCACATTTGAAGAGAGCTAGGAACTTATTCTTTTAGTTGTATTGCTAAAACAAGGAAATGGAAGACTCTGGTGTATATTTCTAGACATTAATTTGAGCTCCTCTGTCGTAAGTCTCTCTACCTTTCCAATTTTCTGGTATGTTATTAACAGGAACAGTCCATGACTCGTCTCCATCTTCTCCACTCAGTAACATCCTTAAAGACAATGGACCGCTTGGGGGTGAAGTGGTTGTCCATAAAGCTCCGTAAATCCTATCCAATAGCTTGCACGCAAAGTTTTGAGTCTGCACTTATTAGAGGTACGTACTCCATTAGTTTAAGCATTGCACTGGTTCTTGTAGAGTTGGCAACTAAATTTATCTTCCCTTTACAACTCCGTAGTTGGTCATAATAGCAGAGAACTAAACAGAAAATCAGGTTCAGAAAGAGGATTATACCTCACATAGCTGCACGGCTGTGATATCCTTATCACCTTGTTGATACCATAGAACAAATGCCAAATAATGAGGGTAGTCGCTGTTCTCATCAATCTTGATAGTAATATTTTTATTGGGATAGCTGCATGAAACACTTTATAAAGAGAGGAATGGGGTAAGAGATCCGTGATTTTGTCCCATCTTGGGGTATAGTTCTACTTTCTTGTGACTAAGCAGGATAAAAGTAAACAACAGAATTAATAAAGAAAAAACTTTACGTTCTTCCTGAAGTTGCTTCTATCTCATATATGCACCTTAATATAGAAAAATCTTACCGTCTATATTCAATGTCGACCACTACAGGGGCTAATAGAGATGCAGCTGCATCTGTTGTCTGAGCCATCCTACCAAAGGCTCGTTTGCTGAGGATGAAGTCAGTGTTGTGACCTGAACCTTGATCAGTTAAAACCACAGTCACACCTTTGACTGAGCAAGAGTTGCTGTTTGGTGCACCTCACCTTTCAAAGTAAGAATTTGTTCAGTGTAAATTGGAAGTGTTCGCGTCATGTAATAGCATGTTTGGTATTATTTAAGCATTACACTTAAAAATTTAATGAATATGCAAGGGCACATCTTTCTTTAATACCTGGTAGCAAGCACCACAGCCAATACCACTGCGGTAGAGGTCAGACGCTGCCGATACATCTCCACCATTTATTGTTGCTCCAAAAGAACCAAAACCACGTGCACCTACTAGAATTCAGTGAAGAAAATTGGTGACCATTTATGTTGGCATTATCCACAACACAAGATATGTGCATTCCCTGTATCGCTTACCATCAGTTCCCTGCTCATCGGAGTTTGGAGAGTAAGCTGCTCGCGAATGGGTGAAACAATTGCTGCATGTTGCTGCCGCTGCCAGAGTTTGTTTGAGAAGCAAAGTTGTGAAAAGGATCAAAAGGGATTGAAGAGAGAGAGCCATACAGGATTTAATGAACAAAGATTACAAAGAAAGCAAAAAATATAAGGTGTTAGTGCATGGAGTAATGGGGTCTGCTGCTGGTATTTATAGCGAACGAAGTAGCCACAATATCTTAGTCTGGTAAACCTTTGCCAACTTTGACATTCTGTAACTAATATTGAGTGAATTCTTTTAGGATATTGTCTTTCCAAACTATCTTTTTAGACTTGGAGGAGCTTGTTATGGAATTATATGGGAACATCCCTTAGCCTTTTCAAATTCTAAAGCATTTTCCTTCCCTTACCGAAATCCCTTACAATTATTGTAGTGTGAAAGATACTAGTGGTAGATCAAGCCCAAGGTTTCATAGTTATTAATTAATTAAAGTTCTCCCTAACCATCATTTAGGATGAAGATTTGTTTTCTTTGCAATCTTCAAATTCTGCCAGTGATATCGTCATTCACATAAAAAGAAATGTTATTCTATGCGAGACTAATGTGGAAAATTTGTTTGATTCCCAAAAAATTCTCTAACAGGTTGTTGTCAGAGATAGGGAGGGGTGGGGGGTGTGGGGTTGAAAGTTGGAGCGATAGGGAAGTACTTTGGAATGAGGATATGTAACAATGCTTTATCTCAAGCTACAAGGAAATTAGACTGAGGCCAGTTTGGTAGTTTTCCACTAATGAACACTAGGTCAGTCATTTTTCCTGGTGTTCCCATTAGCTATGACCACATGGGCTGTGATTTCTTGGGGAGCGGGAGGTGTTAGGGAAACATCCCATCTCTGTACGTTGGTCGAACAGCGTGTTACTAAAACTACGAAGGGTGGTCTTCAAAAGAGTGTAAAGAAAGAACTGTAATTATACAATATATACGCATATATATATAATGTTTAAAAAACACTTCACTATAGCTATTCAAATTGATGCAAAAATAATGTCGAAACATAGGTAGAAGTCATTAGTTTATCAATGATATTTAGATATTAGTGATCCCTCTTTCATCAATGACTTCGTTTCAAGTATTACTTTACCTTCGTTTTGCAATAATTCGAGAGCTGATTTTTACGTAAGAGGGATGTACTCATTCATTCCAAATACACGCTTTCATAGGGAGCCTACTGAAAGTGATAGCTGAGATTGGGTATATATGTACCTTGAGTGAATACAGTGCTCTAGATATGCTTATACCCCAACTTTTCTGAATATCTTTTATATATAGTATTTTTTTTTAACTTGTTTTCAAACAGAGAAAGGAATCAATTCTAGGCCAAGCTGACTGGGAAATTTTTCTTCAAGAAGGGTCGAAGAAAAAACACTTGCAGACCACGCCGATGTAGACCGAGGGGAAAAATTCCATTGAACCACATCATCTGTGACATGGAAACCATTTAGGCTTAGGGACCCCCTCTTAGTGTCAATTTTATTGGAAATAACATGGCAATAATCTTAACCTTTGCGTTCATGAATCTTTTAATGCAGTCTTGCAGTTGCTAAGATAATTCATCCAAATGAAGCTCTAGGTCTAAGAGTCTTATTGAGGGGACTATTTTGTATATAATATACGTGAATGTAATACGACTGCTTTTGTGGTAATCTTGATAGTTCGGTTTATAGTAGTAGCTTGCTTTAGTTTTGGTGAAAACAAAGCAGACAAAGGGAATTATTCTCATTCGTACTTGTTTGATCCTCTCACGTATCAGTTCATGACTTCATGCTACAGGTTGTAGAAAGCAATCAGTCAGTTCAAGCATGTACTTGAAAGCAACAACAGAAAGTGCTCCGCTCACTTCTAGGCACAACACCCATTTGATTTCTAGCTTTCATTTTTCTCCCATCAAAGTACAAGAAGAGAATGTACCCAAAGTTACTTTTCAATTTTCATTTCTCCATCTATTCTCCAGTTGTTGATCGTTTATTTCATCAACTAAATATCTACAAGGGATTTGAGGATTGTGTTGGAGGAGGAAGAACCAAGCACTACGAATTTTTTATTTTTCTTTTTGGTTAAAATAAAAAATATCTAATCGAAATTCTGAAATAAGAAAAAAATTATAAATGTTAGAATATATTAGATTTAGGATACTGATTAAGATAAAATCTTGGGTTTTAAGAATTTTTTGTTATTAATTTTGTTACCCCCAAGATTTTAAAAGCATTTCTAAAGATCTTTGCAAGTAGAAAGTACAACTCTAAAATTGTAATTGTACATCGTGGACACCCCTGTCAACTTTTTTTTATCACTTTGAGTAGTTGACATGATCTCCACAGTTTGGTCCCCTCTCCAACTAATTTCAATTCATATTTCTCAACTCTTCCATTCCACCATGCTGTTTAGTGCTTTTATATGTAGACTCAAAGATATCATCTGCATGCGTCTAAGAAACCAAACACGAAAAAAAGAACGT
Source organism: Adansonia gregorii (assembly GCA_038382025.1). NCBI lineage: Eukaryota > Viridiplantae > Streptophyta > Magnoliopsida > Malvales > Malvaceae > Adansonia > Adansonia gregorii. The sequence continues at coordinate 12,463,143 of JBBYHO010000020.1, forward strand.
ATGCATAGCAAATACAACTGTCAATTGTTAGCTAAAAGCGATAGATTATTGATTCCTTGCAAGCTCTAAGCTATGTTGTTACTCAACCGAAGAGTGTTGTCCCAATCAACGCGATTTGTCAAAATAATCGGAAGAAGTTTATTTTGTCAAAATTCAATTGAAAAAAAATCAGATTTAATTCAAATAATTCATATTTAATTTTTAAAAATTGAATTCTTGTAAGATTAAATTTGATTTCCGAAACTTGTAAATTCCCTCCTAATTTTTTTAGACCTTCTTTTATATAAAAATACAAATAAGTCGAATTAAAAAAAATTCTATTTTAAAAATACTTCTAATAAGTTTAAGGGCCAAGTGGGATAAGTCCGAATAAATCGAGCTTAATCATAATTTCTTTTATAAGGGTTGATGCAACTCAAATAACAATTTATTAATAAAATTATTTTATTTAAATTTAATTATAAAAATATAAATATTAAATTAAAAATAATATTTTAATATTTTAAAAATGATAACTTAGACTTGCAAACCGATCAGATCATGATAATTTTTTTTAAAAAAAAATTTAACCTTTAATTTAATCTATAAATATTTTAATCCGTCAATAATTATTATTATTATTATTTGAGTCAGGTAATATATATATATTTGAGACAAAGCTCATTCAAGGCCTGTACTCGATGTTGGCTGAAACCCAATGGATTTTTGCCACCAGATATTTGACAGGTAACAACAATAGGTGGCTAAACTGGTGGGATTTTTTGCCTTGTATAGCACGAAATATGTTAAATGTAACTTTCATCCAACTTTTTATTTTAAGCCTAATTTCTTTATCAATGTAAACCAGAGCCTCGCAAAGTGCAAACATTATAAAACTTTCTTGATCGAATTCTTATCTTTCTAACAAATAAAATTTAAAAATTACAAATAATTAATTAAATAATTTATAAATCAATCGAATAATAAAATCATTTTCTTGACAAAAAAGTACGGCTCTAAATATTAATGTGTGGCAATCTGATTGGCTTAAGGGGCACCTAAAAATGGAGTTAGAATATACTTTTTATTATACTAATTTTTTTGTTAAGTAATTGTAACGTTTTGAATTTCATCATGAACTGCAATTTTATTCATAAGATTATATTTATTGATTTTTCATCCAAATGGAAAATGAAAATTGAGATATTATCATAGTAAAAAAAAAAAATCAATAAATCACAACAAAATAACGGTTCAATAGATTATTAAAGTTGAATAACCTAAACGATAATTTAATAATAAATCTCACTTCATATTTCAGATGACAGATCTCTAATTCAAATCTAATTACAATTAGTGTATAATTATTAGTCTTGCACATTGTCATTATTACTCTAGAAATTATAAAGGAATAAATATATATATATATATATATGTTGGCCAATTAAATTTCAGGGTCTTATTCGAAATCTGATAGAACGTTAGCGGTCCAAAATGAAATTATTAAACAATAAAGAGAGTTATTAACAAATTTCTACGCACAGCCCAATTAATAGGAAGTACAAGAACAAGAAATTTTGAGGCCGAGTTTCAGGAACGTTTCTGGATCCGGATTCTTTGGTAGGTTCCCTGTCTCGATTTTTCTCTTCCGTTCTGTATTATTTATATACACCATTACCTTCACTTCGGTCTTCAACTTAATACCCCATCACTTCGAGACCATAATTTGCTGAAGAAAATTATTTGACAATGACGGCTGGCGAAAACTCTGTACAGAGGTAGGCAAATTCCATTTCCTTTTTCATTTTTTTGGGCTTTAATTTGATACATATCGGGAGATTGGTATTGGATTTGAGATGGGTTTTCTCAAATTTTCATTTTTTTTTCAAACTTTTCAAACACGAAGCTGTCGTTGATCCATTGTAGCAATCTGGTTTTTTTTTTTTCTTGCTGTTCTTATTGGGTTCGTGCATGGCTTGACAGCTGGAGCTGGATTGAATTTCTTTCTTTTACTTCTTGTTTTCTTGATGATCTTTCACTTTAGTTTATTATCTAGTTCTTGATGAGAATTATGTATGTTCTACTGCTCTGATCCTTTGACATTTATGCCAGTATATATTCATTGCTTCTCGGTTTACGCATTTATTTTCCTAGTTTGTTTATTAGATGATTAGATTTACTCTTTTTTCTTTTTTCTATATAGGCATTTGATTATACTTGTGAGTTGATGTTTATTTTATTTCCAGTGCTTGTGATTTATCAAACTATGCAATCAAAATTTTCTACTGACTTATATGATTCAACATTTTCTGGCTACTTGATATAAAAATAAGCTATAGATCATCTCACATAGATTATATTAAGTCATGATCTATATGCTTATTATATTCTCTAATTTAAAACTTCTCTATCTTTTCTTTTTAAATTTTTTTCCTTTTGGAATTCAGCAAGAAGTCTATTCCTGATCTTGCTCCCTTGGAAGCAGTATTGTTTGATGTTGATGGAACTTTATGTGATTCTGATCCTCTCCACTATTATGCCTTTCGTGAAATGCTTCAAGAGGTAATTTGTTGAATTTCTTCACTTTCTTTTTTTAACTCTCAAATAAAGAAATCTGTTATAACTCAGGAACTAAATTACCATCCTGTTTTATTTCAATTTGTGTCAAAGCTCAATCATGGTCTTCATTTCTTTAATTCATTAGCTCAATACCCCTATGTTCTTACAAATCTGAGAGCAATTTGGTATTTCATTTTTATTAATGCTAATCTGTTTTAACAGATTGGTTTCAATAATGGAGTTCCAATCGATGAAGAATTCTTCGTCCAAAATATTGCTGGGAAGCACACTCACGATATTGCTGTTCTTCTCTTCCCTGATGATGTACCAAGGGGCATAAAGTTCATGGAAGATAAAGAAGCAATGTTTCGCAGGTAAAAATGTTCTATGTTACTTTGACTTTTCTTTTTGTCTTTTCGAAGCACCTAGGTCCGACACATATTCAGACATGAGTATAGAGATATAATCCTTCAAAGACTCTTTAAATACATATTCTTGTCCGACACTCGCATTTGAGTCTTGAGTAATGTAAAAAGTTTTTCATCCATTTTGTAAACTATTGAAGTTTCCAGTTTGCCACATACCATTATAGTAAATACTTTGCATGGGTGAGAACAGGTTGGCCTCAGAAAACTTACCACCTATAAAGGGTCTATACAAATTAACGAAATGGATCGAAGATCGCGGGTTAAAGCGTGCAGCTGTTACTAATGCTCCGAAACCGAATGCTGAACTGTTGATCTCAAAACTCGGCCTCAAAGATTTTTTTGATGCTGTTATTTTAGGAAGTGATTGCGAGCGTGCCAAACCATACCCGGACCCTTACTTGAAGGCACTTGAAGTTCTCCAGGTGTCAAAGGATCACACATTTGTTTGTGAGGTATGCCTTGTTTTCCCAATCATGTTTTTGGCATACGGAACTCAAGAATATGAACATGATTTCGAAAACTTGCTCTTTTCCTTTTTTTTTTTTTTTTGGTTTGATTGTCCAGGACTCTGTATCTGGGATAAAAGCAGGAGTTGCAGCTGGGATGCCTGTTGTGGGGTTAACTACCAGAAATCCTGAAAATCTACTTATCGAAGCAGGTCCTACTATTCTCATAAAGGATTATGAGGACCCAAAATTATGGGCGGCCTTAGAGGAGCTTGATAGGAAAACAGCCTCTTCAAAAACATCAGCTTGAATTCGAAAGCAATTTAGGAGCTTTAATTTATTGGAATAATAATATATCTAACAATTTGTGTATTAATGTTTTTTTCGTATTATTGTGAAATGATAATCACCTGTCAGTAATGAAAAGAATTACTTCCGTTGTTTGAGCGCATTCCACATAAATGTTTTTTTTTTCTCATATGACACCATAGTTTCAGAAATAGATTACTGGAAGAAAATAGGATTAGAAATATTCCAGATCCACTGATAGGAGATCAGATGCCCTAGACATGGATTACAAAAGCTATTTACTTCATACTTCTGCAAAAAGAGTTAACAGCAAAGACTCTAATTGAAGAAAACGATTACCAAAGATAGACTGAATCAAGAGCTACACAAGAAAATGCAACAAATAAAAGCTGAACAATCAACAACTTACACCTCCTCCGGTACCTTCTTCTTCCAGACACTTGCGGGTAGTTTCATCTTTGTACATTGCTGCCTCCTTCCCATCAAAGTGGGATCTTCATCAACCAATTGTGCAAGCTGCTTGCCCTACAAGAAATAATGAAAACTAGTGAGCAAAGAGTAATCATTTTCTCTGTACCCAAACCAACCTGTGAGCAATGCAACAGTTTGAACGGAATTCAATCCACAATCGAATTAGTGAGTGGATGGAAACATGAATGCGTCCGAATGGACGTATTTGTGTGTGCAGGAGAATGAAAAAGTAATTATGATTGGGGTACCTCCCTTTTGCCCACTTGCGGATAGAAGTAATCAAGTAATGACTGCTTCGCCTCCCTCAGTCGGCTACTGTTTCGCTCTGTGTCATCTGGCTGAGGTTGATTTGTAAAAGGAACGTCTGTATCTGAGTTTTGCTCTCTGTCATTAAAAGCTAAATTAAGGAAAAGAAAAAAAAAAAAAGGGTTCTGGTCAAGAACTATTACAAAAACAAAGCTAGAACAACAAACAAAATTTGGAAATTTTGCTGTCAAACGTCAGAGCATAAATACTGAATTAATTTGACTAAAAACATGATGTAGCTAAAATGAATGTTGAAGTTTTCTTTTTCCCTTGAAGAACGCAGCTAAAATGAATGTTGAAGTTTTCTTTTTCCCTTGAAGAACGCTTCATTTTCTTACTTCTTATGTTTGAGAGGTTGATCTAATTTTTATTTTTACGAGAATATGCCTTTCACTACGCTTTGAGAAATTAGACTAAAGTTTTGAACACAATCTTTGCATTAATATATGATAAGTGGAATAATTCAATCCTATAGAGGGTTTTTTGATGAAGAGAGGAGATCTTGCAAATAAGTGAATGGAATGTTATTGGAAGATGGTGGAAAGAAAGACTGGAGCATACCCTAAAACACTAAGTGCTGCGGCATGTGATAGTTGATATAATGGATTAAGGCTTGAGTATTGCTTAAAAGAAAATTAAAGAGTGAAGAGTTGTAAAAAAAAAAAAAATTTCAGATAGAGTTTGTCAACTATTCTAAAAAGTTCCCTCGAGGGATGAGAGAACTCCTATTTATAGGCTTTTAAAAAAAGCGTTACAATACTCGTATTTATAGCATAAGAGTTACTACATTTTAATATATGTAATGATAGTTAATAGTTACTAAAGTATTAATGTTAGAAGTTTATTGATAATAATGAGTAATGAGCAAAAGTTTGCTACTTGTTCTCAAAAAAAGAGAGAAACACTTATATTTCAAGAAAAAGTTAAAAGAAAATCTCTTACTTACCTTCATGTTTAATCCAACAAGCTAAACTCTTCAAAACATCCCAATAATAAAGTTGACCCAAGAATCCTATCATATTCTAAGGTTATTTTTATTTCTTTCACTTTAGTGAAGTAGTATTAGATGGAATATTTTCTATAGAATATTTCTCGGTAGATATATCTTTTTCATGAGAGTGTTGTTCGTGAATGACTTATTCCATAAGAAAGCTATTTTGAACAGCAACTATTCGAAACAAGAGTTTTTATGGACACAAGTTGTTCGACCAAGAGTTGTTCTAAACATAGGCTGTTCTGAACAACACTTGTTTAGAACACAAGCTGTTTCGAAAACAAGTTATTTTGAACAACAACTATTTTGAATAAAAGCTATTTTGAACACAAATTATTCTGAACAAGTGCTATTTTAAATGCAAATTATTCTGAACAACACCTATTTTAAACACAAGTTGTTCTGAACACAAGCTATTTTGAATGTAAAATGTTCGAAACATTAACTGTGTGAACAAAATGTTTCTAGTGGCGGAGCATTTGGTGAAGTAGCGTAGTAAAGCAACGTGGCTACTAGTTTCAGATTGTTTTAACTATTAGAAGAGTAATTGCTTATAAAACAATATATATTTTTCTCTAAGGAAATATAATTCATTAGTAGCCACAATCATATATCTAAAAATACTTAACTAAATGAATTTAAAGTTAAAATTAAATAATTATGATAAATAATTCAAAATATGGATGAATTAAGACATGATACAAAAATAACATGAAAATAACTAAAATAAAATACAAAATATACAAACTTGTTAAAATCTATGTAAAGCTAATGATTAAGTTGAAAAAATTTATAAAAATTTAAAATACTTTAAACACATAAAATAATGTAAACACATTACAAACATACAAATTTTTTCTAAATTAAAACATTATAATAAATTACGCAAAATATAACATGAAATAAAACAAAATACGAAAATTCAATTTTTCTCTGAATTAAATCACTGTGACAAACTGTGCAAAATAAGAAATGAATTGAAACATGACGTAAATGTAATATTGGAAAATTAATTAAAACACGACATGAAAAATAACATGAAGATGACATAAAACATAAATATGTCCAAATTTACATAAAACAAATTATTATGATGTAAAAATTTTTATAAGTTTATAAACTTTGAACATGAAAAAATAACATAAACACAACATAAAAAATAATATGAATACAACATACATACATAAACATATTCAAATCTATATAAAATAAACTATTAATGTATAAAAATTTATATAAATTTATAATATTTTGAACATGTCAAAATTTAAAAACAAATTATTAATATGTAAAATTTTAAAATATTTTAAAACATAAAAAATAATACAAACATGAAAGAAACATACAAAAATTATTTCTTTTCTTTCTTCATTAAAAAATGAAAATACCTTAACTGCCCATATCCAATCTCTTATTCCGATGGCTAGTTGTCAATACCAAGTAGAGCCCAAATTAAAATTTTGGCATGCCGTTGCATAGGACTACTTCCATTGTAGACGGGAAGGTAAGCCCTTGCTTCGCGTAAGATAATTTATAAGATAATTTATATGAATATTTTATAATAAAAAACTTAAAAATATATAATAATTTTAATAATTTTATATTTTTTATTTATGTAGTATTGTGAGAGTGTTTTTTATAAATAATTTTTTAATATATTTATTTTCATATTTTAATATATTATAATATGAATAGAATTATATAACTCGAAGCGAATAGATTTATGTGTCAAAATTTACATAATTCATATCAAAATTTATATAATACAAATACAAATATAAATACAATTACACATGATATTAAATTGAAAGTTTTTTGAATATTATCAATTGAACCCTATAATTTCAAACATAACATGATGTACATCATGAACATAAAATGAAAAAACAATCAAAATATGATCTGATATAAAAATAACATGAACATGATATAAATAGAAAAACGTATTAAAATCTAAATTAAACAAATTATCAACATATTAAAATTTATATAAATAGATAATACCTTATATATAATTATAATATGAAAAAGTAATACGAACACAACGACATATAGCATAAATTTGGGAGCTATATGAACAGTATCAATTAGACGTGATAATTTTAAAAATGATTTGATTAGATGATACAAACACAACATGGATAAAATAATTAAAGTATGTCACAATACATAAAAAATGAACATGACGGAATTTCACGAATATATCAAAATTTATATGAAACAAATTATTAGTATATCAAAATTTATATATGTATATATAATGCATTGAATTCGATCATAATATAAAATTGATATTAATACGACATAAATACGCAAATACACACAAAAAATTACCAAAAATAAAAAAATTAATTTTTTTAAAAAAATGCCAACGTGGCAACCCATGAAGTGATTTTTGGAATTACTTTTTAATACGAGGTATATAGATTATAGATAAGCATTTGATCATAATTCTCTACCAATTTGCACCTAACTTTTAGTGAGCACTAAATTAATCAGAACACCAGAAAGTAAAAACAGAAAGTAATTTATAGTAAAAATTGAATTATCTCCAATTTAGATTGGGTATGCTTAGCACTCAATGGCAAAGAATAAATTTTATACTAATGTGATATAATTTGCATATCAAATAAATTTTATTTGTTAGTATAAATTTATTGCAAATAATTTATTTATTTATTTTAAAATAATTATATGTTCTAAAATTTTATAACACGAAAATAAATATTAATTATCTAAAAAAGAACGTGATCTCTAACCAAATACCCTACGACTAGAGTACCAACGTTTTTTAAAGCACTTTCGCGTGGATTTTTATATCATTAATCATTAACATCAAATTTAAAAATCAATTGCAACTGTTGATTAATTCATCTAATTCAAGGAATTTCAAAATCGGATAAAGGATCAATAGGATTCGGTATTTGCACCGATAACAAAATTATTTGTTAAAAAAAGAAATTTCAAAAATAATTAAAGTTTTTTTTTAATTTTAAAATATTATTTAAAATAAACTTATTCAAAGATCGAACTATTTATCTAAATCTAAAATGTCATCTAAAATTTGAGAGAGTCTGACTATAAAAATTAAGCATATTAAGTTTCGGATAAAAAATAAAATATTTTTAAAAATAGTTAAGTCTTGACTCTAATATTTAAAAATTGAACTTGACTCGATTTAAATTTATATATTATAAAAAAATAAATATATATAATATTATGAGATAAATATTAAAAAATATTTTAAATCATAAATGCTTTTTAACTTAAGAAAAAAGAAAAATACTAAAGTTACATAACAAATACCATTTTTTATTTTCCTTTCTAAAAAAATTGGGTGGGTCCAAATTGTATCATTTAACGGTGGTTGGAATGGGCATAATTTTGAAGCCCGAAATGTTGGATCTTATCCGGCTTGAGAGGGCATCTAAAGGGTTAATATTA
>JBBYHO010000020.1:12478861-12491662 GCA_038382025.1 Adansonia gregorii
TCCCACAAAAATGGTGAAATAACCTCAGCCCCACCCCCCATTATATATCCGCACATCCTCAACCCTTCCTCTTCCCCCTTTCCCATGTGTCGCCATCACCCTCCTCAATACGCCTCCGCCAACCTGGCATCCTTCCCCCATTCTGACACGTGTCCTTCTCGTTTTTCCATATCCCTCGAAAAGCGCCTTTCAAATCCTTTGTCAGGACACGTGTTCCAATCTCATTCCTTTTTTCCTCCCATAACCTTCCGTATTTTGCCATTACTACCGCATTAATTTTGACAGTTACAATGCCTCACCTCCCACAAAGGCCTCTACTCACGCGTGTCCAAAATGACGAGTCACTTTATGACCACCCTTTTGGACAACGGGGGGGACAATTGTTATACCTTTATAGTTGGCGACCGTCTTTCTAGAAAAGCACAATCAATCGCCAATAAACTTGAGGGTGATCGCCCAACCTCGTCTCAAACCGATGTGACACCTCTGACAGTGGCTTAAATGCGGAGTTAACATCTACTGAAAGGACGATCGGCTGGCTGGGTCAACCATTAGGCAACAAGGCCTGACACCTAGCTCGTCGTGGGTCACATCACCACCATATCACTTGACATGATGTCTTGAGGCAAATACTATAAAAGGGAGAAGCATATTCACGGGTAAGCAACTCGAAAAAAGACCCACAATACACTACAAGAAAACACTTCTGACTTAACCATCGAAGAGGGCCTTTGGAGTCAAACTCCAGCGTCCTCATGAATTCTCTTTGTATTGCAGGAACAGGCTCAACCTCTAAGTGCCGACGATGTGAACATCAACAAGAATGACAATTTTTTTTTCTTCTTTTCCTCATTTCCATCTTTCTGCTGTTTGTTTTCAATTTTATTTAAGCGAAGGCCAGGATCGATGGATTGAATACTGGATTGTCCAAGGAAGTGGCGCCGGTTGGTGCCCAAGATAATCAGAATGTTGTGCCACATTCAACAATAGCATTGGATGGATAGGTAACAGACATGTTGAGAATCATCATAAAACCTTTATACGTCAAATGTATTTATAATTAAATAAATCAAATACTAAGATGTTGAGTTGCGATTTTTACCTTAAATTTCATCTGGTAGGAAGGCAAGAAAGCAAAAAAAATAATTTAATTGTCAAGTTATAAAAAAGGCACATATTTTTATATCTTAATCATTAAATTATCTTTTTTCTTTACACTTTTTTTTTCCTACCAAACGAGATTATATGGCAATATGCTCTATCAAACATTATGATAATGATTTCTTAAGATTATAGGAGTTGATGAATCTTTAAGCTTCATATGCTTTGCCATTTTCAAACTTGTATGTGTTCTACATGCAACTAGGAGCACAAAGAAACCAACATTCTTCTTGTTGTAATATGCACATTGTTGTTGTTTTTGTTTGAGTTGTCATTTCATAATGGTGGTTGAAAAGACAGGATGAGGATAGCTCTTATTTGGTTAAAATTACGATATAAATCCCGCCCCCTTTTTTGGTTATTGTTAAATAAGTCTTTTCATTAAAATATGTCACATTTATCACTTGATCTTAATAGCTATTATACCCATTACAAGTTGGCAACTTTGATACACGTGAACGATTTTTCTGACACGATGAAATCGATTAAATGAGAAATTTTCTTTTAAAGAAATATTGTCATTTTATTTTAATCAATCAATTTTGTTAAAAAAATGATAAATTTGACATCGTTAAAGTTACGAGAATCAAACGACATTTTTTTTCTCAATCGGATTGAGATCTCAACTATTAAGATGCCAACTACTAGGAAGAAATTGACACGTGATTTGTTCTTCTAAATCATATGTTTTTTAAAACTAATGCTAAAAGAAAAATTTAAGGTTAATTTTGTGATGTTTGGCTTAAAGACTTTTTATGAGCGTGTGCCTCTTTTTTTTTAACTCTAGTCTTCCTATCTGCACCAGAAAAGATTTTTATTTTCTTCATTTGAATTTGTTGATGATGTGATGCATTTTATCAATAAATTTTGTAATAAAAAGTTAGCAATGTTCATCTCAATCGTTTGTTTATTTTTCTTACATTGCAGCAAGAATGGGAATCGTTTTTCAATATTGAAGAGGTATGGAATTCTGCTTTCGGTATCCAATTAACATTCGCCTATCTTTTTTTTTTATATATATATATATATATTTTGGATTCTGTTTTTTAGCGTCGCTTGTTATTTCAGCATGGATGTGGAGGTAATTTTGCCGCGGCCATTAACCCATGATTGTATTCAGCAGCATTCACGAGTTCTGCGGAAGCATTGTCAAATAATGAGGCTTTTACTCCATGTTCAACGATTTCTAATCAGAATAATGGTGAAAGCTTCGACGATGAAGAAGTGAAAACTTTCTATGAGCAATTTGATGGCAATACCAACAGACAAGTAAAATATTCCGACTTCAATGGGTTAGAAAAGGAGTTGAACAAAGTTGAGCGCAATTTTATGCCACTTTTTTGGACTCCTACAATTAAGAAAATCCGGGAGGATTATGGTGATATTGCTAAAGATTGCACGCTAGGCGACTGCGCAACTTATCCCACTCTTATTATGCTCTACGTCACGATAAAAGAGATTGATGAGCTGAAAGACCTAAAGGATGTTTCTGTGCCTAAATTGGAAGTACGGAGAGATGCAATCATTGATGCTCGGCAATACAATTTCAATGTTGACTTTGCCATATTACACTTAAAGAGAATTGCTGGTGCTTACTTTGTTTCAAAGGCTAATGATCCAAAGCTTTATGAACGAAAGAAGAGTTTAGAGGGCGAATTGGATCGGATAACAAAGATGATTCAACTGCGAGAAAAGTATCAACCTGACGCAACATATTTCAATAACAAGCCTCTTGACACTGGTCTCTTCCCATGGAAGCAAATATGAAAATTGGTGTTAAATGTATGACGTGAATTCAAATTGGGAATTAATTTAAATTTTAGTAAAATTTAACTAGTCATAGATTATTTATTAATTAAGTTTATTTAATAAGTAAATATTTTTAATAAAAAAAAATTTTAACGAGTATGAATTTTTTATGATAAAGTAAATTCTATAAATATAAAGTGAGTGTTCACCTTTAGAATTATAAAAGAGATGTAAACTATACGAGATTTTAATGCAAGACATGGGTTTGTAGGGATTAGAGGAGGAGTTTGGTAAAACATCATATTAATGGGATAGAAAATATTTCACATATTTAGACCTTAGAATTATAAAAAGTTTGAGTTTAATAGCATTTTATATTCTTTGTAATCTATATTTTAAGTGGATTTTTCTCACTCATTTATACATGTAAGCAATTGAGGTTGAATCATGTTAAATTTTTTTTATCTGTATAAATTAATTCTGTGTGTGTTTTGATACGAAAGTATTTCAACGATCGCAAGGAAAGAAACTTTAGGAAGTTCCACTAGAAGCAAATTAGGGATAAGTTTAGAACTTTGGACGCATTAGACGAGCAATACATTGATTTTTTGGTTTCAGGTTTCATAGTTTAACCTTGACCAGATGCATGCACTTAATTTTATACGAATTGAATATAAAAAATAATCCCAAAAAAATCATTAGTTGTTAATTGGTTTTCACTTTAATTTGTTCATTTTTTATATTAAGTTAATCATGTTCGATTTTAACTCAATCCGATTGGATTAGTAGTTGAGCTTGATTCTTCTCCAGGTTCAAATTCCTTTGATGAAATCCCTTTATTTTTATTCATTGTTTTAATCTAACATAAATTGATTAGGCTCAAGACTATCGTATTAGATTTAAAATTAAATTGGGTTAAATATTAAACTGGAAGTGGTTATTTATCTGAGTTTTATGTTCATTTGGACCTACAAATTACACTAAAATAAGTTTTTACTAAATTAATTAAAAATAACGTAATTTTTATCTTCTATTGGACTTAAAATAATTTTTTTTCACGATTTTCTTAGCTGCCAAACAGAATTGAAAGCAATAGCCGAGACACGACTTGCGAAGAAAAGAGCTTGGCTAAAAACCTAAAATCACTCAACTTTGCTATCTCTACCGAAAACATTTGCACCACCCTTTATTCCTTTGTAGATTGGACAAATACAGAGAGTACACAAAGTAGTCAATATCATAACATGTCATTTCTACTTTTTTAACATGAGTATGCTTTAATACAAATGTATTTTTATGTAACATTTTAGACTTATGAATATTTTAAAAAATATATATATAATGATAATTTATTTTCATGTTATTTAATAAAATATATATTTTAATCACATATATATATACCTCAATTCTATATATTATATTTTTATAAGAAAAATATAAATTTTATAATTATCAATATTTAATAGCCAATCTCTTTCAACACTCCAAAATTTTTAAATATTAAATAAATAAATAAATAAATAATATTTTCAACAAATATATTAAATTATTATTAACTAAATTTAATAACTTAATTTAATAAACATATTTTATTTTTAAATATAATTATAATAAATAAATATATCAAAAGTAAAAAAATTAAATTTTGTATCAATCATAACAAGTAAATAAATACTAATACTGACCAAAATTAATCAAAATAAATTTATATAAAATATATAAAATAAATTATTAACGATATCAATCGGTATTGACTCAGGATGACTGCTATAACAGATCTTGCACTGCCATGGTCGCATCCTATTTAGACAAATAAAAAAAATGAGAAGAAAATTTTTCGCGATCCTTTATTGGCACGATTCCGCTCGATCAACATGCTCGCGATAAATAATGTTGATTATGTCTTAAAGATTTTAATTAAAAGACAAAAATCTCCTGAACCTAAGGCCCGTTACCCTTGCAAACCGGTAATCATATGCCAATGGTCTCAGAACTTAGATATCCTTTTGAAGCTACAAACATTTTTTTGTATATTCAATTTGATAATTTTATATAATTTTAAAATATAACATTAAATAAATATGAAAGGTAAAAGAAGACATAATAAATATGATATATTTAAATATAATTGATATGATAAAATTAATATATTTAATATATTTATCATATTTATATAAAATTTTAGTACATTTAATAATTTTTACTGTATTTATATTTATATAATTGAAAAAAAAATTATATATGAAACATATATATGACTTATTAGATCTATCTAATGCTACAATTGAATAACCTATTTACCCAATCAAAATTGGATTTAAATAACATGCATTATCCAAAATCATTGTCCGAATCCATTTTACTATATTGAATTTTAGTTTTATGAAATTGAATTTTTATCTGATTTTATATCTCTATCTTGTTAAAAAAAATAATTTAATGGATTTGATATTACATAGATATTATTATTTAATTTATATTAAAACTGATATATTAATAATCAAATTTAATCAAATAATAAAAAATTAAAATATTATAAAAATTAATTAAATTCAAACACAATATTTAAAATATAATATACTATCTGACATTTTCTCATCACTAATTTATATCTTGTTTATCGTTGCTAATAAGAACAGGGATTTAATCCAGGGTCACGCTGGGGATTTAGATTTTTTGTCATAATTTTTAAATTATTTAATTATAAAAATAAATTTTCAATGATAATTTATTAAGTTATAATTATTTTTTTATTTTTAAATTTATAATAATTACTTAAAATTAGGTACATATCTTAAATTAGGATACAAGTAGATGTACAAATCAATTATGTAAAAATATTATTTAAAAATAAAATAAAATAAAAATAAGAAATATTTTTTTCTCCAATAATTAAGGTACGATAATAAGTCTATGTGAGTGAACATGCTTATTAATTTTTTTAATTATGAATAAAGTAAAAAACTTTTAAATAAATAAGATATTAATCATAAATTACTTTAAATACATTATTTAAAAAATATATAATTTAAAAAAATTATTTTTTCTTAAGTGGATAATGTTAAGTTTGCTTGCATTCATTGCATAGTAATTAAATAATTTTTTATAAAATTTTAAAATATAAATATTTAAACATATTATTTAATATTTATATTATAATATTACATTTATTTATTTTTTATATAATAAAAATTATTTAATATATAAACATAAATTAATATATATTAAATAATTAATAAAACTTTGAATATTTTAATCAAGGTCTGTCTCATTCTTCTTCCAAATCAATTTTTCAACCTAAAATTTTACTTAAACTCTCTCAAAATACTGAACAAAACTTTTAAACTTGCGTGTATAATCCGACTTTACGAACACTTCAACGACTTCAAAAGTGAGAAGGCCGCCTACACTTTTAGATCTCAACACTCTATCGAGTAAAAAGATAATGTTATTGTTGGACTTTTACGGAATCCATTTAATGTAAAAGAAAATAAAAAATCTAATTGAACAAAATAATTAAAGAATGGAAGAGTTCAACTTAAAGAAGAAAGCACCAACGCGCGCGCGCCAAACTAGATTCTTGCGCAATCGCCAAGGCCCTTTAGAGAAGACTTCCTTAACAATTTCAGTCACCAACGACTTGGCTGGAGTAAAAAGCAAGTCCTTAAAAAACGAGAATCGCGCCAAAAAAAAAAAAAAAAGACTTTGCTCGGGGGAAAAGAAAAAAGAAAAAACTCGCGCCAAGACAAAAACCAATCATTTGAAAGCGACCACCAAGTTTGCTCCACCAGCTTCGTTTGTCCTCGCATGGTCTGTTCAAAGGGTTAGTTTTTTTTTTTCCTTAATAAATTATTAACAACGATTGTTTTAGTGTCTGAGTGTCTGCACCTTTTTTGACATTGAGATAAAATAAAATAAAATAAAATAAACTCATTTTTGCTAAATTTCATGTTTTCTTTTTGTATATCGTTTACTTTAATTCTGGTAGTGTTCCAAGTTGTACGGATGTTGTTTATAATATGCTGATGCTTGCAGATTATTATCCGGTCACTGAATTGATCCGATTAATTACTAGGCCAGATGAGTCAATTATTTTTCTCAAGCGGTGTTATATCTTGTGTTTTGCTTTTCCCTAAGATTGATTTTCTTTAGTTGTCAACCCTAATTAATATGAAGAAGTTCAGAGAAAAAGGGCCGAATCTATAGATGTTCCATATTCTTCCATATATTCCTTATTCTGTTATCATATAAAGTTTTACTTTTAGCTTTTGATCATAAATTCAATACTGAGTTAAAATATAATGATAAATTTATCCTTCAAAAACTATAAATTGAAATGAAATATGGCTTTTTAAAAGAGGAATTAGGGATATTTTCTGTCCCGTTTAAGTCACAGCGATTTTCTTTAGCTGCCTACGGTTGCTCTAGGACATATGATTTTGGATAAGTTCTTCTTTTAGTTGAAATAAATTATTGACATTTTTGTCACGTATCAAGATTTCATTACCATCACGTTAATTTTATCTAACGGTGTTAGATTAAGTATCAACATATTTGATTTAGGTATCAAATTAATAAAAAAAATTCATTAGATATTAAACTAAATTCGGGTTAAATTATAGGGGTTAAAAGTGTATTTTTTAACTTTTTTTTTAAGTCCAAACGGTGCATGGCGGCAGCAATTCTCGCAACCTCAATCCCTTTAAATGAAGAATTAGGGATATTTTCTATCCAAGTTGAGTGACAGACCTACTTTTCTTAACTGCCCGTGGATGTCTTAGGATTTTTTTTGGGTCTACTTTCTTGCAATTTCTTGTCGACGATTAATATTGGTAGAAAAATCTCTTCTGGCTAAATTTCATGTTCCATTTTGTTATTAATTATTTTAATTGTGGTAGCCGTCAACTGTATGGATCTTGTTTAGAACCTACGCTGTGTACAGGATTCATGCTTGTTCTGTTCATTGAATTGTCCCACATAGCAATTACTGGACCAGTTGAGTGGATTATGTTTTCTTAAGTTGTGATATCTTGTGGTCTTAACCTTTTTTTTTTCCGCAATAGATTGATTTTCCTTGGTAGTCACGTGCAAATTAACGTGAAGAAGCTTAGGAAAAAGGAACCTGAAACTAATACTGTATTGGAAAATGAAGTATATGAACAAGTTATCGGACTTACGCATAAAAAAGCATAAGCAAATCAATGCAAAACTGGAAGCTAAACATAGGAAATTGGGAGAATTTATTAGAGAAATAGAAGCAAAGTCGAAACAATTGAACCTCTGCTTCAAATATCGAATAATTCGAGGGGATATTACATGATTTCAGCAGAAAAGTTACCCTTCTCTGCCTCTTCTTCCCTCAATATATCTTTTCTCTACTTTTATTTCAGCAGAATAAACATTGTTCACACAGAGAGACAATTATGCATAATTATTGGGTGACTGACAGCACGACATTAAACACATTTCATTGTTTGAACATAGATATGAAGGAAAGAGGGATTGCTGTCAGCTGGAAGAAACTGTTGTTCTCCTCCGTTAATGGCGACGCCAAACCTTTTTTCTCCTTAAACCCATTTTCACAAGTGTCCGGTGCGTCCATGGCCACGCTTATATACACATTAGCTGTTCCATAATCCTTAGACTCAAAAGCCTGACAACCACTTTTTAAATTAAGCCTTGCATCAGAGTAAAGTTCAAGGCAACCTTCCAAGCAGCTCCTTGTGTAGTTTTCAAAATTTTCGTTCTCCAAAAGCTTGGAAACTATCGAGCTGGTGCTTGTTGCATTAGATATGGCTATCTCAATTGAGATGGGAACCAAATCTTCAGTGCTGGTGGCAGTTTTGCTTTTGGGATTCTGTTCAAGACTTGCAACACAAAAATCAAAGTTTATATTGGGATCACCCTTCCCAGCTTTCTTACAAGATTCTTGGATAACATCGGAGCTTACTGAGACAAGCAAGAGATCGAATAATAAAGCAGGAAAAGTGTAGACTAAAGGTAAGGAATTCATCTTTGATTTATTGTTGTTGTAGTAGCAGTAATAATTGATTTTCCTGAGAAAATTTGAGGAAAAGGAAAGCTTGAAGTGGGGCTTTTATAAAAGGGAAGGAAATGGTTTTTGGTGAGTGTTGGGAATTCTCTTCGGATATCAATGAAAACTTATTTACTAGCAAACTAGAACTTTCATGCTTGCATAATTAACACAAAAACATGAAATATAATATATATATATATATATATATTAATTGTCGAATCTAGATTTTATTTTTTGACTAGTTTGGCAAGCAATCTATATTGAGGGTGACCATTTTCCATTTTGGTATGTGAATATGTGTACACACATGTAGATTAAAGAGATTGGCCTTCGGATTTTTGCAATTAGCCAACAAAAAACCAGGCTGGATATTTTCACTTATAATCATGTGTGCATGTCGACTCCATTTTTAACCCACTTTTTGGTTCCATGTTATAACAAATATATTAGGATCTTAATTTTCTAATTTAATCCCTATTTCTAGTTTATCCATTGTACATTTATCTATATCATTTTTGTTTTGGCCAACGTACATTTATCTAAACACAATTCTACAAATAAATTATGAGTCTATTTTAATGGTCTTAAATATTCACTAGTTTAAATGATAATTTTTTTTTCTATCTGGGTATGGTCGGCTTGGAGCGACCTATAGAGAACTATAATATAGATAATGAAAAAACAAATATTTTCGCTATGAGAAAAATATTGAAGTTATTTGAAATTTTAAGTGTATAATGTATAGGATTATGTTGCTGAACCTTAATTTGTTAAATTATTCATAAATAAAATTATAAAAAAATATAAAACTTGTGTAAACGTAATTTGATCTTTCAGTATATAGTTAATGACTTTAGAAGGATAATCTTGAGAAAGTGATCATTAAAGAAAAGTAATTATAAGGCCAACATGAGACTAGCAGCGATTGATGGTGACTTTGCTTTGATAATGTCGAGAATTCTAAACCCTTTCCATGTGCAAACTGTCCTATTCCCATATACAAGATAATATAATTAGGTTGCTAGGGTTGCATTCATTTCCATTTTATCCTTCCAAGACTGTGATTAAACTTAACTATCAATCCCACCACCACCATAAAAAAGCAATGAATGAAAATTTAAAATTTAATTAAGTTGATATAATTATTCTTAAGATTAATATTTAATAAAAATTTTAAATTTTTAAATTTTAAATTTTTTCATTTATTTTTAAATTGTATCTTATTTATAAAAAAAAAGTAAAATAATATTTATGTTCATGTTTTTTTAAATTATATCTAATTTTTCTCGTATGTGCCAAATCAAAGGTTAGTCCTTACAAAAGTTTTATCTTTTATGGGAAAATAAATATATATACATATTTCTGAATACCCAACCCGACTGAGTCGCTACCGTTTTTGAAAGTTTTCACTTTTGATGATTATTTTGGTTCCGTGAGCTGAGATAATGGGCCATGCCCAATGGTCCCAGTGGATGGCTATGCAGGCTCGTGTGCATTTGCAAATGAAATGTATTAATATTAAAAATATTGTTCTTAAAATTGTCGAAATAGATTAAATATATTAAAAAAATTATTAGCTAGCTACTCTGAAGGCTAATAAACTTGATCGGTTATGCCGGCGAGCGGTGGCTATCCACTGCATAGATACATCAGTACCCTACCGATGGCACAAGTGTCGCCTTTCACTACTACGTGTCCTTATTCCATGTTTGCACCAATTAAAAGGCTAATTTTATATATATATATATATATATATATATATACACACACACACTCACACACACCTCCATTGTTGAAACAAAAAAGCTACGAAAAGTACTTGCAATAAATATACAGAAAAGTGAAACCGGCAGCCATGTCGACCGCTTCCATTGTAGATCCCCACGACAAGATGAGAGCAAGGGACGTGAACAAGGTGGCCAAAGGTGAGCAAGCTCCTAGGCCCGTTCATGAATACGGTACTGTTTCACCACCTCCTGGTCCTCAATCTACATCGCCACCATCTCCTCGTAAAATAGCCAACAAAGAAATAGCTAGCAAGGTTCATTATCTTTTTTTTCTTAAAGAAAATAATTTGTTGATAAATAAATATTTGCGTGATGATAGACTTTTTGCTTTTTGTTTTGCATTTTATTGTTTAACATGATGCGGCGTTTGATGAACGTATAGCTGGAAGAGGAATCGGACGTAGCACCACAGACACGCCATTGTTACGAGTCTTATGTTGAATATCACAAGTGAGTATTTACTTATTAATATTATTTAATCTAAAATAAATAAATAAATTTGTGATTCATTTTAAGAAATGAAAAGGAAAAAAATTGTGAACTAAGTTAAAGACCAATAAATTTGGTTCAATTTTGATTCAAATGGATTGATTTTGAGTATTTTTTTCAATTATAAAAAAAATATAAAAATATTAATAAAATAATTTTTTTAGTATTTTAATATATTTTGAATAGTACAATTATTGTAAAAACAGCTTTTCTATGTAATTAATTTTTTTATTTGGATTCAATTCAATTCGTGTAATTTTTTATGCACTTATTATCTATATTTTGCAAGTTATTCTTTGATTTTTGTTATTTTATATTTAATTTTTGTTAACAAAATAATAATAAATAACAACATTCAAATAAAAACCTTAATTTACTTAGTTTATAATTAAATTTTAACGAAAGTTCATTGTCTATATCCCCCCCTCAAAAAGGTGCATTAAGGAAAAAGGCAATAATGCCCCGCAATGTGACAAGTTTGCAAGGCATTTCCGATCTCTTTGTCCCGATGAATGGGTGAGTAATTAAGTGGTTAATTATTTAATTTATTTTCTTAATTAATTTCGTAAATTTAGTTAATTTCTTTAGTGAAGATGTTAAACATAATTGTCTTCCTTCGTTTTAGATTGAACGGTGGGATGAAGCGAGAGCGATTGGAACCTTCCCTGCCATATGAAGAGGAAAAATACGCCTCAATAATCATTAATAGTTTTATTTTTATATTATTTGTTTGATGTTATTTAAGTTGCTGCAATAAATTAATTAATTTAGTAAGCTAAAATTTCGTATCAATATTAAATTTCTTTTTAAATTGATTGGTAAATTGTGATTAATTTTATATTATTATTAATAGGATTTGTTTGAGATTAAGGAGGTTTTGAGCTTATGTTATTCGAGTAATTTTTTTGTTAAGCATATTTATTAAAAAAATTATACAATAATCTTTTTTTCATTGAATAACTGATATGATAATATTTGAAGATAATTTTAAATTTTAAGATCTTATCATTTAATAAAATTAATATCATTAATTAAGATAAGAGATTCAAAATCTTATCTTAGGATAAACGTGAAAATCTATCAAACAAATAAATAATATTTTTTCACCGAGCAAATTTGACAGTGCCGTAAAAAGGGACCAAATCAATAATCATTGATTTTTCTTTTTGATATGTCTCGAATTAGTTCTCAATGCGATCAATTTTCTTTGCAGTTAAGTACTTAAATTATAAATTGTTTGATATTCAACTTCTTAGCAATTCTCCCTGAATTCGTGCAACATGCATCGTGGCCAAGAATTTCCATACCAATTCGTTTAATTTCGATTTTTATTAAGTTGTTTTTCTTTAGTTTTAGAATATTGAATTTTTAATCTCCGCCTTTTATTTGCATACATATGAAAGCCTTACTGAAGTCCCTTTTGATATTCTAATATTAATTACACGCGTCACACGCTCATAAAACCCCTAAAGTACGAGCCACGCCTCTAATGATCTATTTAAATTTACATAGTATCACTCTCACGTGCTACTCTTTCCCCTAACCAATACGAGCGCGCGTTATAAGGGCGTGGAGAAT
>JBBYHO010000020.1:12491762-12514068 GCA_038382025.1 Adansonia gregorii
GGCATTGAAAATTTTCTTCTATGGATTCTCAATTCGAGACGGCCTCGCAACCTGACCCAGCGACCGACGCTTACACCTTCCTCGAATTCAATACCCAAGGCGAGTCCGATTTCGAGTACACGGATTTCCGCGACCCCATTCGTTCGTGGCCAACGCCCTCCGATGCCAACTCCGCCGATCGATCCGGTTCCGACCACCATTCGGACACTGCTGCCTCCTCTTCTCCCTCCAGCGCTTCGAAAGGCGCTGGACGTGGCGCAACGAGCAATAACAATAGCAATAGTGGGGCCGTTGTTGATGCGTTAGCAACGGGGATTAGTGGATTGAATTTTGAGGAGACGGTTGGGGATGAGGATGGCGGTTATGACTATGGAAAAGGGGATTTCCCCGAGCACGCTTGTCGGTATTGTGGGGTTTCGAACCCGGCTTGTGTGGTTCGCTGTAACGTTCCTTCGTGTAGAAAGTGGTTTTGTAATTCAAGGGGGAATACATCGGGCTCGCATATTGTTAATCATTTGGTAAGTTTTCTCCTTTTGTTCATTATTTAAACGAACACTGATTAAGTCTTAATGGAGGTTACATTGATTTAGATTCGCATGTTTGGGATTTAGTTTGAAATATGGAAGGCATGTCTTAGGGAGAGAGCTCATTAAGTGGGAAAGGTACTTTTATTTTTGGGTTTTGACTTTGGATTTTGTTGAGCTTACTAAATTTATACGGAGATTGAGAAAGAAAATTATTCATATACTTGTTTATGATACTTTTCAAACGGTTACATTTTCATGCCAAGTTTGTAGATGCAGTTTTATAAGTTTAAACTACGTAACTCCGCTAAAAATTTTGCATTTCAATTATGAAATGCAAGCTTCTTGACATGAAATTATGACATCATTCAGTGCCTTTCTCTTGTAGGCTATTCTGAAATTGAATTAAGAGAGTTTCGATCAATATAGATTGAAAGCAATTTTTGCCCTTCATTTCCTTTTAGGTTGTTAGGAAATTATTACAGCTAGTATTACACTGTTGCTCATACTTAGAGAAACTGTTTTTTTCTTAAATGGAGGAGTTTGCTTAGAAGACAATTAGAAGTTGAACATTCCTCTAAATATCTTGGGACAGATCTTTATGTTTGATTATGGTAGTGCATAATTTTGTGATACCTGAGTTGATAGTTTTTGAAAGAAAGGGATAGTAGAAGGCAATCAGAAGTCAGGCTTCATTCTAGTTACCATGAGACTTTTTTTTTTTTGTTGGAGTTGTAACATTGGTTGCCGTTTTGATTGACTCTAGGAATCAGTGTTGTTTGTTTTGTTTTACACATGCTTTGGACCAGGGTTGATTCTTGCCAATGTTAAGCACTGTGCTTGTCTGATACTTTCAGCATTGTATCTTTCTGTAGCTTGGTAACTGCCTTTCATTGTCGTGGGAGGTTTTGTTGTATCTACTGGTTGGCAATATGCCATCCTTGTTTGTTCTCTTTTTTCTCTTCTTGCACTCATGAACCCTGGAGACCTGACAACAGAAACTGCAATCTAATAGTTTACTTTTATGTGAACAAAAAAAAAATGTTTGCTGCTTGCTTCAGTCTGATGGTGCTGTTGGAAAATGGGCGTAACACAATTGAGAATAAATTGAATGTTTGTAAATGAGTTTGTTTTCAAAATGGACCTTGTCACTCAAGCCTGCTTAGGAAAATACTTTCTGGTAACCATGTGTTATTCTATTTGAAAAAGTTCCTTTTAACTGTGTATTTGTCATAGTTTTTTGGGCATCATTTGAGTTGCTTTTAGTAAATATATATATTATTGAATGAGATGAATGAATTGAGTAATAACAAGTGTACTAGATTTTCCAGTTGGGATAGTCACTGGATGCTGCTGATTACTGAGGTTTTTTTTGTTCCTTTTTAGGTACGAGCTAAACACAAGGAAGTCTGCCTTCATAAGGATAGTCCTTTGGGAGAAACAATTCTTGAATGCTACAATTGTGGATGCAGAAATGTTTTCCTTCTCGGTTTTATATCTGCTAAGACAGAGAGTGTTGTCGTCCTTCTTTGTAGAGAACCTTGTTTGAATGTTAATGCTTTGAAGGACATGAATTGGGATTTGAGTCAGTGGTGTCCCCTTATTGATGATCGGTGTTTTTTGCAATGGCTAGTTAAGGTTGGTGTTTCTGAATCAGGTGAAAATGACTTATTAATTTGAGGACTTACTAATACGTTTCACTTTCACAGATCCCATCTGAACAAGAGCAGCTGAGGGCCCGGCAAATAAGTGCTCAACAAATAAACAAGGTCGAAGAGCTTTGGAAGACAAATCCTGATGCCTCCCTTGAAGATCTTGAGAAGCCTGGTGTAGATGATGAGCCTCAACCCGTGGCATTGAAGTATGAAGATGCTTATCAGGTACCCACGCTTGCAATAATTGCATCATTTGGCTTTGCGTTATTTTTTTGTGAAAAAACAAGAAATTAAATCATTTATATTGTGGTTTACTAATCGCGTTGATGGTTTCTTTTGCAGTATCAAAATGTTTTTGCTCCACTTATTAAGCTTGAAGCTGACTATGATAAAGTATGTTTCATCATCTTCATACTCCTAATCTCCACCCAGTTGCCGTTAATATAATTGTATATGTGGTATTAAATATATTGTAAAATGTAATCTTCGTGTCTAAATCAAAATTGTCTTTCGGCAGATGATGAAGGAATCTCAAAGCAAGGACAACGTCACAGTTCGATGGGATATTGGGTTAAACAAGAAAAGAATTGCATATTTTGTCTTTCCAAAGGTTCTTTGCTTTAGTGTTTTGATTAATGATTTTCTATGAATTTGTTCCATTACATAACTGTGTTCTTGGTTTACCCCCGACCTCTTCCCCCCCCCCCCCCCGGTATGTCAAGGGCTCTTTTTATTTTTGAAGTTAACCAAAAAGATTTGTGGTGCTGTAGGAAGACAATGAGCTGCGTCTAGTACCTGGTGATGAGTTGCGACTGCGTTATTCAGGAGATGCTGCACACCCAGCATGGCAGGCTGTTGGGCATGTGGTATGTCTCATTTATGAGCTTGGCCATTGAATTCTGGTTTTGATGTGTGTCTTACGTATGTGACATTGATTTTATTTCTTGTTTGTGGGAAACCTGATTTTGGTGTATTCCTCAATAAGGTTTATGCGTATGGTGCACCTCTGAGGAATGTACTTACAAGTTATCTTTCTGATGTTTCAGATCAAGCTAACGGCACAAGAGGAGGTTGCACTTGAGCTCCGTGCTAGTCAGGTAGTTCTCATGTTTCTTTGTTTTGATTCTTGATTTTGGCTTTGGAAGGTACTTAAAATTGGTGCTTATTGTGAATGTAGGGAGTTCCTATTGATGTGAACCATGGGTTCAGTGTTGATTTTGTCTGGAAGAGTACAAGTTTTGACCGGATGCAGGGCGCGATGAAAACATTTGCAGTAGATGAAACAAGTGTTAGTGGGTATGTTGGACGACTTTGTATTCTTTGCATTTGCTTATTGTTATTCTAGATTGTTATCTCAGATATTGTCATATAGTTTTTTTTTTTGGGTGAGTTTCACGTGTTAATGTTTTCATTTGGTAAATTTACCATTGTAGCATTTTTTATCAATCAATAACAGAAATAAAAGCTTTATTTTTGGAAAAAAAATGGGTCTATTTAACTAGTTGACTTGCTATGTTTACTATAAATTTCTTGGTATATGCATATTCTAAGATGGATTAGGTGTATGTCTGGCATGGGTCAAAACACAGTTCCTTCTGACATTTAAGTTTTTAACCTAAAAAATTTATATCGTTCAGTCAGATGCAGGCATGGCTTCATTTATGTTTCTTCATTCAAGGCAAAATAGCTACGTTCATTTTAGCTAGCTGTCTAGCATTCAAAATTTTATGTTATTTATCCCAAAGGTCATGCGTCTGTTTAACTTGAATTGTTAGTCCCTTCCAAGTAAATTAATTGGTTCATTTGTTGTAGATATATTTACCATCACCTGCTCGGCCATGATGTTGAGGTTCAGATGGTTCGTAATACACTGCCTCGTCGTTTTGGTGCACCTGGGCTGCCAGAATTGAATGCATCTCAAGTATGGCTGTTTTTTTTTATTCATTTTCTTGGCTTTGTAGGATTTTTGCTGATAATGGTTTCTTATATCAAGTTTTCTTGGCCTTTGTTTGTTGGACAGGTTTTTGCTGTAAAGAGTGTTCTTCAGAAGCCTATAAGCTTGATTCAAGGTCCCCCTGGCACAGGAAAAACTGTGACTTCTGCCGCCATTGTCTATCACATGGCTAAACAGGGTCAGGGACAGGTAAAGGACTTCGATGAGATTCTTATATAGTTCATCTTCTGTTTTGTCTTTATTTCTGATATTGCATTCTTTTATCAGGTTCTGGTCTGCGCTCCAAGTAATGTGGCTGTTGATCAGCTAGCTGAAAAGATAAGTACGACTGGGTTAAAGGTAGAAAAGTTAAAATCTTGTGGTTGTGCTAATTCTTTTTCACAGTTTTTGTGCCTTTTGTGGTAGTTTTACAGTTGTTATAATCATCTTCCTTTTGCATGCTTGTTTTAGTGTAAGTTCTTTAGGCGTGGGTTGTTACTGATGCAACTAAATGATCTGACAGAAAGTAGTGTTGTTAAAGAAGCCCAATTATAGTGGCAGCTTTTTTCCACTCTTTTTCTTTGTTATAAATTGATGCAGAAACGTGATGAGCGTTTTGTTTTTTCTTCCTTTTTCCCCATTAAATGGTGTCAAAATTTCATTTCAATGGTAATTGTTGCTTTCTCTAGCTTTTTATGTTGACAAGGAAAGTTATCCTTCTCTTTAAACCAGTTTCAATGTAATAATATGATCTCCCACAAGTGGATGCTGTCTCTTTCATATTTATCATTTTTCTGGGAGGGGTTAATGGATTAGTATCATGATGCAATGATACATATGAAGCTAAAACAAATTTTAAGCAACTACGAAGGTGCTTTGGAAGCTAGCAAATATTAGAAGCACTTAACTTATTTCTTCAAAGGTATATCTTATGATGCATTTGTCATATAAATGTTCAGGGGAAATATTGTTAAAGTGTTTTGAAGCTTTAATTAGTAAGAGACATTAGTTATCGTGGGCAATTATTAGGAATAAATATCATGAAGGTTTAACTTTTAGTTATCTGTGAATTGACACTTGTTCATTAATATGTCTTTTATCTGAAGGTTGTGAGGCTTTGCGCGAAATCAAGGGAAGCTGTGAGTTCTCCTGTTGAACATTTGACACTGCATTATCAGGTTTGTGGTGTCTTATTCTGCTCTCTATTGCTGTTCTGCATTTGTTGTTCATAGCCTTATACATATTTACATCTAATAAATGCAGGTCCGACATCTTGACACATCTGAGAAGAGTGAGCTTCACAAGTTACAACAACTGAAAGATGAACAAGGTTGGGATCCTTGTTCTGTTGTCAATGATGAAAAACCTTATTATCTGGATTTTTTTTCCTGATGAAAGTCTTCATAGTTAGTTGACAGGGACATGACCCTGCTTATACTGAGATGAAAAGGAACTCTTCACTTACAAAGTTTCAATGAATGTGCATGTCTTGTCTGAAACTGAAAATTTTAAAACTGCTAAAATGGCTTGTTATTGTAATCTCAAATTTACAGGTGAGTTGTCAAGCAGTGATGAGAAAAAGTACAAAGCACTGAAGCGAGCAACAGAGAGGGAAATATCCCAAAGTGCTGATGTCATTTGTAGCACTTCTGTTGGGGCTGGAGATCCTAGACTGGCTAATTTTAGGTTCCGCCAGGTTGAACACATCATATTGTAATATTTGATAACTACTAAACAAATAAAAGCACTGAGACTCTTTTTCTTTTATTTAGGTACTTATTGATGAGTCTACTCAGGCGACAGAACCCGAGTGTCTTATTCCTTTAGTTCTTGGAGCGAAACAGGTAATGATCAAAATTATTGAGATAGAAATTCTCTTGCTTTTGAATGCTTTTTTTGGGTCTTCTAACGTGTATATTTTTGTTTTAGGTTGTCCTTGTTGGTGATCATTGCCAACTTGGTCCTGTTATAATGTGCAAGAAAGCAGCTCGCGCTGGCCTAGCCCAGTCTCTATTTGAACGTCTAGTTTTACTTGGTGTTAAACCAATTAGACTGCAGGTGATGTTTCTGTCTGTTTGTTGGTTTTGCATTCATCCGAACATTATTGCTAATAGAAAACACGTATTTGTCTGATAGTAAATGTTCTGCTATATTTTAGGTTCAATACCGTATGCACCCATGTTTGTCAGAGTTTCCTTCGAACAGCTTCTATGAAGGCACATTACAAAATGGAGTGACTATCAATGAAAGGCAATCATCAGGCATTGATTTTCCTTGGCCCGTGCCTAATCGTCCCATGTTCTTTTATGTACAGGTATTGGAACTGTGGTTAGGATTGCAATAATCAAAATACAATTACTTTTCGTCCCCAATTTATATTCTTCTTTACCCACCACTCTTTGTGCTGGTGGGGGCGGGCTCAGAAGGAGAAGGACATCAAATATTATTTAATTTGCTAACAGTCAAGTAATTTATTTATTCCATGGTTATATTCTGTAATTAAATTGTTTTGTTTTAGATGGGACAAGAGGAGATTAGCGCTAGTGGAACATCATATCTCAATCGAACTGAGGCTGCAAATGTTGAAAAAATAGTTACCACATTCTTGAGGAGTGGTGTTGTTCCCAGTCAGGTGATTTTCTGAACTTCCCTTTTTTTCTTTTTCTTTTCAGATTGATATCAGGCAGCATTTTTACTTTTGGTTTAACAACTTCTTCAAAATATATTACAGATTGGGGTCATAACACCTTATGAGGGACAAAGGGCATATATTGTGAATTACATGTCGAGAAATGGTGCTTTGAGACAGCAGCTTTACAAGGAAATTGAGGTAATGTGTGGATATGAATTTTAGGAATACATGCTATTATGATATTTAGTCATAATATAATTATTTATTTTTTAATTTGTGGGGCTTATATCAGGTTGCAAGTGTTGATTCATTCCAAGGACGGGAAAAAGATTACATCATTGTGTCTTGTGTGAGAAGTAACGAACATCAGGTTAGTTAACGTATTGATACAAGATGTGAAATAGCATTTGCAGCATGTGCTTCAATGAATTTTCAGTCTGACCGAGTTTTATCAATCCTTGAGTCTTATGTTGTACTAATGATCGATTTCTTGACTATATGTGCTTAATATTTCTCATTTGTTTGACAGATCAGCCTCTATTTATGGTGTTTAGTCTTAGCTTAGCTCGATGCTAATATTTTTTAACCCTCTTTGGGTCTCTCTTTATGCTTTAAATATGAGAAGAACTAACATGTTAGTGCTTAACTGTTTTGTTCAATTTTCTAGGGTATTGGATTTCTAAATGATCCTCGCAGACTTAATGTTGCCCTAACACGTGCTCGATATGGTATTGTAATTCTTGGAAACCCTAAAGTTCTTAGCAAACAACCTCTGTGGAATGGCTTATTGACACATTACAAGGTATCTTCTTACTTTTATTGGTAACCATGCTATTGCTAGTGCATGCAAAAGTTAAAGTAGCTTACTGTTAATGTGCCTCGGAGAATCTTGCTATCCTCGTCACTGATCCCTTTCTGCTAAAATTTTCAGGAACACGAGTGTCTGGTTGAAGGACCCCTCAATAACTTGAAGCAGAGTATGGTTCAATTCCAAAAGCCTAAAAAGGTTTGTGTTTGAAATGGAAGGATGGTTCCTGTTTTCTGTTCAAATTTTGTCTTTCACTTTTGCTCGTTGCCTTCTACAGTTGGTTTTTGGTCAATAGAGTTTGTCAAGGGTAATTTGAAGTTGATTAATGTTTGTATTTCTTATAGATGTACAATGACCGAAGAGTTTTCTTTGGGGGTGGACCTGGTATTGTACCTAATGATAATTTTGGGTCTGCTGCCCCATCTGGTCCACATGCTGATAGAAGAAGCAGCTGTGCTCGGGGTAAGCTTTTGAGCATCTTGAGTTTACAAAGTTAGGTTCCATTTATGGTATCACTTTGGAGACATGCAAGTGATATGTCTTTTACTGACATCAATAACAATAGAATATGCCTTTGGCACTGTATTTTTAATGTTGAAGAGGATTCTTCCCTGCTTATAGTATAATGTGAGCGTTCTCGTGTTGCCAATTTTAGGTGCTTATATGCCTCCTGGTCCACCCAATGGTACTCACAAGCCAGGAGTGCACCCTACTGGGTTCCCAATGACTCGTGTTCCTCTTCCACCATTTCCTGGTTCTCCTTCTCAGCCTTATGCTATTCCAACTCGTGGTGCTGTACATGGACCAGTGGGAGCTGTTCCTCAAGTCCCACAACCAGGAAGTCGAGGCTTTGGGGCTGGGCGTGGTAATGCTAGTGCTCCTATTGGCCATCATCTCCCACACCAGCAAGGGACGCAGCAAAATGTTGGAATTATTGGGTCTACTTTTAACTTCCCTCCTCTGGACAATCCAAACAGCCAGCCATCTCTGGGTGGGCCATTATCTCAGCCTGGATTTGTTAACAATGTTCGTACTTTATCCTTCCCCTTTTATTATGGTTTTAGTTTTTGTACCTTTAATCCTTTCTTTGACATCCTGCAATTCCTGCAATTCTGAGTATGTTCGTCATCTGAAATAGATGCCTGTCCAAGGGCCAAGCCAAGCATTTCGTGATGGATTTTCAATGGGGGGAATGTCCCAGGTATTAAATTCTTGCATGAGTCTTCTATTTTTTATTCAATAATTGCAATTTATGTTCTTGATAACAACTTATAATTGGTTTGTTTGACCATCATGCAGGACTTTTTGGGCGATGACTTTAAAAGCCAAGGCTCACATGTTCCTTATAACGTTGCTGATTTTTCAACACAGGTAGACGCTGTTTTCTTGTAGCATTTCCATCATATTAATATTATCTTCTCAATCCTATGTGACATAAATCAGTGAGCGGGGTTTGTTTGGTATCTGCTTGGAATTTTAGAGATTGCACCAATGGCTCGTTGCCAACTTGCCAAGCCTCATGTTATCGTCTAAAATTACAACGTGAAAGAAAAGATAAAACCACCGACTATCATGGCAATGTAGCCAGATGTTTCCTTAGGGCCTGCCTTAAAGCATTAAAGTGGTATTGAAGATGTCAAAAGTCCATTGCCACCTCTTATACCTGAGTCTGGCTTATATACCAATACCTTATTAGACTGTCCACTTTAAAAGCCAACTTTTGAGGTTGGGTTTGAGCTTTTTGTTATTAGAGCTAGGTTCCTTGCCCCTTTCGTTGGGTTGCCTATTCTAGGCCGATTTTGCTAGGTATCTGTTGAGAGGGGCTGTTAAAAATGGCACGTTGCCTACCTTTTGTACCTAAATCTGATTTTTATATCCTATTAGACTACCCACCTTAAAAGCTAGCTTTTGAAGTTTGCTTTGAGTTTCTTTAACTAAAGATATTAGATTAATCTGTTAACACAGCACTTCCTATTTGATGTTATATGTTGCTTGATTATGTGTTCGCATGCTGGCTTCTCAGGGTGGATATGCTGTTGATTATGCTACACAAGGAGTACAGGGTGGGTTTCCAGGGAATTTCCTAAACCAGAACTCTCAAGCTGGATATTCTAGTTTTGGCGCTGGAAACGATTTCATGTCTCAGGTTTGCTTATAGTACAGTGGTGTGATTAGTTTATGTTTCTTCCCAGTTTTCTTTTCACAAAATTCTGTTCTTACAGGACTACATGAATCATGGATCACAAGGCCTGTTTACTCAGGGTGGCTTTAATGACCCTTCACAAGATGATGCATCACAGAGCCACTTTGGTGTGGCTAATCCCAACCAGCTTCAGTCCCAGGTTGCTTCTTGTACTGTTGCTTACTGGTAGAGAATTATTTTTGCTAAAATTATCAAGTTGGCAAGATTTAAAATCCTTTTCCTAACTAGAAAGTTGGCTGTTAATGCTTGTCCATTTGAGCTGGTAGGGTACTAGTCTTGGTCTTTGTTTATCCGTATAAAATCTTTCACAATATGACATTGTTACATATTCTTTGTCCATTTTGTTTTGGTCGATGCATTTTGTAATCTTGCTAAGTTCTTTTCTGTATTATAAATGGGAGTATATGGCTATCTATTTGCAGGGTTTGATGAATTCTCTCTACTCCCAGCCCTTTGCTCACTACAACACGCAGCCACTAAACTTGCAGTCTCCTCAACAGCAGCAGCCTCAGCAGGGCCAGGGCTCCCAAAACCAGAAACTTCACTATAATGGTTAAGAATAAGAAGTGCGTTGGCTTTGATGGGTTATAGTCTTTGCAATCTGCAACTTGTTTTGTGCTGTCCTTGTGTGCCCAAAATATATCCCGCTGTGGAAGTGCCAAAACCTTTGCTGGTCTGAGGTTGGTTTAATTCCTGTTCATAACGCGTAAGATGATGAATCCGGATGGTGGTGGGAAATAAATATAATTGGAGTAAGGATAATAT
Organism: Adansonia gregorii; assembly: GCA_038382025.1. Taxonomy (NCBI): domain Eukaryota; kingdom Viridiplantae; phylum Streptophyta; class Magnoliopsida; order Malvales; family Malvaceae; genus Adansonia; species Adansonia gregorii. Next base: position 12,502,283 of record JBBYHO010000020.1, read on the forward strand.
GGCTATGAGGGGGGCTATGTGCAAACACTGGCGGTGCATCCAGGGCTGAGAATGAAAAGGATAACCCCAAATTACCTACTTGGAAGTTTTGCATTGTTTTGAAGGTTATTTGATTCAAGAGAGAGCATTACATGATAAGGTTTTGTTGGAAGGGTTTGATGATAAAGACTGGCAGGTGGTTTGTTCGACTTTAAGGATAAGCCCAATATAGATACAGAGAAAGGAGTTACAGATGAAAATATTTGTACAGCACGCTGGGGATAATTGCCTGATCCTTTTAGCTCTTCCTGACATGTAATCGTACTCTTTGCTATCGTTACTAGACGATGGTGATATGTTAGAAGTATTTCCTAGTGCAGGTCGAACGCTACTAGTATATAAAATGTTGTATGTCTTTGATGCGAGAAATTGGGCTTGTTTGACTTGGTATTGTTTTCCCTGGTAATATAAAAATAATGTTATAACGGGTTTCATGGGATTTATTTTGTAATTTTTTGGTTCTACATTTCAAAGCTGGGATGATGCATTCCATATCTCATTGAAGACGAAACTTTCTTTTAAAACTGAGACATAGGTGATAATTGAGACTGAGAATTCTCTGAAGTCAGTGGCATGATTTGAAAGATGGCAAACGAGGCATTAGAATCTTTAACTGCCTCTTCAACACAGAGTTGACTTGTTAGTGGTTCAATTACTTGGAAGCCTTGAGCCATCAACTGGTTTAAGTACTCACCAGTCCACGGCCTCAATTCGGTCGCAGCCCAAACTTCAGTACCCTCTCCGCAGATCCTTTTGAGCGTCTTACCCAGCGCTACCATGTCTTCCGAGTCAAAGAACACATCACTCATCAAAACTATATCAAACGTGCTTGACTCTGTTATTCCACTAATTGACTCGTCCGATCCCCAAACGAGTTCTCTTACTTCAACTGTTTCTATAAACCCGTTGGCTTCAACGTTCTTCAAGAGTCCAGGAAGGAGCTGTTGGACGTCGGTCAGCAACACTCGTCTGGCGCCAAGCAGAGCCGCTGTCATACCAGGGAGGCCAGCACCAGATCCGAGCTCGAGGACAGTCTTGCCCTGAAAATTGAGGTGAGTGGACATCCAGTGGGACAAAACAAGGGCCGAGTCCCATACCCATGAGCCGGTCAGTGGGCGACCTGCAACCGAGTCGTAGACATCGTCGAGTTCCTGGACTATAAGGTTGTGGGCTGCTACTTGGATTTCTCTTGTTATTCCCATGCGTTACAGAGGTTAGCTTGCCTCACCCACCGTTTGCATTGGCGGTTAGGTCCTCTCTTCCATATAAAGAGAAGTAGATTATATTCTGTTAATTTTTTTTTTATACCAAAAAAAAAAAAAAAGAGAAGGTTGCGTTTTTTTGGCAGGCAAGGAATAGTGGAAGACAAGTTGCTAATAAAGGCTCGGGATTCCTCGGAATATTGGCGCTGTTATTGATTCGTCTACGATGCTTAAAAATTTACTATTACTGATTAAGGTCCTTTTTAATTGTTTTTAACTTCTAAATGACTTTTAACCCAAAATGTTTCTATTTTCATTGTCCTTTCCTAGAGCGCGAAATGCTTGTGGGCTCTTTTCCTGAGTCCTGACCTCCTATTTAACGGGTGATTTTGTGCCTCAAGCTTTGTCTAGCCCCAATAATTTCCCGGCGACAAAATTCACTTTGCATTGCTTTGGGGGTATTGCCCGCAACAAGTTTCCACATTCTCGAGAATCTTATTCCCTTTTTTAACCGCTTTCTATCGTTGAAAACCCTGGATTTTGAAATATTCTAAGGAGCTACTCTAATCTCAGAACTAAAAGCTGCTCAACTATTGAGATAATAACACATTTTGCTTTCTGGTGCAAAATTGTTTATAAAATATGAGAATGCGATAAGGGGGAAAAAATAGGTTATAAATGGAAAAAAAAAAGAAAAAAAATGACAGATGCATATTTGCAATTATCTTCAATAATCATGCATTGAAGAGCTTTCTGAAAGGTCCATCTTTACGGTCCTTAGCAGCTTCGGTTAACGCAAGGAACCTCTTGAACCCCGTTGTGGCAGCACCACGTCCAAGAGCAGCCGCTCTTGTTAACACATCCTCTCGAGAAGCTATAAATCCAACTGAAGCTGGATTTGAAATGGCGGCAACTGTAGTTGTGGCAGGAGGGGCTGGTGGTGGCATCGCTTGCCCAACTGGTGCCAGACTAGAAGGTTGTGAGATCGCTGGCGCAGCTTTGTTGAAGTCATCTAATATACTTTGTTGATCCGATTTCTTGAGGCCCTGCACATAAATTTTTTTTTTGCTATAGTTGAGATCTAAAATCATTTGATGATATCCTGAATTTCAAGCTAACATTCAGTTAAAACCAAAATCATGCTCCAATTATGGTTAACTTCACCTTAAGCTCTAGAATACGCTGGAACTCCATTGGAGTTCCCTCCGGAAGCAACGCACGGTATGTATCCGCAACAGAATCGACAGGAGATAGTATAACCTGTATAATGATAGAGAGAAAACTTGCATTATGAAAGAGGGCCGGCTATAACCTGCAAGAATGAAAGTTAACCAAAAACTTCAATTACAAACCTTCAAAAGTGCTTCAGCTTTGCTCATCTCTCGGCTAACAAATTTTGAATAGCCTGCACCACCAGATGTCTGCCAATAGAAGTTAAATTAATCAGTTTTTTTTTTTTTCTTGTATCCAATTTTTTCCTCGGTGTTTGCAACCTCATTGAAAACATATATGCAAAACAATGACTTATATCAGTAATACAATGACTTGTGTCAGTAAAGTTTGAGAGCCAACTGCAGCGTCAAAGAAGACACTGCAATACTAAATAAGGGAAATAAAATCGCTTTAAATCCTGATAAATAGAATATTCACATGCAATGATGTTAACTGAAAAAAAATCGATTAAACAATCAGTATAACAAACTGGAAATCATGAATGTTTATTTGAATACACTAACTCACCTGACGACCAAGTGAAGGAATATCCAAAAGAATTGTCTTTACAGCTTGAGTATCTAACAGCATCTGCAACATAATTGTACCATTATTTTATATATGAATATACTTCGACGATCTAGTATCCAGCATTCAGAATTCCATGATAGATATCACAACACATTCAATCACATTCAAACGTAGATACATGGTCTTTAGAGTTTAGAAGTAATTGCAAATAAGTTAACAGGCCTAGACCACAAGCAATTAACTATCAACATCTGAATTGACCTTGTCTTGTATGCCAATATTCACCAGACGTTAAGAGATGTTGAGTCTTAGAGATAACGGCAATATTAATAATGCTTAACCACAGGAATTAGAACATTAGCAAAAAGGAAAGAGAGAGAAACAAAATGTGAAAAGTACTTGTTGGGCTCCAGTTTCTGATATTTGCTTGCATTTGAAGATGTTCATGTAGAACCGTGGGCCAATCGATGATGCAAGCTGCAAGAACAAGCAATAAGTTGAACAAAATATCTATCTATGAAGGGTTATTCGAGTACACTACTAGTACTTGGAAATTACAAGACAAATGAACCTACAGTGTTACATAATCTGAGGATCTTATTCCAAGCTTGCATTTTTCCTGGAACGGATGACAGAAATGCATGCATATATGATTTTCCAGACCAAAGATACCAGTCATGCACAAATGCACACAAGTCTATGTGTTTATGTACTCACGTATGCATATTTACAGATATTTAAATCGGTTTCTCAACAAGCTCACGGGACATAACAAAGAAAGAGAGATGAACAAAGCAAATATTACGACTAGACCATGATAAGAGGCACTGTATAAGTCGCATCTTTTCTTGTATTTACCTTGTCCAAGAAGAACTGGAAGTAAATAGGCGAAAGAAGGCTCCCGAGTACAGGAATGCTACTGTTAAGGATCATATTTATGCCATTGACGTATCTGCAACAAGTACAATGAGATTGCTGGTCAAAGTTGGCTCTGGCCTTGGTGAAAATAAAATCTCAAGAGGAATGCCTCCTACCCTGATTGGTCCCCGACACTTTCAAGGGTACCCCATGGAACACGGGTCATTGCAGCCATTTCAGCATCAAATTTAGTTTCCAGGCCATGCACTAAGGTTACTAAAGATTTGGTTATAACCGCTGAAAATTCATCCTGCAAGTCCTTGCAGAGGTCAACACAGGAACTGTTACAAAATAAACTAGTTATGAAGTAAGCAGTACCTGCACTTCTGACATATCCACTTGGTCTGCAAATTGAGAATCAATGATTTTGGATACACTTTCGGCCAGTTCACCAGACTGTTGTCAAAGTAAACTTGGGTTACTAAAACTCTAAAATCAGTTTTCATTATCAATGTAAGCATGTATTTAAATAAGTACGTAGGAATGACAGCATAGTCAACAACCGCCTGCTAGAAATGAATAATATTACTACGGTGTTGCATGCAGTGAAGTTACCCTAATCTCAAGCACCGGTGTGACCACGATACTAACTGGCTTAGGGGGAAAAAAATGTAACTGACAGGTTATGATTCCATTAAATATGTTGAGGAATGAAGACCAAATGCAGCTGAACCAATATTAATCACTCATGCATAACCACTATGATCATGTTGCTCAGACATGCAGTAGCTATGGTGCAGTTTTACGATGCTTAAATTACTCAGAACAGACATGAAAGCTCCCAGCTCTAATTCACCCATAATATATCATAAAGAAAGTCAATACGCCCTCCCAATTGTACCAGTAATTGCTTGACATGAACATAATATGGCATGCACAAGGGCTACCATGGTAGTAGCACATTTCAACATTTGATAACTAGCGAGAAGGCATGATTCCAGAACTGACCGTTTTATGGCAATATTCAGCTGAATTTACAATATAACAGATCACCCTTTCATCCCTGTCAGACGTCTGTCGGATGTTGCCCCATAAATGCAAAATAAAAAATTAGTATCTGGCATATAGAATAAGTGATTTGCAAAGACACCTCAAAGGTTAGCACGGCTTTGAATTTACCTTTATCTGCCCATCCATACCAGTGGCTGCAGCAACAATTCCTGTACCACCCTTTGGCAGTCTTGCGAATAGCTTTGTAGCATAGGCTTTGAGAACTCTTTGAAACACCTAAGGATGGAGAGAGTACTTATAATTTCATTAACCAACCACCTCATTTTTTTTTCCCATGTAAATCGTTCTAATTCTTAAGATTCATTTCACAAATAAATTTTGTGCAATACAATATCACACTTGTATATAGATATTGACACGTAAGAGTTCAACGTATAGAATAAAATAGCCTACGAAAGGTTTCTTCTACAATAAAAATTATTCATGTAATGATTTTGCAACCCTTCTTTGACAGCCCTCCCAACAATGTGCGTGCCCCCACAAACAATCGTTTACCCCTTATTTTTGGTCTAGTAGTTCTATGTACAATCTGGTTAGCCCTCTTGATAAATCAGGGTCTTGTCATATCCAGCAAAATGTAAGCCAAAGATCAAGGAATCTCTCGCATTATTATTGAATAAATTATTTTCTTTCTAAGATAGAATAAATGTCACTGTAATACAATAGAAAACAAAAAGAATGACTTTCAACAAAATACCTTGAACAAATTATATAAAGTCTGGCTCTTTGTCAGAGCACTGCAGCGCTTTAAGCTCCTCTTGATTATAAGAAACAACTACAACAAGAAAGACCAAGTCCATACAATTAATATACCAAATATCATCTGCAACACAATGTTAAGCACAGATCTGCAAATTTGGAATATAAGCACACAGTTTCTCTCAAAACAATAGTGCATGGACCATTGCAGGAAACTAGCAACGGACATAAAAATCAACTTGAGTTCTAGGAAGAAAAATACTGAGCATTGTTTGCTAAGACATAATGGCGTAATAAATAAAAGAATATGCAGTTGCTTACCTGCATACTACTGGAAAGAACATTATTCTGACTTCCCTCCTCAACATCCCATGTTTCTTCCTGTCATACACAACAATGATTCAATGAAATATGAGCACCAAAAAGTAACAGAAAGTGTTTACCGAAGAATGATCCATATTATGCCTGAACTACCTGAACAAGTTTCTCGAGATTCTCCATCAGTGTCTTTTCTTCTAATTCTGTATATACGGTTAAGTGAGGCTCAAAGCAAGATGAAACAATCCCATGGAAGTTGAACTGCCAAGAAAAGAGTACAGACCATTTCATTAGCAAAATTATGGGATGAAAGCTAGAAGCCTAAACTATGGCGTAAAAGGGAATGGACAATGCAAAAATGCAGACGGAAAATAAATTTTCTTTATATGCTAAATTGGAAAAATCATATGCAAAATGTGTTTCTCAGAATGTAAATTTAAAGTGTGAAAATAGATAACTTCTTAGTTATAACATATTCAAACAGCTACAATTTAACGAACCAATCATGAGGAGGCAATTACACTAATCCAATTTGAAATAGACAGAAACATGTTATTTCGAGAATTTCGATGGGACCAATAAAGACAGCCTTATGAGATGATGTACATGCCCCACGATAACAGTGATTTTGCTGAAAAACATGTAGGCATCACCAACTTAGCAATCTCTTTAGGTTCCAATCACTTTCTAATTTCTCAAGGAGATGCAAAAGAGCTAATGTAAGACATAAAGAAGTGATCACATTGTCCAACATAAAAGTTTCTGCCATTGAAGCATAGACTCTACATTTGACTGAGGCAATCCCATGACTGAACTATACGAAAGAATGCTCCTACAGAAGGTTAAAATTTTACCCCGGCTCCAGGTGCAGACAAATCTTTGTTTACATCCTTTTCCTGTCAACACAATGTCAGAAGAGAAAGTTGATAACACAATTCTGTAATTCTCTAGCAGAAGGATTTTCCTATAAGGAGAGAAGTGATCATCATGTAAAGCATACTTCATTTTCACTTCCTTGATGTGCAGCAAGCTTTTTCTCATACTTCTTTCGAATATCTGATGCACTTTGACTATTATTCTGCCTGCCAATTTCTTCAATTTCATTTCCAATCTCTCTATTCTGAATGCCACCACCAAATTTCTCCGCCAGTTCATCTTCAAACTCTAAAGTTCTTTGTAAAGCCTGCAATATCCAAAGCATATGAAACTTCACAAGTAAAACTGGCATACAGAAACTCACAGGTAAGGAAGTATGAAATAGAAATTTACCAAATTACATCAACTAATGATTATTCCAAAAACAGAGAATAAATGAAACCAAACAGTGATGTGACACTGATCATATAAGTCAAAGCTGGAAGAAACCATCCTAGGAGTGTCTCAGACTGAGCTTGCATGATAACAGGAAATAATAAAACACTTTTTCTCTCTAGTCCTCTTCTCTGACATCAATTTTGTGCAAGAAATCAGAACTGTAACCAATCAGCGTTTCAAGATAAAACCAAAGCAGATGCTAGTTTACAGTGGCATCTATAGTTAAGCCATTTTTATTAAATAAATTATAAAACAAATATTTTGTGCTAAATAACAAAGCAGTGACTGGGCTTTGATCCTTGATAACGTACCCAAAATGAAAGCAATGCAGTGTCAAACACACTAAGATAGCATACAACTTTCTGCTGATAGTGATGAGTCAAGAATATTCTGCAAGACTCTATTCCTGAAGACCCAGAATATATGGCTTACCATCAGCAACGTTGCAACATCAGGCTTCTCTTTCAGGTTGTCAAGGATCCCCTCCAGCTGCTTCCTGAAAGCAAAATCCCAAGCAAGATAGTCTAAATCATGTACAATATTATCCTGCAGTCCCCCACGCCACCCTCCCACCCCTCTTATGACAATTAATGATTTTGTTGTATAATTTTGCATCATCTCATTAAGTCCTTTCTCGAAAAGGAAAAAAAAAATAGTTGAAAAGCCTTTTTTGTCATTTCTTTATTGAGAAAATAGTTTTCTAGAATCATTTCTGGAGAAAAATCAGTACGTTGACTCAACCACTATTTAAAGAGAAAAAGAAAAAGTTAGAGAAACTTGAAACTGTTGCTTCAATGATATATAGAAAGAAGATTCTTTAAGTTATTCAACCACCCTAGAAGTATATTTATTGTATACCATTAATGACATTTATCCTGTCCAAATAATGCCTACCTTGTCTTCTTACAGAACTGAATACAGAGACGATAAGGGACGAGCCATGAGGTCGGAAAGATTTTCCAGATTTCCTCGTTTGTTCTCATTCGACGCTTGATCCATGCATATCTTCGTTCCGTTTTATCCAATTTCGCTAATTCTAATTAGAGACCAAATGTCAAGACGTAAGAAACATGGAAACTTTGTGAAAGCTTAATGCATAAATTACATATGGGAGGATGAAGCCACACAAACCAGCTCCTTCAAAGATCTGTTCATATGAAGTAAGCTCCCTGCTGCAAAAGTTATTTACTAATTCTTCTCTCACAGATGGTTCCAAGGCATCGACAACTAAGCAAGCATCAGATAAGTGCTGCAGCAAATTAGTCTCTTCGGACTCTTTGCCAGTTCCTAAGCTGCAATTAAAACCTCAAATTTATAGAATACAACAGTAGATTTAAAACATTAATTTAGTGGAAAGAATCAATAGCTGTAACTAGATAAACAAAGTAATTATTTTTTTTTATCGTACAAGAAGTATAAGAATTCTATGGTTCTCTAAAACCCCTCAAACCACCTCCCCCCAAAACATGAGAAATTCTTCCAAACCAAAATTTAAAAAGTTAAAATTTAGCAACATAAAAGATTACCATGTTGCGAAGTTCACTAATAATGTAAAACATTACCTTTAGAAGTACCATTTCTAAGCATACAGAAACAAGTTTGATCTATTTTATTTATGATTTTACTTCATTTCCTTATTACTTATTGAGAACTTGCAGACTTCCAAAAATATATGTTGTATGATTTTGTCATTTCTACATATACAGAATCAATCTCAATAAACTATATTGATGATTAGCCTCTAAATCTGCTACCTAGAGTTTCATTCCAAAGAAAGACAGCATCAAATTTATATACCACGTACCTTGAGAAATCAGAAAATACATGCGATTTCAGTATTTGTTTAATATTCTTAAACTTCTCCCTCAGCTCTGTGATTTTTGGAATATCCCTATAGGCCTCAAAATGACTACATAGTTGGTTTACAGCCTGAAATGCATAATAAATTGGAGTTCTTAAGGTGAACCAGATCTTCATTAGGGCAATGATAAAGCAAACTTTGGAAAAAGTTTTTTTTACAGGAAAAAAAAAGCAAAAAGGAAGCTTTATATGGAATAATTAGTATGATTAAATGAAACAAGTGCAACAATAGAATTTTACTTGGTAGAAAAGAGGACAGCAACAAACCATAGAACAAATAGGTACTAAGAGAGGAAGAGAACTTTTGAGAGAAAAAAATGGGGAGAGAGAGAGCACTAATGAAAACTAAAGCAATCAATGTCTGTCAAGGTAAAAGTATCTCTCAGCAAAGAAGTTTTGATCTATTGCAGGACACTTTTGATTTTTACTTTCCTTCTGACAAGAGAAAATTCTCAACATAAGTGGTAAATTATCCACCTTAGACATCTAAGAAAAGTCTGGAAGCCAGATGAAATGTTTAGCTCCTCCAAAACACCGAAAACAGAAGAGAGGGCAAATGCAGTTGAAATAAGCCAAAGAAAAAGTGAAATGCTCCATGTTTCCTCAACGACTAGGCCATTGGTAGATCCAATCAATGCATGAAAGCATGCCAGCATTAGTTTCAGTAAAACCATGAATATTCAGTCATCTCTTGCAGCCACCAATCTCAAATCAAAAACCAAAAGAAATGAAATAGGTTTGAAATCACTAGAAGCAGATCACCAATAAGATATTTAGTATTTTCAACTACAAGCACCTCCTAGCTTCTGAAAGGATGGCAAACAAACTATATAACATACCTCTAACTGGGCAGCTGCCTCCTTATATTGTCGTTTTGAAGCCATAACTTGAAGTTGCTCTACAGCGGAGACTGCCATGACATGGGAAAGGGTGTTAGGCTAAGAATTTATATTAAAAAACATGCCTTTTAATAACTGAAGTCAACCAAATGTTAGAACCCATATAGTCTTGTGTAAGAATTTTTAACTACTGATCATTAACTACATTGCTAAGACTTGGGTGAAGTGTCAGATGTCAAAAGAGCACAAATAAAGAAGACCCGAAAAGAAAAGTAGAAAAGACTGACCTAGCATGGTTAGACGATGAAGAGCTGTAATTGTGGTGGTTATATGCTTCTTAGCAAAGTCCAGCTTCTTGATATCGCGACATATTTCTTGAACCATCATCTCACTTTGCTCAGCTTTTGTTTTTATTTCACGGATTTTATATGTTAGTTCCTGTTTAGACAAAAAAATGAGTTCAAAAAGAAAGAAGAAAATGGCCAAAAGAGATTTGGGGGGGGTGGGGGGGAGGACGGGAGGATTTCATATTCTTTTCCAAGTCAAACTATTGATCAGAGCAGGCACAATTATTTTCCCAGTCATGCAACTGAAACCCTAAACAATTGCTTATATGCAGAAAGATTGATAAAAAAAATATGAATGATTTCATATATAGCATCTGCAAAATTCAAACAATCTAACCTCCACAGCATGTGTAGCAGCAGCAAGATCTTCCTTAGCTTTGGTTCCCGAATTACTCTGCAATCAAAATGGCTTATCACTTTTACAGTTTATTCAACTTTCCCGAAGAAAAACTGAAATATATCCTAAATGAAATGTTTGATAAATTCTCATGACATTTAATTTTCACCTGAGTGAGATAACAAAACCTCTAAAACAATTACACTTTATAAACGAATAAGAAAGATTTATGACCTGTTGGCGAACAGCAGCCAATATTCCCGCATCAACACGGCGAATCTCGCTTTGTATCTTTTGCATTAGTGGCTCAACACCAGATAAAGAAGCCTCTGAACATAAAAAAAAAAAAATAAGCGCCGTCAATGCCAGAACAAAATAAATTCTAATCTATTAAACAATTTGCATAACTTCGGGATCAGATCTAAGGCATAAATTAACGCAAATCCTGTTGAAATTTAACCGTTTTAAGATTTTCGATAATCCTTTTTATCAGTTACCTGTGGGGAACATCTGGTTAATGTACTCTAGAGTACTCATTTTGTCCATTGCTTCGAAAACTCGGATTCTATCGACCTGGAAGCCATGAAAACCAGTTTTAAGCTAAGTTAAAAAGATGGATCCAAAAAAAAAAAGCTGCATGTAAGATCTATATGTTCTTCTTTTCAGTCAATTTGTTCAACTAAAGTTGAAAAATGAAAATAACATTACAAGAATCTCAGAACTAGACAGAACAGCATGAGTTGAGCAGAGAAATTATAACGAAAATCAGAGGCAATTTGTTAGATCAAGTTTTATAATGATCTATGAAGCACAGATTCTTCATTAGAAATCAACTTAAAAATTCAGTTTATGAATTGAATACCTAAGTGAAACTTCCTCGATGAAATCAAAGAAAAATGAAGAAAATGAAAGAAAAATATTTCTTCCTTGCGCTGAAAATTTTATCGGCGGTCTGCCATACCAAGTCACCGACTGAAGAAAGACCTTTTTCTTTCTAACATAGCAATGGGCTGGATTTTAAAATTTTTCTGGGTTTGTCATTACTCTTCGGCCTACTAATCCATTAAAACTCGGAATTTACTAATAGACCCAAAAAAAATCATGAAAAGGGAGAAGAGAAACAAAAAGAAAAATATATATTTTGGGTTGGGTTAGCTGC
>JBBYHO010000020.1:12587115-12612556 GCA_038382025.1 Adansonia gregorii
AGGCTATCTTAGACTGTTAATCCCATTTTGTTGAATTCATAGGCATGGGGTTCTGAGGATGTTTATTATCTACTAATGCGAGTTCCATTTGATTAAAAATCTTTTCTACCCAAATGTTTTTAAGGGGGAAAATCCTGAAAAGACTAGAGGACATTGTGGGAAATCTATCTAAGAAAGAAAGAACTTAGAATGCTCGGTAAACAACATCGGACTGAGGAATTCAGAGCTTTGAGGTTGCTTAAAATAGGATTTGGAGATGCAAAAAGGTTTTAAAATTTATTGGTGAAGGTGGTAGGGACCATAATGTTCAAGACTTATCTTTTGAGGATTATGCAATTTATTTATTTGATTAGCGGTTTATGGCAATAAGTCAAGTGTAAGATTTGTTTGTGGCAGTTAGGAGTAGTTAAAGGAATGGGAATAGGCACGGTTTTGCGTCAATTAATCACTATGTATTAATAGGCTAGTTCCCTTGGATTCTGTTGTTTTCTTGGTGTCTTCACCCTTTTTTTTTCCTTTCCTAATTGTAAAACAGGTGATGTTGAGCTAACAAACATGCAGCTGAAACCCGAGGCACTTAATGCATTGAAGTTACCAGTGAAGGTCAAGGCAGGTTTTCTTGGATCAGTTAAACTCAAGGTTTGTGGTGTAAACTATTTTTGTCACAAAATTTTATTGACTTATGGGGCCATGTTCTATGTTCTGAATTTTTGGATTTGCTTGTGGCCGTTCGATAAATTTTAAAATATAGGGGCGCAAATTTTACTCCGAATTTCATGAGTGTGAAATTTATGAGGTTCAGCAACTAATAGAGTTATGAAATTATTGTTAAAGTAAAGATGGTTGAGAGGAAGTTGGTGAGATGGTGACCGTGTGGCAGTGGTGGCTGGCTGGTGATATACTATGCCTTACATGTGCATGATGGAGTTGAAGTGTAATATAAGAAAACTGTCGTGTTGCATGCTATTGTTAAAGTAAAGATGGTTGAGAGGAAGTTGGTGATATGGTGACCGTTTGGCAGTGGTGGCTGGTTGGTGGTATACTATGCCTTACATGTGCATGATGGAGTTGAAGTGTAATATAAGAATACTGTCGTGTTGCATGCCAATTTTATTTTTGGTAAACACGAGGATGTCTGAGTGGGGAGATGAGATTTGAACCTTGGAATTTACCCCCCTCAAAAGGGCAACAAATTTCAGGCCTAGCTTGAGCTGTTGATGCCACATTTGACTAACATGCATATTTTAGTTCTTATAAAGTTTGTTGCATTCTTATAAAGTACCTATGTTTCCATGCCAACTTCAGGTTCCATGGAGTAGGCTTGGTCAGGATCCAGTTTTGGTATACTTGGATGGAATTTTTCTATTAGCTGAACCTGCAACCTTAGTTGAAGGGTGTAGTGAGGATGCTATCCAAGAAGCTAAGAAAAGACGAGTAAGGGTAAGACCGGGTGAGCAGTGTGTCTGCTAATGTTGTTAACCATATAAAATGTGGTTGAATATTGAATTTATATTTTAATCAATCTACTCTTTGTTGCTGATGATAGGAAATGGAAATGAAATTGTTGGAGAGGATGCATCATTTGAAGTCTGAAATGGTATTTTAATGAGATTTTCCATCTAGTACTTTTGAAATATTGATTGTCATCATCTAGTCATGGTTCTTCACATTGTTATTTGCTTGAACAGTTAGGTTTTTACCTTTTTAGATTTTCATTTATCATAAATAAGCTTTTCTTCTCATGATCCTTGATCTTTGTGGCTTTATGGGTTGTCATTCCCCTTCATGATCCTTGAATTTCTATGGTCTTAAGACGTTTCGGTGTTCACAAATATTTTCAATCATTAGAACCTACCGGTTCTATGAGTTAGGGTAGACCAAAAGGAATGTTTTATCTTCTGTATCGAGAGCACTATATTTCACTCCCTTTTTCTTAATTCTGCATTTAGCTTCTGAAATTTGCCAATATTTATTGTGGATAAGTCAAAAAGTGTTGTTGCCTTTAGTAGTTCCTTTCGTGGACTTCATGTTTGGTTGCTGATTATCATATAAATGTACCTTTTTGTTTGAAGAATAAATCATGGCTGGGATCCCTTATCAGCACAATAATTGGTAACTTGAAGCTTTCAATTTCAAATATTCACATCAGATATGAGGATCTTGAGAGGTAAAGTAAGCCCTAATGGTTGATGTCGTATGTTTTTAAGCAAGCCACGTGGAACTTACTAAGGTGATTTTTTGGTCCTTTCCTTTTTAGCAATCCTGGCCACCCTTTTGCAGCTGGCCTTACGTTGGAGAAACTCTCAGCTGTAACAGTTGATGACAGTGGGAAGGAGACTTTTGTTACTGGTGGTGCACTGGATCGTATACAGAAGGTTCCTCTCTTTAGTAAAATATCAAAGTTGACTTTTCATTGTTTCAATCACTTTTGATGCAGAGAAGTTTACTGAAACATTGATCATCACAAAATGACATTGTGTCAGATTGTTTCATCATGAATATATTCTCCATACTTGTAGGAAAGAAATTTGTTTGTTGTTTGATTGCTTGTTGATGCTGCACATTTTTAGCAAATCAGATTTAAAATTCTTTCGTGAGCACAGAACTATAAGCTAGTAGGCTTTGTATTTATAACGTTTGTTTACCATTTAAATTGGCTATTGGTCGGGTCCCCTATGGAACCATTTGATGCTGTTGCTGTAATTTTCATGGCTGTTAACTACTTCTGGCAAAGGCATTATCAGTTGTTACAATTAGATCATCACACCACTATAACCACCGGAGCTGTTTATGCATGCTACTGCTTTTCAGAGACTCTCTCATGCTTTTGATTCCCTGCTTCATATTCCTTTCCTTTCCACCCATTATTTTACTTATTATCTATGATGACCTTTTTATATTTTTATTCCTGCTGTTTATAGTCCGTTGAACTGGATCGACTTGCTTTGTATTTGGATTCTGATATATTACCATGGCATATCAATAAGCTGTGGGAGGATTTGCTTCCTTCTGAGTGGATTCAGGTATTCCCCTTGAACTTCTTGAATTTAATATGTATATCCATGTCTGATCATTAGGACTTTCCTCAGTTCCAAACCAAGATTATCCTTGTTTCCGTTGAACTACAGGTTTTCAGATTTGGTACAAAAGATGGCAGACCGGCTGATCATCCTATAGAAGAGCACACCTATATACTGCAACCAGTGACTGGGAATGCAAAGTACTTGAAGCTTCGACAAAATGAATCTTCTGACATTGCCGAGCCTCTCCAGAAAGGAGCAGTGAGCTTGGATGATGTGACTCTTTGTTTGTCAAAGGTTATTTCTAGAGTTTCTACCTTAGAAGTGCTTTGATTCTTGATTGTAGGTTTTTAATAGTTTTACTGTCTTTCTAAATGCAGGATTCATACAGGGATATTTTAAGATTGGCTGACAACTTCACTGCCTTCAATCAGAGGTTAAAATATGCCCATTACCGTCCAACTGTCCCTTTGAAGTCAGATCCAAGGTCTTGGTGGAAGTATGCTTACAAAGTTGTTTCTGATCAGATGAAGAAGGCTAGGTACCTAAATAAGTTATTTCTGTTTCTTGCGTACCTGTAATCTCTATCATCTGGGAAACTGTCTTCAAACTCAGTCTTGATTTTTGGCTTTGTCTGAACATAATTCAGTTTGACAGTTTTTTGTTTCTGGTTTTGCATTGTCTAAGAACGTAGTTGTTGTGGCAGTGGGAAATTGTCTTGGGAGCAGGTTTTGAGATATACAAGGTTGCGGAAGAATTATATATCCCTATATGCATCCTTGCTTAAATCTGATGTGAATCGGCCAGTAGTTGATGACAATAAAGAAATTGAAGAGCTTGATCGTGGACTTGATATCGAACTTATACTGCAATGGAGGTATTGCGTTTTGTTTAACTATGTCATACAATTAGCTATCAGTATGACTTTTGATTTTGGCGTTGGTCTTATATCTTGTTATAATCTCTGACAATTAATGGAGCTATTTAACTATGTACGATATTTGGTTCATTCCTCCTCTCCTTTGGCTAGTTGCTCTTTTTACAACTGTACTTTTTATTCCCTTGGACTGGTTTGCTCCTGGATTTAACTACTACCTCCTAAGTAGGTTTCCCACATCACATTGAATAATATCATTTGCATTCTGATTGCATAGTTGGTTTAATCCTAAACTTGCTCCGTTATTTTCTTTCCCAAAAATTTTTAGGAATCTAACTTCAGTCTGCATAATGATTATAATTTCTTGAAACTTTAGCGGTTTCAATGAAGTGGCATGTCTGTGTTGATAACTTCTATTTTATTCTGTTATTGTGCAGAATGTTGGCGCACAAGTTTGTTGAACAGTCAATGGAATCAGAAAACTACTTGAAGCGGCAGAAAGCTAAACAATCATGGTGGTCGTTTGGATGGTAAGTGCGTATGTAGAGAAATCTTCGTTTTTTTAACAAGTAAACTTTCATGATGCTGTAGAATTTACAGTTCAGTGAATCATTTATAATTTCAGGGCCAGTCAATCTCTTAAAGACGACAGTGAATCATTCAATTTCAGTGCAGAGGACTGGGAGCAGCTAAACACAATCATAGGGTATAAGGAAGAAGATGATGGGCAGTCACTTATGATTAATGAAAAACCTGATATTCTTCAGACTTCTTTGGAAATTCACATGAAACGTAATGCTTCAAAGCTTCTGGATGGGGCCCATGCATGTCTTGCTGAGTTATCATGTGAAGGCCTTGATTGCTCCATTAAGCTTTATCCGGAGACAAAAGTCTTTGATGTTAAACTGGGGTCATATCAATTATCATCTCCTAACGGTCTTCTTGCTGAGGTTTATTTTCCTTTTGCATTCTTCAAAATTGCTTCTTTGATTGGTTAAATTGGTCTTGTTGCTGAGGTCTCATTTTCCCATATTTTAAAATTGGTTTTTTGATTGTTTACATTTTTTGCCCAATAGTAGTGGACCTTAATTCTACCATTCTTCATGCAGAGTGCAAGTACATCCGACTCTTTAGTTGCTGTCTTCTGCTATAAGCCGTTTGATGCCAAAGTAGACTGGAGCATGATTGCTAAAGCTTCTCCATGTTATGTGACTGTATGCAGTTATTCCCAACTCTTGACTTGTAATTCCTGTGGACAAAATGCTGATTTGTTGATTTGTTATTCAATGTTTTTGGACAGTATCTGAAGGATTCCCTAAACGAAGTTATCAAATTTTTTGAAAGCAATGTAGCTATCAGTCAGACAATTGCAGTGGAAACTGCTACTGCAGTACAGGTTTTGTGATGTTTATGCTATCTTTTTAATTCTATTGAAGAGTATTTTTGGTAGCTCAGGTCACTGGTAAAAAGCTTTCTGAATGTTGAATCCTTTAGTTTATCAATTTGCCTACAGCTTATAGTATGGGAAGCTATATAATAATTTGCATTTATTTTCATATGAAATTAATAAAAGCAACTAGAGTTGTGAGGCACATTCTTTAAATTACTTTACTGAACAAATTGGGTTAAAAATGAATTTGTTAACATAAATCTCTCATTTACCACCAGCAATAATAAAGTTTATATTGGTTTTATATGCTCTCCTTTCAGAAGTTACTACTACTAGCATATTGCTAGTGATAATTGTTTTGCTAATGGTGTATTAATTGATCTTTAGATGACAATTGATGGAGTCAAACGGTCTGCTCAGCAACAAGTGCACAGGGCTTTGAAGGACCATGCCAGGTTTGTTACCTTCTTTCGATTGAAAGTTGCACCAGTGACATTTTTGGTGGTCAGGAAAGATTCTTTATCTTGGAACCATTGCTAGGATATTGTGTCTGCTTTGTTCTTCTCGGCTTAGTGTTTTAACATTTATCTCTGCAGCTGCTTAGCATCTGCAGTGGTTGTTCTCATATTATAGCTACTTGAATTATGTTTGTCGATGCCAGCCAGAACCATAATTCCCTCATGAGCCTTTGACCAGAGGTTAAGAGTACATATAAAACAAACTTGCTGTTAATTTGGAACTGGTTCCACTTTGCTTTACTTGGTATAGTAATAATGGATTCACCTAACCGGTATTGATTACTCATCTTTAATTTTCATTGTCATACTTCATATGAATACACTTTTCTAGGTATGTAAGCTGCAGTCTTCGGATGTGGCTTTTTCACTGATATAGCTTTGACCTTGTTTGGCTCTTACATATCATGTTCTTAGAACGGATTTGGTTTATTTGTCACAATAACTTAGCCAAGAAAATTATTTGAATAAGTTAATATTCTGAAGCACCTATCTTTTAACCGTCTGTAGGTTTCTGCTGGACTTGGATATTGCGGCTCCTAAGATTACAATTCCAACTGAATTTCGACCTGACAACAAGCATTCAACAAAACTTCTTCTCGATTTGGGAAATTTGGTCATTCGTTCACAGGTTAGCTGATGAAGACAGGTCCCATCTTAATTACTTAATCTGAAATGCATAATATATATGGAATTTGCTGAATATCTGCAGGATGACTATGCACGCGCATCTTCTGAGGAGCTGGATTTGTATTTGCAGTTTGATTTGGTTTTAAGTGACGTATCTGCTCTTTTGGTTGATGGTGATTACCACTGGAGCCAGGCATCTCTAAAGAAGTCTGCAGTTTCTACCAACATTGATGGTGTTACTTTCTTGCCTGTTATTGACAAATGCGGGGTAATCTTAAAGCTTCAGCAGGTAAAGTTTTAGACAATTTCCCTTCAAATTTGTTGTAGTTTGTTGTGTGTTTTAAGGTCAATTGTTTTGTCACACGCAGATTCGCTTAGAGAACCCATCATACCCATCAACAAGACTTGCTATGCAGTTACCGTCATTAGGTTTTCACTTTTCTCCTGCTCGGTACCATAGAATGATGCGGGTAATTAAAACCCTTCAAGAGGATGACAATGATAGTTCAGATATCTTTCGCCCTTGGAATCAAGCTGACTTTGAGGGTTGGTTGTCTGTTCTTAGTAGGAAGGTTTCTCTCCCATCTCTCTCTCATTTATATAGATATACACATACATGTTGTCAGTTTCTGTTCTTTTTCCCCCCCTCATCCCCAAGTTTTATGTTATAGGGTGTGGGAAACAGGGAAGCTGTGTGGCAGCGGAGATTCTTGTGCTTAGTAGGGCCTTTTCTGTATGTACTTGAAAGTCCTGGTTCTAAGTCATACAAACAGTATATCAGGTTTGGTCACCAACTTCTCCAAATTGATTTTCCAATGGGATGATCATCTTATATTGCATGAATGTGTATCTTCGAGATTTAGGAGATATGAAAAAGTTAAAGGATGATCATCTAAGATAACTTGATATATGTTTTTAGGATTTAGAAGGTATGAATGAAGATTACATCTAAGCTGAGATGCTTGGCCATCACTAATTTTTGAAATTTATAAGAATTTTATTTCTTTAGTTGAAAGCTTGAAGCTGAGTCAAATTTATTCATTTAACTTTCAAACACCCTTTTTTTTTAACTTGTAGCTACTTTAAAATGGTTTCTTCACTAATGATTATTACATACACCGTAAAATCGCTTTTTAGTAGATTATATTAGATACCTATTGTGAGAATTGTGGAGTGTGGACAAAACTCCACGTCGTGTAATCCATGTTGGGCTGATATGCAGTTGATGAGGCTGGATATATTCAAATGAGGCTGGATATGCCTAAAAACGTAACATTTTTATGATGGCTAAGATCCTGGAGGACTTTTGCTTGTTCAAGAGTCACCCCGGCTACTTTACTTTATGATATAGTATACCTGATTCATGCAGTCTTCTAATATCTACTTGAAGTTTCTAAGTTTATGTCCTGATTTCTTGCTCTGTAGCTTGAGAGGAAAACAAGCGTATCCGGTTCCAGCAGAGTTGGTTGGTGATGTGGACTTTATATTGGCTATTTGTGATGCTGCACGGTCAAATAGCAAGACTGTAAGAGCATTTCAGTTTTTAAAATACTAAGGAATTTAGTGAGATTGTATCTTGAATCTGTTTCTTGTTCAAATGTGATTTCCGCCCAACTATGGCTTTATTTGTGTTATTTTTCTTACCAGGTGGTGGAAGATGTGAATGCAGTAATATTACAGTGTGATAATGATGATTCAAGGAAAGCATGGCAAAGCCGCCTGCAGGGAGCTATATATCATGCTTCGGTAGGTCCTTAGTCACAAATTCTCAAAGAGTTCTTGGTAGAATCTTTAATTGATATTAAATAGGCAAACTAATTAGTTCGACTGGGATCCTAAAACCATTACAACTAGGAGAAACCCAATTCCTGCTAAATAAATCTACTGAAATAGCCCTAGGGCACTGGAATTTTGAAAATTATTCTTCTGCCTTCGTACATAAAAATAGCCTGGACTTTGTAGGATGAAGTCCTAAATGGCTAGTAATGAAATTAGAAATATGTAAGTGATAAGGTTTCTTCTAGCACGCTTATATCGCATTCTTTTTGGTACAATGCTAAGCCAGTGTAGCGGGCTTTATTAAATCAGGGGCATCAAGAAGGCGAGAACATTTTAGTTGTTAAAAGGGATTTTATGTGGTTCATAGAATTTTCTGATGTAAAGGAAGAAAACTATTCTAAATAATAATCTCTCTGCAGGCTTCTGCACCTATTACTAGTCTATCTGAAACTTCATCGGACTCGGAAACAGAACCTAATGACAAACGTGATAC
Organism: Adansonia gregorii; assembly: GCA_038382025.1. NCBI lineage: Eukaryota > Viridiplantae > Streptophyta > Magnoliopsida > Malvales > Malvaceae > Adansonia > Adansonia gregorii. The sequence continues at coordinate 12,595,820 of JBBYHO010000020.1, forward strand.
AACTGATTTAGCAAAGATAGAGAGTGTTTTTATAACTGGTGTTCTTGATGAGCTAAAGATCAGCTTTAGCTATAATCATCAGGTAAGCCTGGACTGTTTTGTCACGAAATGCAACTAAAGTTGAACTGCTTAGGAATTTGACTTATTTGCCTGTCTTTTCTAGCATGAGCGGAGTTTCATTAAGGTGCTTCTTGCCAAAGAGTATCCGCTATTTGAATTCCGAGCAATAGGTGGTCAGGTAAGGTTAACATTATTATGTTTATGTCATTCTATTTGTTTGGATCTGATAAGTTTTTATCTTTGTCAAAACAGGTTGAGCTTTCAATAAAGGGGAATGACATGTTCATTGGCACCGTGCTGAAATCTTTGGAAATTGAAGATCTGATTAGCTGCAATATTGTGTCTCAACCTTGCTACTTGGCTAGATCTTTTATACGAAGTACAGATGCAAATTCATTATCGGATGATTCTGGGAATGATTTGTCCCCAAGCGAAGGAGATGATAAATTTTATGAAGCCTCTGAAAATTTGGCTGATTCTGTTGAGTGCACAACACCCACACCTCGAAAAGCATCTGAATTAGTTAGTTTGCAAAAATTTCTCTCATCAGAAAAAACCTCATACAGGACTCCGAGTTTTAGTCGCGTCAGTGGTTTACTCCCTGATGACAAACTTCTTCTGAGAAGGGAGGATATTGAACTAAGTGACACATTAGACAGTTTTGTAAAAGCACAAATAGTTATTTATGACCAGAACTCGCCTCTATACAACAATATTGACATGAAGGTGGGTTCTAGTCTGGGTTTGAAATAGACTTCAGTCATCCTCTTCCTTATTATCATCTTTTATATTCCATTGAAGTAATAATACGTTGTTTTCAGGTTGCCGTGACTCTGGCTACATTGTCATTTTTCTGTCGTAGACCAACAATCCTTGCCATTATGGAATTTGCTAATGCTGTTACTATTGAGGATGAAAGCTGTGAGTCTTTTAGTGATAATTCATCTGCAGTTGGTGTGAAAAATGATATTTTTAGTGAAGATCCTGCTGACCATCTACAGTCAACCAGCGTTGAGGAGCCTGTGGTCAAAGGTCTGCTAGGAAAAGGGAAATCAAGAACGATTTTCTATTTAACATTACATATGGCTCATGCTCAGATTCTGTTGATGAATGAAAATGAAACTAAGCTCGCCACTTTGTCTCAAGAAAATCTGCTTACAGATATAAAGGTCTGCTTTAGCTGTTTCACACCTTGCCCTTTCTCTCAGTCTTTATTTTTAATTCCTTCCCTTTTCACATCTCAATCACTGCATTTTCTTTTCGAAACTCAACTACCTTTTCTTGAATTTTTGAGGTTCAGGATTTAAAAGTTTAAAAGTCTTCTTTTGTTTGAAGGTGTTCCCATCCTCTTTCAGTATAAAGGCAGCATTGGGAAATTTGAGAATAAGTGATGACAGCCTCCCTAGCAATCATATGTATTTCTGGATCTGTGATATGAGAGATCCTGGAGGCACTTCATTTGTTGAGGTATTTAATTTTGCTATAATGTGCAAAGAAAATTCTTCATTTGTTAGATTTGTGGATGTGTTGCTCAAGTTTACTACAAGATCGTTTGTCTTTCCAAGTGTATCTAGTTTTGTTTGGAGTTTCCTTGAACAAGGGAAACACCAACATGTGTACTTTTAACATCTTACTCATTGGTGTATTTCTCTGAGTTTATTTTATAGTATTACAAAATTTAATCATTTTCTTTTGGCTGGTGTGCAGCTCGTTTTTACTTCCTTCAGCATTGACGATGAAGATTATGAAGGTTATGAATATAGCCTGTTTGGCCAACTTTCTGAAGTACGCGTTGTTTACTTGAATCGCTTTGTGCAGGAGGTAACATAACTTTTAATTATTTGTAATTACCAACTGCAGTCTTTGTTTATTCTCATGTATTTCAAATTTGATAATGTAGGTTATTAGTTATTTTATGGGTCTTGTCCCCGAGGATTCAAAAGGAGTTGTTAAATTGAAAGATCAAGTAACAAACTCAGAGAAGTGGTTCACGAATAGTGAAATTGAAGGATCACCTGCGTTAAAGTTGGATCTTTCACTTCGGAAACCTATAATTCTGATGCCTCGCAGAACAGACAGCCTTGAGTGCGTTAATACTGGAATATAGCTTTAATGCATTTTAATTTTTCATAATTGATTTTCTGCCTATTTTCTGTCTATGAGAGCTATCTTTATGTTTGTTAGTAATCATGATGTGTTAATATTAACTGTTTTAATTTTCTTTGACAGTTATTTGAAGCTTGATGTTGTTCATATTACGGTGCAGAATACCTTCCAATGGTTCTCTGGCAGTAAAAGTGACTTGAATGCTGTCCATTTTGAAATAATGACAATTCTGGTGAGGATTATAACTAAATTGTCAATTAATAATTAGGCCAGCTTGGTAGATCTAAGAAATTAGAATAAGAGTGGCATAAATGAATTTATGGTTTCTCCCTTCTATAACTTCTATATTGTGAACTCTCCTTTAAGCTATCATCCATTTGAGGCTTTTGTTTCAACATTTTCTTTAGAAGTAGTGTAGTGTTTGCCGCATATTATTATATAAAAAGGGATAATCAAATATATTTGACTCTATATTGTTAATTTTGATGAGCAATGATACACATCCCACCATTTTTTGTCTTAGTACTCCCTTCTTGGCATTAATTTATTGAATAAATTCAAGGTCGGTTATGAATTTCATAAATAAGATGTTTCTATTTGGATCAATAAATTATTACTACATCAGATGGGACAAATCTTTTGTGGTGAATAACATAATTGAACTCTGAATCTGGTTAACTTCATCATTCACCTGCTTTTTCCTCCCTCCTATTCTTTAATGGGATGCAGGTTGAGGACATCAATTTAAATGTTGGTACTGAATCAGATTTAAGTGAAAGTATTGTTAAGGATGTCAAAGGGGTTTCTGTTGTCATCCGGAGGTCCCTTCGAGACTTGATGCATCAAGTACCGAGTATTGAAGCTGCCATCAAGGTAATGGACTGTTTGTTTATTGGGACTGGTAAATCAAGCAAAACCCGCTAAGTTCTTGTTGCCATTTTTATGAAGTGAAATGTTGAGGTATATGTTTATTTGACATGTTTTTTCAGATAGAGGAATTGAAAGCAGAGTTGTCAAACAGGGAGTACATGATTGTTACGGAATGCGCCCAGTCTAATATATCTGAGACCCCACATACTGTGCCACCATTAAGCAGCGATTTTCTGAAATCATCAATAGATGTTGTAGAAGATGTTATTCCTCAGAATATGGCTGGTGTTGAGCTTACAACTCCAAATGGTGAAACTTGGACCGTCATGAAAGTTTCAGTTGTCATCAATCTTGTTGAATTGGGCTTATATATTGGGGAGGAATGGCGTTCACCTCTGGCCAATGTGCAGGTAAATTTCCTTTCTGTACATTTGTTTGTTACAGACTGTGTAGCTATTATTTCATTTATTCTGACGAATGGTTTGAGGTAGCATATCACGTCTTCCAAAGTGAATCCAGACTGCCTGCTTTTTAAGTTAATTGTTCATGGCAGAGTAAATTTAATGCAAGTCCAAGTCCTTAATTATTTTTTGCTCTTTGTTATGCAGGCAAGTGGTGCCTGGCTTCTGTACACGTCTGACACATTAGGTGAAGGTTTTCTCTCAGCAAGTCTTAAGGGTTTCACTGTGATAGATAATCGAGTGGGAACTGAAGAAGAGTTTAAGTTGGCAATAGGGATGCCTAAGAACCCTCTAGGTTCTGTTGCTGATAGCAACGACCGGCTCATATCTAATGCAGATGTTACAAAAGAGGATAATATCAAACCATTTCCTACGATGCTTCTTCTTGATGCAAAATTTGGTCAATTCTCAACATCTGTTTCGGTTTGTGTCCAGAGGCCACAATTGCTTGTAGCACTTGATTTTCTGCTGGCGCTCGTTGAGTTTTTTATTCCAACAGTTGGCAGTATGCTGACAAATGAAGAAGATAAGAAGTCCTTACATATGGTAGATGCAATTATTCTGGATAAGTCAACATACACACAACCATCTGCTGAGTTCTCACTTTCTCCTGTGAAACCTTTAATTGCTGATGATGAAAAGTTCGATCATTTTATTTATGATGGTAATGGTGGAATATTGCATTTAAAAGATAGGGAAGGAGTTGATCTTTCTGCACCTAGTAATGAAGCTATTATATATGTCGGGCCTGGGAAGAAGTTGCAATTCAAGAATGTTCTTATCAAGGTATAAGTTTTAAACGCATCTTATTTTGCTGACCTAGTGAATCAACATGTTTTGTGAGGATGGGCTTTGTTCATAGCTGCTGTTTATCTTGGTGCAGAATGGGCGTTATTTAGATTCATGCGTTTCACTGGGAACCAACAGTAGCTACTCGGCTTCGAAGTATGATCTGGTCTACTTAGAGGTAGGAGATGAAGGTTTGCAAGGGGATACTTCTAGGGAAAATGCTAATCATATGGCACCTCAAAGTGCTGTGGTTGACAGATCTACAGAGTTTATCATCGAGTTTCAGGTTGCTTGTTTGTTTTCTTTTGTTATTTACATTTTGGATTTTCTTTTGGGTTTATTATTGTTTGTTCCTAAATTTGGCTAGTTATTTGAGGTGTGTTTAGTTCAATGATCTGCTGGGAAACTGTAAGGATATGTATATATGCAAGGATTGTAAAAAGTAGGACAGCAATTTGGATGTCATATTTTTGGAAGTTGGGTGGTAGAAGAGCTACTTTTGTCCGCTTTAGTGGTGAGGATGAAGTTGGATTTGGATAGAGATCCTAGGTTTTGAGCCATAAAACTTTCTCTTTTCACCCAAAAAAAGGGTGTGGCAGAAATAATATGAGATACAACAGGTCTTGATGTATTTCCAGATGCTTGTCTGCTAAAGTTTCAAAAATTGCCAAAACATCTAACAATGTTTGAGCCCCTAGGGCTTTAAGTGTGTATAGATTAGTAACTTATTGGTTTCAATATGATTAATTTGAGTACTAATTTTTAATTTCTTTTTTAAAAGTATTGGTAATATATTTGTATTTTTTACGACAGATTTTGTATTACAATTCATATACTTAACAAGTTTTTATTTTTTCCTATTGTGCCTCATGCTTATATATGCTAACATATTTTATTCTACATGTGACACAATTACTATCTGCTATGGTTGATTTAAAAAATGCCCTGCAACGATTACTTTTGACATTCAATCTAAGTGTGGTATTTACAATTTCTTATATCCCCATTAACAATTTGTCCTTTTGCAGGCAGTTGGTCCAGAACTGACCTTTTATAATGCATCAAAAGATGTGGGGGAATCTTCAATCTTGTCTAACAAACTTCTGCATGCTCAGTTGGATGCTTTTGGAAGGTGCTGCTTTTTTGACTTTTGTCATCATCGATTACAATTCTTGATATGAATCTGGAAAATATTTTTATGCTCATGTTTCTTGCTTTTCAATGGGGACTGTTTTTTCATACTCTTCGTAGATTTTGTTTATATTCAGAACTATAGTGCATATCCACTGTTTCTTATTTGATACCATTTTTCTATGTAAATTATGTTAAATCCCTTGATTCTCTGAAGATAATGCAAACTAATAGCATCATTATAGTATGATTTGTTTGTAAATTTTGCAGCAGGATAATTCATGAGCAAAACCATTGTTGTATGGTTGTAAGCACTTCTTAAAGTGGTCAGATGTCAAAATAGAATTTGTTGTTTCCTTTAAAATTAGAATGTAAAGTGGTCAGATGTTAGATTTTTATCTCGGTTGTGTATCTTGCTTCTCAAGAGGGACCACTTTTTCATATTCTTCATAGATTTGTTTATATTGTGAAATTTAGTATATATCCATTGTTCTTATTTGTTGCCATTTTTATGCCCATGTTTCTTTCTTTTTAATAGGGATTGCTTTTTCATACTCTTCGTATTCTTAACTATAGTGCATATCTAATGTTCTTATTTGATACCATTTTTTCACGTAAATCGTGTTAAATTCCTTGATTCTCAGAAGAAACGCAAACTAACAGCATCATTGTTGAATGATTTGTGTATAAATTTTGCAGCAGGATAATTCATGGGCAAAACCATTGTTGTATGGTTGTAAGCACTTCTTAAAGTGGTCAGATGTCAAAATAGAATTAGTTGTTTCCTCTAACATCAGAATCTAAAGTGGTCAGATGTTAAATTTTTAATCCCGGTCGTGTATCTTGCTTCTCAAGAGGGACCACTTTTTTCATATTCTTCATAGATTTGTTTATATTTTGAAATTCAATATATATCCTTTGTTCTTATTTGTTGCCATTTTTCAAGTAAGTTATGTTAGATCCTTAATTCTCAGAAGATTTGTGAACTAATAGCATCATTGTTGTATGACTTGTGTTGTACAAAATTTGCAGCTGGATAATTTCATGATCAAAATCGTTTTTTTGCCTGTAAGCACTTTTAAAGTGGTCAGATGCCAAATAGAATTTGTTGTTTCCTTCAACATCAGAAAGGAGACCTGTAGCCATAAATACCCCTGCAACCTTTGTATATATAATGCTGCCTGGTATAGAAACCTCTTGACAATAAGAGTAATAAAGTTGATGTTCTGATAACGGCATGTTTCTTCAGGCTTGTTATGAAAGGTGATACTGTTGAGATGACTGCACATGCCCTTGGCTTGACAATGGAGAGTAATGGAATCAGAATTTTGGAGCCTTTTGACACCTCCATTAAGTATTCAAAGGCTTCTGGAAAGACAAATATACATTTATCTGTGTCAGACATATTCATGAATTTTTCATTCAGCATCCTGAGACTGTTTTTAGCCGTTGAAGAAGATATTTTGGCCTTTCTTAGGAGAACATCAAAGGAGTTGACTGTTGATTGTTCTCAGTTTGATAGAGTCGGAACAATTAGAAGTATGCCTAACTTTTTCTTTTAAAAAAAAAAAAAAATCCAATGTTGGAGGAATTGAATTCATTTGAAGTTTCACATGGTTGACTTACACCACTAGCGTGCTTTACAGATCCCAACAGTGACCTGATATATGCCTTTTGGAGAGCTCGTGCGCCAGTGGGTTTTGCAGTTCTTGGTGACTATTTGACACCATTGTCAGTGGAATCTTAACTATGCCTTTGTTTGAAAGTTGTTCTATTTATTCCTGTACTTGATACTGGTCTTCACTTGACAGGGACAAACCACCTACAAAAGGGGTTCTTGCTGTAAACACCAACTATGTGCGGGTCAAGAGACCTATATCTTTTACACGAATTTGGCCACCTTTAGATTCTGGAGGCATCTCTGATGAAATTGAAGTTAATTCCAAAACATTGTCAAATGGTGTGCTTGGTGAGGGAGAAAGCAGATGTTCTGTTTGGTTCCCTGAAGCTCCTGAAGGTTACGTTGCATTAGGTTGTGTGGTTTCCCCTGGGAAGTTGCAACCATCACTCTCATCTACTTTCTGCATCTTGGCTTCTTGTGTTTCTCCTTGTTCACTCCGGGACTGCATTACCATTAGTGATGCCAATAAGTATGTATAATTATAAAGCTCCATCTCTCTATTATGAATTTAGTTCTGTATACGCCTGTAGGCACATGATTTTTATTCTTCATTGGTTGTTAGTACTGTTATGTTTACAGAGTTTTCTAATGACATTATTTGCTTTCTAAATTCTCCTTGTGAGTTGCAGATATCCATCCAGTATGGCATTTTGGCGAGTGGATAATTCTCTTGGGACCTTCCTTCCAGCAGAACCCACAACTTTGAGGTTGTTAGGTAGAGCATATGAATTACGTCATGTAATTATTAGGTCCCCTGATGTCTATCCAAAAGCATCTAGAAGGTCAGACATCCAAGCTTCTGCATCTGGTGGAGTCATCAATCAACAATCAGAAAGTTCTACTGCCGTTAGTTCTGGTCGGCGTTTTGAAGCTGTTGCTAGTTTTAGGTTGGTGTGGTGGAATAGAGGTTCAAACTCAAGGAAGCAACTATCAATATGGCGTCCAGTGGTCCCCCAAGGAATGGTGTATTTTGGTGATATTGCTGTTCAAGGGTACGTGTACTTAAGATTTTGGATATATCTTGTTTAATTCATTAAACGTTGATGATTGTTAATTTTCTGATGGTCAGGTACGAGCCTCCAAATACATGCATTGTTCTTCATGATGCTGGAGATGAAGAACTTTTCAAAGCTCCTTTAGGCTTCCAGCTAGTTGGACAGATAAAGAAACAGAGAGGAATGGAGAATATCTCTTTTTGGTTGCCTCAAGCTCCTCCAGGTTATGTTTCTTTAGGTTGTATAGCATGTAAGGGCCCACCCAAGGAACAAGATTTTTGCATGTTAAGATGCATGCGGAGTGATATGGTAACTGGAGATCAATTTTTGGAAGAAAGTGTTTGGGACACATCAGATTCCAAGTTTGGTACAGAACCGTTTAGCATCTGGGTTGTTGCTAATGAGTTGGGGACTTTTGTTGTCCGTAGTGGGTCCAGAAAACCTCCAAGAAGGTTTGCTTTAAAGTTGGCTGATCCATATTTACGCAGTGGTTCTGATGATACTGTCATTGATGCAGAAATAAGGACCTTCTCTGCAGCACTTTTTGATGACTACGGTGGCCTGGTATGCATTTTATTCTGAGGTTCCTCTATGGTTTTTGTGCATATCATGGTTGTATCTTGTTTTTGAAAGTTCATGGAGGACCATAAAGTGTTTTAATTATGGATGACTAGGAATATGTCTAGTTTAAAGACCGGTGATTATTAATTATAGTGCATTGATTATTGAATGTTATAACTGCATGTTTTTCTTTCACGATTTAGAATCTATCATTGTTTGCTCTGGTCTATGGTTCTTCTATTTATCTTTAGTTCTGAAATACTATAGCTTAAACTTCCAGTTTTCATTTGAAAATACTCTAGCTTACCTTTTACAACCAAGAGCTGCAATAACACTGTGGTTAATTTACGTTTGGTTAATTCAAAAAGTTTTATGCTTGGCATGTTGCAGATGGTTCCTTTGTTTAATATATCTTTGAGTGGAATAGCATTCAGTTTACATGGAAGACTTGACTATTCAAATTCTACTGTTAGCTTCTCTTTGGCTGCTAGATCATATAATGATAAATATGACTCATGGGAGCCTATTGTTGAGCCAATGGACGGGTTTTTAAGGTAATTATCCTATGATGCATCTAATTAAATGTAATACTTTAGTTGGCACCCCTCTGTTATGTTTGGTGTATATTTTGGACTGTGTTTTACCTATTCTCTAGTTGTGAATAGGATATGACTGACAGCTATTGTAGAATTAAGAAAAACTGATGCTTAAATAATTTCCTTCGATTAACTTTTGAGTTTTCTATTTTGGAATGTTGGTTTCTGAACTGATTACCCCTATGGTATTTTTAGCTTTATAGAATGGTTTTGTAGTTGGAAAAGAAGTTATGCTCGGCAATTAACATCTTATCTTGGAGTAAACTCAAGTTTTGAAGGCTGAAAGCTTGATATTTAAGTACTTGTATTTTGCTAAAGTTTTTTCTTGGGAATAGAAATTCTGAAATTTCACATTTCTTGGATGACTTGTACTGTCTTGCCCTTCCTCTTCACCAAAGATATATGGTCCTTTATCCAGCCATGTAGTTATGAAATAAATGATCCTTAGCTTCTTTTAACTTTTTCCTAGCTTTAATCTGCTTTGCTACTTTTCTCACCTGTTTTTGGTGTTTGCATTAACTTTTCTGGCCCAATTTATGGTAACTTTCAGGTATCAGTATGATCCCATTGCCCCTGTTGCAGCTTCTCAGTTACGTTTCACCTCCACAAGGGATCTCAACTTGAATATCTCGGTGTCTAATGCTAATATGATTATTCAAGCTTATGCAAGCTGGAATAATCTTACTGCTATTCATCAATATTATAAAAGACCGGTAATTTTTTGGCAATTGCTTGATATGTTATGGTAGTAGAGTATTTGTCAGTGCTTGATGTCTATATGGTGTTCAAGTAATGCTTTTTTTCCCCCCTTATCTTTTATCTTTTTTCACTTTTGTAATTTTCCTTTTTATATTGATATTTGGTGTTGAAAACTTACTTCTCCTTTACATTACTTTAAATAGGAAGCATTTTTTCCGACCTCTGCTACAAGCTCTGCTACAAGATCTATTGTTGATGTCCACCACAAGAGAAGTTATTACATCATACCACAAAATAAACTTGGTCAGGATATTTTTGTTCGAGCCACCGAGACGAGAGGGTTTGCAGATATTATTAGAATGCCATCTGGGGATACGAAACCTATAAAAGTTCCTGTTTCAAAAAATATGTTGGACTCTCACTTGAAAGGAAAGCTGTGCAGGAAAATTAGAACAATGGTGACAATCATTATAGCAGATGCAATGGTATAGTTTTATAATCTTTTTCACTGATGGAGGATATCTCTTTGTTTGTCCTTTTTTTATGAGCTTTGCAATTGATTTATGACGAAAATGTTCAGAAATAGATAAATCCACGTTGAAAGTGAAATTTCAAGATCCTATTGTTTTGGTTAACCTTTTTGAGAAGTTATTGGCTTGCTTTTGCAATTTCACGACTTCTTTTGACATAGACTACGATGTCAAAATAATAAAGATTGAACCTAAAGAAAATAGAGACATGCTTAGTTGTTTTGAACTGATTTTAAAAGCTACATAGGATAAAAATGATGATTTTTTTTAAAAATTTGTTTTAAGTTCTAGATTTTGGGATGTCGTGGCAATTTATATATTTGGTGAGAATTGTAATGTTTCTTTTGTAATCACTCTTATTTTCGGTATTTGATTATAACTATCAAAATTTTTTTTGAGGTCCAATGTCCTTTGATACCTTTTTAAGGCCTTGTCTGACTTGGAAATACTGGAAACACACACACACACCCGCATCTGTGTGTGTGTCCTTGTATGTAAAATCTATTCCAAAGCAGTGATTAAACTTGATGAACCCTTTTTTTTTCCCAGTAGGAAGGAAATGGAGCTATTGTGTGAAACAATTTCACTCAGTTATCTTCTGTTTCACTTTCTTTCAGCCTTAATGAAATACTTCGATCATTTTATGGTCTGTTGGCATTCTTTTGTGGTGCAGTTACCCAGAGTTGAAGGGTTGACTTCTCATCAGTATACTGTGGCTGTTCGCCTGTCTCCTGACCATAGCCTTCCAAGTGAGTCACTGCTTCATCAACAAAGTGCACGCACATGTGGACGTATCTCAAATAACTTGTCTTCTGATACTGAATTGGTTGACTGGAGTGAAATGTTTTTCTTTAAAGTTGACTCCCCAGTACGTAAGAATAATATTTGTATTTCTTTAATGAACCCTTTGCATTTCTCTGTCCACCTTTCCTCTCTCCTTTTCCTCTTTGCATATTCCTTAATAATTATGATGTTCAATTTGCACAGGACTCCTATATGGTGGAGCTAATTGTTTCTGATGTGGGAAAAGGTACTAGATACACATGCCAATGTAGTCATTCCGCTAGCAAAAACTTACCTTCTACATGTTCATTTAATATTCCAAGGTGTTAAGCTGTTAAACATAACTCTTAAATAATTTTAATGTTGTTGCATTGCATTGTATAATTGAGAAAACAATCAGGGATGTGGTATACTGACCGAAGATTTCAGAATACAGGTACACTTAATATCTATACCACTTGCATCAGGCCTCTTTTGGCTACTATCTCAGGCTTGGAATTGTGCTTTATATTGGTATTCTTGGTTTGCAGGTATTTGTTGTATTGAGGACAGTAATACTTTGGATGATACAATAAAATCAAAGAGACCTTATATTCTAATAATGCTGATGCATAATAATTTTGGATAAAATATTTGTTTTCTTGACCCTGGAAGGTAATTGCTTTTGGATCAATGGCAGATGCTAGCATCACACGTAAGAAAGTGAAAAATATCAGAGACTTGGGCTTTAGATAGAGGTCATAGTTAGCAAATTCTTATCCTTTTGGAGACTGATTAACACCTCATTGTGAAAACAAATCTAATTAATTTAACCTATTTCCTAAGGAACTCATGTCATAGCTCTTTGTAATAATCTAGTCTAAAATAATAAAGTGGAAAAGAAAAACCTCGACATTACAATTAAGATTTCTGTGAATGGTACCTAATTGCCAGTTTGTCACATGAATTCAGGAGGATGTAACTCTAGGAAGAATATAGTCTCCTAATTTATGCCTTTATTACTGAATCCACAATATTTTTTTACAGGGGATGCTATTGGATTTTTTTCAGCTCCTTTGAGTCAGATAGCCAGGTACATCCCAGATGATTACCATCATTGCACCAATAGCTTAAAGTGGATGGACTTACCCTTGGCAGCATCTACGGTAAATGTAATCTTTTTTTTTTTGTTTTTCCTTTTTTAATTTTAGAATTTGTTGAGATAGTCTTTTTTTGAAGATGGGACTCGAAATCACTAATTCAAGGTTTTAAGAGGAAATATTTTAAGACATTTTTAACAGCGGTAATATTTAAATGGATTATTTCTTGCAGAATACCACTCAAGCAGATAAGAGTGGGAAGAAGTCAAGTGGGAAATTAAGGTGTGCTGTAATTTTGTCGCCAAAATCTAATGTTGATAAGACAAATGAACTCTTTATTGGTGGCCGAAAATCTGGATTCATTCAGATAAGTCCAAGCATGGAGGGACCTTGGACTAACGTGCGGCTCAACTATGCAGCACCAGCTGCTTGTTGGCGATTAGGCGATGCTGTTGTGGCTAGTGAGGTTCATGTAAAGGATGGCAACAGATATGTAAATATTAGGTCACTGGTTTCTGTACATAATAGCACAGATTTTTTACTTGATTTATGTCTTGTATCCAAGCCTTCCTGTGAGATGGAGCGACCTACTGATGTTAGCATGCCTGAAGCTGTTCAACTTGATGGCAACAGCATTCAGACAGATGAGTTCTTTGAAACTGAAACCTATGATCCAAATATTGGGTGGGTTGGCTGCAATGTTCAACTGAATCAAGATCAACGCTATGGTGGTGGCTCCCAGCAGGTAAGCATTAATATAAGTCATTTCTTAGCGGTAAGTAGCAGTAACTCTTTTTGCAGCATAACTAGTTTCTGCCTTCTCTAGTTCACATATGAGAGTGATCATCGTTTTAACATGAAGTTTTTGTTTAAGAAACTTCTTGCTATGGTAGCATTTAGAATTATGGGCATCATGCCTTCTTCATCTATTTCCTTAACCTCTTCTGCACTGCTATTACCTTGCAACACTGTGTCAGTTGCATTACTCCTGGAATTGATCTTTCGGAAAATGATCACTCAATTTTTGTTTAACCAATTTTAGTTGTATTGCTTTTGTCTCTAATTCGATGGATATGCAAAATGTTTTCCTTTCTGAACCCTTTCCACTTTCGTAGATTTTGCATTCATCTTGGATAATATGGTTACAAATTGCCCATGGGTAAACTTGTATACTTCATGCCTGATCGTACATAAATGCTATTTCTGCGGTGGGCTTTATATTGTAGCACTTCTTTCATATTTACATTATTTTAAGCCTCGTCTTTCCTATAGGACCTTGAAGATGTATTTTGGAATTTCAAGAACTAGTTGAAATCCTTAAGATGAGGTCTAATTCGGTTTTTAATTCCTCAACCATGCAGGCAAGTTTTGGAGTTGAGTTACCATCAGGTTGGGATGGGATAGATGATTGGCATTTGGATACACCATCTACTAGTACTGCTGGTGGATGGGTTTATGCTCCAGATGTAGAAAGCCTAAAATGGCCTGAGTCCGATGACTCCCCAATATCTTTGAATTCTGTGAGGAAGAGGAAATGGATCAGGAATAGGAAACAAATATCACTTGACACAACGAAGGAGATATTCGTGGGCCAATTGAAACCTGGTGATACAATGCCTCTTCCCTTATCAGCCTTGACTCAGTCTAGACCATTTGTGTTTCAATTGCGGCCTTCAAATTTTGATGGTTCTGATAAGTATGCTTGGAGTTCTGTAGTTGGAAAGCCTGATCAACTGGATGTTTCTGACAAGCCTAAGGGCACTTCTGGGATATATGTATCAGCTCTCACTGAGTCTGAGGAATTGTTGTGTTGCACCCAGCTACTTGAGTCCTCTTCAAATGCTTCTTCACATAAACTGTGGTTTTGTTTAGGCATACAAGCAGCAGAAATTTCAAAAGACATCCGATCTGATCCTATCCTGGACTGGACTCTTGTGGTCAAATCCCCACTAACTATCACCAACTACCTTCCTCTTACAGCTGAATATTCTATCCTTGAGATGCGAGCAAGTGGTCATTTCATTGCTTGTTCCAGAGGAATATTTGGCCCTGGAAGAACTGTAAATATTTACAATGCTGATATCTGTAACCCTTTATTCTTCTCACTACTTCCACAGAGAGGATGGCTGCCATTACATGTGAGATTGAAGGCCAATCCAATTGTTTTTATTTTACTGTTATAGTGCAAATCAAATCTGTCTTTTCTGTCACATTCAATTTTTTCCTTTTGGCATTTTAACTTTTTATTGATTTACAGGAAGCAGTTCTGATATCTCATCCTCATGAAATTCCGTCCAAAACAATAGGCTTAAGAAGTTCAATTTCTGGAAGGTTTATTATATGTCGCATTACCTCAAAAAAGTCAAGTCACTTGAATATGGTAAAGCAAAGTCTTCTCTGTTCTCATACCTTTTTTTTCTAATGGAATATGCAGGATTGTTCAACTCATTATTGAACAGAATTATGACAAAGAACGAACAAGGATGTCAAAAACAATCAGAGTCTACGCTCCTTACTGGTTTTCAGTTTCCAAATGCCCACCACTTACATTCAGGCTTGTTGATATAGGAGGGAAGAAACGCACAGGGAAGATTAGATTTCCATTTCATGCTAAAATGGAAAATGAAAAAATCATTGAGGAAATAACTGATGAGGAAATGTACAGTGGTCATACAATTGCTTCATCTTTGAACTTTAATTTGTTTGGCCTCTCTGTAGCAAATACTGAGTCTAGCAATGAGCACTTTGGACCTGTTAAAGATCTTTCTCCCCTTGGTGACATGGTAGATCCAATACTAACCGTAATTGGAAACAATCTCTTCTCAAAAGAATATTTTTGTTAAGCATTTTCCTTTCCTCTGGCCAACAGGACGGATCTGTGGATCTCTATGCCTATAATGCTGATGGCAAATGTATGCATCTTTTTGTTTCTGCAAAGCCCTGCCCCTATCAATCTGTCCCTACGAAGGTAGCGATATTAATCAGTGCTCTACAAACAGAAATGTTATCAGCAATGCAAACACTTGATTCTTTAAAATCTTTGTAGGTGATTACTGTTCGACCATACATGACCTTTACAAACAGACTTGGTCGGGACATATACATTAAGTTAAGCAGTGAAGATGAGCCTAATGTTCTACGCATATCTGATTCAAGAATCTCCTTTGTACATCGTGAGAGCGATGGAACAGATAAACTTCAGGTCAGTGAATTATGTAAAACCTTTTATCCATGCTTTTGAACAATCAATAAATCTTGTTTGTGTGCCTTGAGATTATGGGTAATACTTATGGCCATCTCATTTCATGTTTGCCTGCGATTGATTTCTAGATATGAATTGCACATTTATTTTGCCTCCTCCTGATTTTCAGAAAGGTCTACAATTTTGCCAACTTAGTTTTTGAAACTATTTATTATTATGGTTTGGGATTGTTGTTGTTCGTCTGCAAACTATATATGCTAAATACAAACAAACTCTATGAAACGTCAAATTTATCTTATCTTTCTTATTAAGTTGATTTATTTGAAATTTCTAGGTACGACTGGAAGATACAGAATGGTCATTTCCTGTTCAAATAGTGAAAGAGGATACTATCTCATTGGTTTTGAGGCAGCATGATGCTACAAGGACTTTTTTGAATGTAGAAATACGTGGATACGAAGAAGGATCGCGTTTTATTGTAGTATTTCGCCTTGGATCAACCAAAGGTCCTATCAGGTAAGTATACATTGTTTTCCTAGATAGTAAATATTAATAGTGTGTGATGCAGTGCATGTTTATGTTGGTGTTGATTGACTTTTAGAAGCTTGAATAAACAGGATTGAGAACAGAACCATTGACAAAACAATATGCATTCGCCAATCTGGAGATGAGTATGCGTGGATAAGCTTAGGTGCTCTTTCAACAACAAATTTTGCCTGGGAAGATCCTTACGGACAAAAATTCATTGATGCTAAAATCAATGGGGATTCCAATAATCGAGTCTGGAAATTCGATTTGGAAAGGGCAGGGCTATTTTCTGCAGGTGAAGGAGAACTTGGAATGCAGTTGCATATTTCTGTTTCTGAAATAGGTAATACCAAAGTTGTTAGATTCATGGATGATTGGACGTGGAAGTCAAGTTCACATGGAGATACAAGGTCTCTGACAGCTGCTGGAAAGCCACAGATTGACATCACACCTGTAGAAATCATCATTGAGTTGGGAGTTGTTGGGGTATCTGTTGTGGACCACATGCCAAGAGAGCTCCTTTACTTGTATCTGGACAGAGTCTTTATGTCATATTCTACGGGCTATGATGGTGGAACCACCAGCAGGTAAGAGCTTCTATTTCAGAGATTTTTTTTTCCTAAGAATTGGCATGATGTTATTGCGTTCAGCTGTGTAGCAGTTGTT
>JBBYHO010000020.1:12612656-12642451 GCA_038382025.1 Adansonia gregorii
TATGTCTGATATTTTAAACTTGATTAATTTTAGAATCCCTTGTTTTTGTTGCTTCGGATGCCTATCTTTGTGCCTTTTGTTTTATGAATAGCAATGGTCTGTTACATGATATGACATGACTTAAATTAACAACCCTTCCTCTATAGTCTTTGGCTTTTTCATGCCCAACTTCTTAGAAAATGATAATTTTGCAAATATCTGCAAGGTCTTGGATCTAAACATCCATCTTCTATCAGTTATCTTCCATGGTGCTTCAGATAAATAAGCTAAGAAATTCTATCCCCATCTGGCAGGTTCAAGCTCATACTGGGGCATTTGCAGGTTGATAATCAGCTTCCTCTAACATTAATGCCAGTGCTATTGGCACCTGAGCAGATGAGTGATATTCATCATCCTGTATTTAAGATGACTATTACCATGCGAAATGTAAACACTGATGGGATCCAGGTGTATCCATATGTATATATACGGGTAATGCTCTATCTGCATGATGCTTAGCATTTGGCTAACGGTGTTGTTTTAGATAATGGCATAATGAATCATATGAATTCTTTTGATAGGTGACCGAAAAGGGTTGGAGGCTCAATGTTCATGAACCAATCATCTGGGCGTTAGTTGATTTCTATAACAACCTTCAGCTGGATCACATTCCCCAAAGTTCCAGCGTCACTCAAGTTGACCCAGAGATACGTGTTGAGTAAGACTAGCATTTTACCTCTTTACAGCTAGAAACATTTAATATTTTAATCGATTCAGCAGGAGGATTTTAGTAGCTTGCAGGGAAGTAAAAAAATGTTGGCTAGGTTGATGCCATATTAGAATTTACCTGTATAGCTATTCCTTATTCCTTATATTTGGGGAGGTTTATAGCATAAAGTTATTGATCGTTTTTTGTGATATTTTCATGATTAAGTTTCGACAACTCTCCTCTCCACCTTTCTCTGTCTGTTTGGTTATGTGCTGCTGGATTATGCATGCAAGTGCATGTGCACATTATGGGTGTCATGTGCTACGCTACATGTCTATCTGCTATAAGGCATACAAGTAGTTTTCTATATCCAAGTTGACTTGAGATTGTTTACTATTTAAGTTATTTCTTGTTTTCTGTTTCGTCCATGCATTATTTTGGAAGCGAATACTATGAAATTTTATTTTATTCTTTCGAAATCTCTATTCTCATTTGCATCAAAGAAAACTATTGTGCGGCAGTATAGTGCTTTGGCTATGATATGTGAATTTTTGTTCTTTCTTTACCATTTCATTGACCACATGAATTTTGATAAGATTCTCTTGAAATCTTTATTAACAAAATAGCTGGAGATATATTGATAGTGCACTCTGCACTAGCCTCTAAACCAAATGCACTTTATTTTAATTTGACTAATGAGACATCCCAAGCTCAGTAGGAGTTTGTTTTAGCATGCCATTATGCTCAACTTGATCCACTTGAACTCCATGCACAAATATCGTCGTACTAGAAGGATTAATGTTTTATTCAATGCTAGTTCTAGTATTTACTAGATTGTGTCCTTTGATGCAAAGCATTGAGAGGGAATAGATTTCTACCTTTTTGTAAGTCGATGATTCATCTTCATTAACAAAATATTGAACTTATTAGAAGAAATATCATTTGGGGGTTTGAAGCTGAGCTGTAATAATTGTTATACCCTCTTCTGATCTTTTCAGCCTAATAGATGTTTCGGAAGTAAGGTTGAAAGTATCTTTGGAGACAGCACCAGCTCAGAGACCTCATGGGGTTCTGGGTGTGTGGAGTCCTATACTTTCTGCTATTGGAAATGCATTTAAAATTCAGGTCAGGGATCATTACATTACTTAATATTGTAATGCTTCTGCCTACTAAAATAGCATTTAGGACATGAGTTTGATAGACAGTCTGCAGGCATTCTAAATATCAGTCTACTGACTGTTAAGCCTTTTATTATAGGTGCATCTAAGGAGGGTGATACGGAAAGACAGATTCATGCGGAGAAGTTCCATACTTCCTGCAATTGGAAACCGTATTTGGAGAGATTTGATTCATAACCCTCTTCATTTATTATTTTCAGTAGACGTACTTGGTGTGACTAGTTCAACATTGGCTTCTCTGAGCAAAGGCTTTGCAGAGCTTTCAACCGATGGACAGTTTCTGCAATTGCGCTCAAAGCAGGTAAGTCTGTCTTCACTTTGTTAATAACTTCAGTTATTTAAAAAAATTGAGAACCACATTCTAACTCAAAAGATTAGGTATCGTCAAGGAGAATCACTGGCGTAGGTGATGGAATTATTCAAGGAACAGAAGCTCTTGCACAGGGTGTTGCTTTTGGGGTATCTGGAATTGTGAGAAAACCAGTGGAAAGTACCAGACAGAATGGTTTCTTGGGACTTGCTCATGGAATTGGGCAGGCTTTCCTAGGATTTATTGTTCAACCAGTCAGTGGAGCACTAGATTTTTTCTCATTGACTGTTGATGGAATTGGCGCTAGTTGTTCCAAATGTTTGGAGGTTTTGAGTAACAAAAGCACCTTCCAGAGAATTAGAAATCCCAGAGCTATTCATGCTGATGGTATACTTAGAGAGTACTCTGAGAAAGAAGCTACTGGTCAGGTACCTTAATAACCTTTGAGATGGAAAGTGTCTATTCCTGAGATTTTTCTGCTTAGAGCAAGCTATGATTTTACCCTTCTTTTTTGGGCATTTATAGGTATGAATGAAATAGTTGAGCATCGACCACCCAAACCAACATTCATAGAAACTAATAAGCATCCAACCTAAAATCAATTCCAAAGGCCCTACTGAGTCACTATAAACTGTAATTTAAACATAAACGGTGTAGGGTAACAATATTTTAACCGAAATACTAGACTGATTTCTTATGCTTCCTCAAATGAAAATTTCATGGTTTCGAAAAGGTTAAAGTAAATAAACTTTAATTAGCATCTTTTACCTTTCACTATGCAAAAGAATGTAAATGCTAATTGTTCTCTGTCTGGTTGCCCTTTGTATGGTTGTTTCTTGTGTAGGTATCTATATCAAAAATGGCAAAAATGACATGTTATTTCACAGTATAGGATAAATTTTCTAGTATAGTTCTTGTTTGTCCTAATTTAATCTCATAGAATGTTGGCAAGTATTTGTAGTAGTTTGAGTGACTGTTTAGGAGGCATTGTTACTATTGATAATTTCAGAAGACGTATGGGGTCTTTATGTGCTGCCCCAGTTAGTCTATCAAGTGCCAAGAATTAGCATAACTGGGTCGCCAATAATAGTATTGGCACATGAGCGCACGCCTTAGACATGAGGCACTCACAAAGATTGTCATAGAATAGCTTGACAAACATTCTAGGATATACGAGATAGAGGATAAAAGAGTGCTTGTTAAGCTCGATCTGTCTGTTTCATACTGATAATTTTCAGAGCTTAAAATGTAAAAACCGGAAATGTCTATTGCTTCATTTATCTGCTTGGAAAATTTGTGAATTTGACTGTTTTCATGTTTTGTTTGCAGATGGTGCTCTATCAGGCTGAAGCAAGTCGGCATTTTGGCTGTACTGAAATATTTAAAGAGCCTTCAAAATTTGCTTGGTCTGATTATTATGAAGAGCATTTTATTGTACCAAACCAAAGAATAGTTTTAGTAACCAATAAGCGAGTTATGCTATTGCAGGTGAGTGAAGGGGACTTGAGCTATGACATTACCTGCATAAATAAATTTTCAGCTGATTTTTCTTATGCCGTCTTTTCTCGTTGTCTGCAGTGTTCATCTCTCGACAAGATGGACAAAAAACCTTGCAAGATTATGTGGGATGTGCCCTGGGAAGAGCTCATGGCACTGGAGTTGGCAAAAGCGGGCAGTCAGCTGCCTTCTTTTTTGCTCTTGCATCTTAAGAATTTTAGGAGATCAGAACCTTTTGTTCGAGTTATTAAATGCAGTGTTGAAGAAGTTGAGGGAACAGAACCGCAAGCTGTTAAGATATGTTCAGTAGTGCGCAAGATGTGGAGAGCGCATCAATCCGACATGAAATGCATTGAGCTAAAGGTTGGTAGTTTCTGTAAACCTTTATCCTTTCAAGATGGCATGTAAACAATACTGACAAGATTCTCCCATGTGCAGGTTCCTTCAAGCCAGAGACATGTACATTTCTCTGGGAGTGAGACTGACAGGAAAGCACCTCATGCCCTGAAGAAATCCATCATCAAGTCACGAGAGCTCTCTTCATCAAGTTCTGCATCTGATGGAACAAAATTCGTTAAACACAGTATAAACTTTGAGAAGATTTGGAGCAGCGAGAGGGAATTGAAAGGTCGATGTGCATTATGTAGAAAACAGGTGCTTTATTCTTTATCATGCATTGCTTGTTGCACTGTAGATTACTTCATAGCACAATCTTAGCATAACCACTTTATTTCGTCTATTAGGTAGCAGATGATGGTGGAGTATGTAGCATTTGGAGGCCCCTTTGTCCGGACGGGTAATTACAAAGTTCTTTCTAGCTCTTTTTTGACCTTAAATATTGATGAGAGTTTGTGTCGTACTTTTTACTTCATCTTATCTCTGAATCTGATTGATATGGCTTCGTATGCGTTATCATGGAAATGTGTAGTCTTTACCATTGAGAACGTTCTTTTACGAATCACAAGCCTCACTTTTCATTCACTTGTGGTGGGAATTTTCATAAATGTTGTAAACCTTGAAAAAATACCAATTTTTATAAGAAAGGGGTAGCAAGTATTTACACATTAGTCATTTCTTGAAAATTTATATGCATTGCTAGTGAACCGTACTAGTTGTTGCGTTCTTTTTTTTTTTTTTTTTTAATTCAATTTTCAAGAAACATATTATCTTTTCATACTAGAAAATAGTAAAGATCAGAAATCATATATGAAACTTTAGTTTGAAACTTAGGCGCTATGCTATGAAACAAAAATTGGAAAGTGATATATAGTAATAAAAGGGCGTAAACTTATCTTAGATTGCAGCCACATGAAAGTTTTAAATGTTAAAGCTGATCGTTGAAATTGTAAAAGTCCAGCCATCAGAAATTTAGTTGTAATAAGTGGTAGGACTAATATACATCACTCAGTAACAGTACACAAATTAATATTTGTTTTAAAGAAATGTGGATTATGACCGGACCTCGGATCCCAATTCATCCTAATTACCTTAAGCCAAACGCTTTTTTGTTTTTTTCTTTTTTGCATTAATTTTGGACTTGGATCATGTTTTTCTTCCCTGCTTCAGGTATGTCTCTATCGGTGACATAGCTCGTGTCGGGAGCCATCCTCCTAATGTTGCTGCTGTTTATCGAAACATTGACAATCTATTTGCACTTCCTGTAGGTTTTGACCTGGTAAGAAAGAGTAAAGGCATGATGAAATTTATTCTTTACATTAGCTTTATCTTTTAGGTCTTGTAGGAGTTAATGAACATCGTGGTCTTTTGTCTAAAAGATTTTAATTAGACATTAGATTGTTATGCCAGTGTGGACAAATTATTTTAGTCTCGTGAGTTGATATTTGAGAGTCTCTGCAGGTATGGAGGAATTGTCTAGACGACTTCACGAGTCCGGTCTCAATTTGGTATCCGCGAGCCCCCGAGGGATACATCTCTCTCGGATGTGTTGCTGTGCCAGGTTTCGAGGAGCCAGAAGGTGATTTCGTACACTGTGTGGCGGAAATACTTGCGGAAGAGACAACATTCGAGGAGCAGAAGGTTTGGTCTGCTCCAGAATCGTATCCATGGGGTTGTCATGTGTACCAGGTCCAAAGTGACGCTCTTCATTTTGTTGCTCTAAGAGAAACTAAAGAAAAATCCGACTGGAAGCCGGCTAGGGTTCGTGATGATCTCCTGTCTCTGCCATCGTCATCAGAAGTAAAGTGAATTTTGGTGGTGTTATACAACACAAGGTAATGAGGTTCTGCGAAATGAAAAAGAAAAACCATCCGGAAAAGAATTTGTTTGATGTGTCATGACTTTTTTTTATTAATTTATGGAGAATGTATTTATAAAATTGTTTTCCAGGTTAGGACTGGAAAAAGAAAATTGAGAAAACCGAACGCTAAATCCTAGTGTACGGTTCGTTTTGGTTGATCATAATTAAATATATTCGATTTGGTTTGGTTTTTGATTCGATAAAAATTGTAATTATTTGAATGGAAACAAAATTTTAATTCATAAATATTTTAAATTTTTATGATAATAAAAATAAATATTTTATTTTTAAATTAAAGAAAAAAATTAAAAATACTGTTAGAAAGATATTTTTAACTTAAAAAAAAAAGAAACCAATAAACTTAATTGATTTTAATGGATGAAATTTTATATTCGTTTTGATTATGCTTTTAAAAAAATCAAAATATTGCATGATACTACGTTCATACGTGCACGCTGACCGTAGGTTTTTTTTTCTGAATAACTTAATACCAATCTCGGGATTCTGCAAAGAATAAAGGTCACTCATGGTAGAATAAATATTTTGGAAAACAGCCGTAACGTGTAAAGCTAAATGACTAATATTTCATTTGAAGCTCCGCTATTTTTAAGTCTCCTGCTTATAAATGGATGAGGTGGGTAAAGTGATGCCAGTAAATAAATTATTTCACAGTACATTTTCTATTGATAGAAGAATCATTTAATTTCCAATACTTGGGAAGAAAAGTCGTTAACAGTTACAGCTCCTTAATGATTCCATGTTCGAATTTGCCACAATCTAGATGAAAAATTTTATAATTTGGACATTCATCAGGATATTCAGTTTAAATCCATGCATCAACTCTTGGAATTCAACTTTAAGAAGAAAGACATTAAGCAATTCCCAGATAATAAGATGCAATGCAAGCTGGAGAAATTTTCAACTCGGAAAAAACAGGGTAACACAATTTCAAAGTTAAATAAGCCAAAATCAAACCACTAACCACCTCATGCAGGTGGTTTTGCACAAAGCAAATGAAAACCAGAAGCTCTTAATTAGCAGTTAATAGCTTAAAACAAAATATCAAAGTACTAATATAAATTACCATGCCAGTAGCGTATAAAAACCCAAATGTATCTACTGGGATCGACGTAGTATCATCCTCACACAAATTTCTTTTGAAAGGCTCTGGGATTGAAAAGAGGTAATTGGTTTTTGCAGTATTATACTTCCTTTTTCCTTGCTAAGAGGAAGACCTATGAAGCAAGATAAATCAATACTACTTGATTTTGAAGAAGAAATGGCATACTCCGGCCATAAGGTAATGCAACGGTTCAAGCGGGCTTGTCGGGTCAAATTCTGTTAAAACATTTTTAAAATAAATGAAGAGTAATAATTTTAAAATTATATCTCTTAATATTTTATATAATGTTTCTTGATTCTTTATTAAGTGTTATAATTATTTTAAAAAACATTAATTATGTTTTACGTACAAAAACATAAATAAAACTCATTTTATTTAGAAGATATAGATAAAAAACTATCTAAAATATTAAAATAATAAAATTTTGATATTTTTACTACACAGTGGATTGATGTTGTCAATGTAGAATGCTACCAATCATAAGATTTTATTATATTGTCGATATTTATATGTCGATAATTCTTTTATATACCATATTAATAATAAGAGCGAATAAAATTTTAAAAAAATTTACATTATTACACACTTCGAAACCTTTATTATTTTCTCGTGTTTTCAGTTCCCTGCATGTTAACAAATTCCCAGCAGCAAAGAAGGGGAATGTGGGGCGGCTAGGATTTCGATTTTTGGGAGGAAGAGTAAGACGAGCAAAAGAGATTCAGTAACTGAACTACAAGAAGAATGCCCTAATGGCGATTTTGACCTAGAAAAAATTCCAATTAACTTTCCTGGAAATGTGGCAATGGCATACCAAACGTGGGAATCTCTTTCCAACTGATTAAATTCCCAGGTAAGTTTCCAACTTGGCTCTAATCCAGCCACCGTTACACATAAGAAATAGAAGAAGCTGTGCGTGTATCATTTTTTTTATGCTGTCAACCAATCTTGTCACATTGTGAACGAAAATTCTAGTGTCAGAGAACTGGAAAGTACCGACCAAGAATTCGAGGGATGTGAGGAAGAAGATGAATCAGAATTATTGCTGCCAAACACGAATCCATACCTGAATCAAAGAAACGGAGGAGAAGACAGCGGCAGTGGCTACCGTTTGAATGTGGGTGAACGTTTTCACCACTTTTTATTTCTTTTAAACGAAACGGAGTGGATTAAACGACAAGGGTTTTTATGGAAATAAAAATAATTGAAATCTATGGAGGACAGGTGAATCCCTTTCCTTCCATTTGTTGCAGGGTTTGTGCAATTTTTCATGGAAGTCATTCAAATCACCTTGTTTTTCAACATGTTGACTTTCGATTAAACCATAGAACTTGCGTGAGAATGGGCTGAAAGCTTAGAACCAGAAAGGCCTTTCTCAGTGACGGATCAATACAGCAAACAAGTACCCTGTAATTCTTCTTTCAGTAGATGGAAAACAAATCATTCATCTCTTTCATTCACAATTTACAAAGCATTCTTGATTCTAAAACTATCGCCATTTTAGGTACTGCCTCTTCCATCCATGAATTGTATAATAAGTAGTACAAAAAATGTATGCTAAGACGACCAAAATCTTCAGAGCATCCACTATGATCGAACTCATCTTTGCATAAACAAACTTAAAACTGCAGATCTCAAGGGAAATATGGGGTATCC
Organism: Adansonia gregorii; assembly: GCA_038382025.1. Classification (NCBI taxonomy): domain Eukaryota; kingdom Viridiplantae; phylum Streptophyta; class Magnoliopsida; order Malvales; family Malvaceae; genus Adansonia; species Adansonia gregorii. The sequence goes on from JBBYHO010000020.1 coordinate 12,621,363, forward strand.
ATCAATTCATAGTTCAAACCTGTCAAAAAGAAAATCGAAAGACAAGCTTAGTCACCAATAGAAGGTTTTCATAGTTGGCTCTGCTAAAGATCTGAAACAATTCTATGCTAACCTTATTGGATCTTCGCCCAGTTTTTCTAGATGAAGATGCAACAGCCGACGTGTTGCCGGAAGAGCTTCCCTCCTCGGATTCTTGTATTGCTTGCTTCAGGACCTCTGCAACTTGATTCATTGTTGGTCTTTCTTTGGCATTTTTGTTTAGGCAGCTATTAGCCAACTTACCAACTTTCTGAGCTGCACTGAGAGAATAATTGTTTCGAAGGCGAGGGTCTATTATCATGCTGAACCGTTTACTATCAGGTGAGAACTGTTTCACCCAGTCTAGAAGCTTCCGTTCTGACGTTGGGCGGTTTCTTTCGACCGTTCGCCTCCCTGTGAGGATCTCGTAAAGTACCACTCCGAAAGTCCATATATCACTTTGGATTGTGAGATGGCCTGTTTCGACATATTCTGGTGCAGCATAGCCGTAAGTTCCAACCACCTATTGACCAAATGAAAAGAAGAAGCAACACACTGTCAATCGCCATAATTTAACAAAGTGCATGTTCTGCAATGCATCATGCCTCTCAAAAATATTAGAAATTCAACCGTGACATGCGAATAAGAGAGCGGACATACGCAGCCGGAATAAATAGATATATTTGCAACACTTAAGATGCTGAAGATGCAGTGCAGATGCTTGGCAATTGCAAACATATCAAATTAGGTCAGAAGTCATGAAATATTGTACTTAAATAGCTGATACCTACTCACCTTGGTGGATACATGAGTACGATCGCCTGTGGGCCCTTCCCTTGCAAGACCAAAGTCTGAGAGCTTCGGCTTGAAATTTTCATCTAAGAGCACATTCGAGGATTTGAAATCTCGATATATCACCTAATCAAATAACACAAGGCAGATAAGAGTATGGTCTTCGAACAGATAAGGAAATAAGCAATTCCAATCGATTATAAGAGCAAGTCTTAATGTGATAATTTTACGGCAGTTTTGCTGAAGTCATCTGAGTAAAAGAAGATTGTACCTTTACTTCTAATCCCTCATGTAGATAAGCTAGTCCTTCTGCTGCACCGAGCATAATCTCTAATCTTGTTTTCCAAGGCAAAGTCGATGTGCTGTTAAAAAGATGATCTTCTAAGCTCCGGTTAGGCATGAATTCGTACACCAGCAGTCTTTGAATCCCTCTTTCACCATCTACAGAGCAATATCCTAAAAGTTTTACCAGGTTTGGATGACTAACGACACCAAGAAATTGAATCTCCGCAAGCCATTCCTTATGACCCTAAGATTAGCAAAAAGAAGAAACAATAATTAAAATTAGCGGCAATAATAATATGGGAGTTGGAAGTATAATCAGCCAACATTAAACTTCAGACATGCACCAAACTTAAAGGCAAAAATCAATATCCAGCTACTTCGAAACAGCTAAATTAAGAACATTAATATGGATGATTGCATACTAAATTCCTCCTTTCGGCACAAATAATTTTATACAGTATATGAAATTTAAGGAAAATGTAGCTGCTTTGCAGATGAATCGGTTACACATGGTGGAGATATAAACTAGATATACTTTAAAGAAACGAAAAAAGAAAAAAAGGTGTATATGCCTCGATTTTGGACACGGTTCATCAGAACAACGAGAAAATTTTAGTGAAGGGTCATTTCCTCCCGACTGTCACTAAAAACAAAGTTTTAACTTTCGTTTTGGGTTTTGTTTCTTATCCAAGTACTTGTTAGCTTTCTACATGCAACAAAAAACATGCAACTCAAAGCTACCTTAAACAACCGTTTCGATGTTTTAGCCGACAAGCTATTCAACAATAATTGGGGCCAGTTCTTCGGTCATCCAGGAAAGAATCTATCCTACTTATTAGAAATGTAAGTGATATCAGGTGCTACTAAACACAGACAGACACCTCATCGTCCGAAGCAAGAATGGCAGACTGTATTGATCGAAATCTTTTGGATCCTTGCAAGGTTTTTGAAATTTATAGTTTAGGCTTGTAAGTTCTAAGCTACTTCATTTATTAAAAGGTAAAAAAACACTGAATCTGGTTTAACTACAACATTGAATCCTCAAATAATCAACACCATATCCACCGTATCTATTCCTAAATTTTCTAAAGCTACTGAGAAAATTAATCCCAACACCAATACCACTAACCGATCATTATATGAATCATCCTAAAGCACTTCATCAGTATTTACTAAATCTATGGGCATCCCTATGAAATTTTTCAGTTGTAATGCATTGAAAGACCAGGAAAAGTGCAGGATATTATCATAGAAGACCGACTTCAGAAAACTACTGGATTATATTGTAAAAAGGCAAAGCTAAAGAAAGAAAGAAAATAGTTTGCAGTTAAGTACCTGTAAACCCAGCGTGTTGAGCTTCTTAATGGCAACAACAATGGGATCACCTCGACCATTGAGAGGCCGAATTGTTCCCTTATAAACACTCCCAAAACCACCCTCTCCGATCTTTAGCATCCTATTGAAACCATTGGTTGCATCCCTCAACTCCTGTAAAGTGAAGACTCTCAAATTATGTTCTTTTTCTTTATACAACTCTGGTATGCTCCTTGGAGATGGCAAAGATCTTGTTGTCCGACTCAGGGCTGAGTTATCCGATTTACTTTGGTTCCTCAACTCAGGAGCAGATCTTGATTCCCTTTCCTTGCTCTTTGACTTATCCTTGGTGAAGATAGAAAAACACTTCATTTTTAAGAACCAGAAAACAAAACTCTACGAGTTATCCTCAAAATTGTTGCATCAAACTGCAATCTTTTCCTTACATTTAACCTATCCTCAAAGAGAGAAAAAGAAGCCAAGAAGAAAAACTGAAGTTTGAACAAGAACTAGGAAAATTAAACCACGATAAGAAACAAGGGAAAGAAAATGGACCCAAAAAAAGTCTAGGTACAAAGCAGGGAAAAAATGAAGAAGAAAAAAACAGAATATATAATGAACGAAGCAAACAAGAGGACAATTATCCAAGTAGTATGAAAAAAATAGAACCCAGCTAAGAAAATAAGAGAGAAAAAAAAATAGAATAGCCGCGAAGCTGAAGAGATTGAGTTTTGTCAAAGGTACGACCAATTAAAAATGATAAAACCCAGACAAGAAACAGTAAAAGAAACACAGATTGACGTTTGAAAAATAGTATTGTACCACCTGACAGCTACCTTGCATTAAGGATAAGAAGAAAGAAAAAAATGGCGTGTGGAAACCCGATCAAATCAAGGCAATGAAGAGACTGAATTTGACTGAAAAAGAACCGGAAATATAGACCAATGGCTAAACAAACAGAAGTTCTAAGAAAGCTTCTAAATTTCTGAAGTATGGATATTTTTCTTCATCGTCCATTCACATTGACATTTCTGCAAATGAATAACATTAAAATACTCCAGCAGTAGCAATCAAAGATCTTATTTTAAACCGCGTTTTCGTTGATTTTATTCTAAATTTCTATGGACTCTCATTCGTCAGCATTAAGCAATGACTTTTTGACCTTTTATTACGTTTTTTTTTTTGTTTTTTGTGTTAAAAAGAGTGGACGGTCAAGCTTAAACCTTTCAAAGCTACCAAAAATCAAACGCGAAAGGGTAGATTGTGGCATGATTAAGCACAAAAGAACAAATGGTTTACGTCGTTGGTCGTTTGAATACAACTGGAAAATGCAAAAGAACAGAAGTTTCGTTGTAAGTTCCCATTGCACTGTCACTTCTACGTCGGGGACTATGACAGAAGTACTATGGGATAAATATTATGCAATCTTGTCAACATTATGACGTCATCTTCCCCATCATGGCTGACGCAACCATGTCAAGGATGAAGAAGAAGATCATTCACAACCTCCCTTCTTTATTAATAAATAATTTACTACTTACAAAATCAAAATTAAATTAAACCCCCCCTTTTTTTTCCAAGTGAAAGGAAGATTAATTAATTTTATATTATAGAAGAACACAAGAGAATTTCTCCATTTTGAACTCCTAAAAATTAGAGACAGCAACGTTTTCTGAATCCTATGCACGAAAGCTAAAATCTTACCCTCGTTAAAAAACCAAAAAAAAAATCCAATACTCTTAGAGAAAGAGCTTTTGGCCGGTTTATGAGTTTACATTATAAGGCCACTTTATTCATTTAGTCCACATGCGTCACAATTTCCAGCAAGCAAACCCTTTTTTAATATATCATGTTTGAATATAATTACCACCTTTTCAAGTTATCCTTTGTTTTATTATTTAAATAAAAAAATAAAATAGTGTCTATGAATGTTATATTTCAATTTTTTTCTTTTAATATTTTATATACAAAAATATTATAAATTATTAAATTTATCAAAATCTTAAATATAAATTCAAAGCATATATTAAATATCTTATTAATTATGTTTAAATATATCGTACTTATTATATTTTTTAAGTAGGTTGATCATTTTAATCAAATATGATTTATCTTTTACCATTTGTTTTCCAATCTTTACATTAGATGCCTAATATTGACACTCCTCCCCTCCCCCCCCCCCCCACAATAGTCCACATAGTGTTGGTGTTGTACAAAAAAATTCGCATTCTTTTTTCTCTCTTTCTAATAGTTGAGAGATTAAAATTCAAAGTCACATGGTTTTGTTAGGAGAAGGCGACCTAACCCTTTCCAGTCTTTCTTCAATACGGAATTTAATTTTGAGTCAATTGAGAAATTTCCATCAAATGAAAAATGTTGTCACTTTCATCCAAAAAGAAAAATGGTCACAAATTTAAACACATAATTCTTGTCTACAATGCTATTGCACGTACGACTGAGATTTCCTTTTTTGTGTGAAAAATGCAAAGAAATATTATATTATTCAAAATTAAATTTTATTCAGTAAAATTAAAAATTTAATATTTTATCAACCGACCAGATAATAAAGTAAAATATATATATAGCAGTATATATATTACACTGGATGAGAAGATGACAATATATATTATACAATAATATCCAAAGCTTATTAATTATATATATTTAATTAATATATATAATTATGTCAATATTAGCGTGATATATTATATATATTTCGTTATTATACTATATTTGTCATTATATATCACTGCTAGGAATCATGATTGCATAAACGTGTAACATTATTATACTATATAGAATATGAGTGAACTCACGTGTAAAATTAATTAGCGTTAACCCAATGACCGGATAACATCCCCTCTTTCACTCTTACGTATTGCATCTTCATTAATTAATTAATTATTACTTTGAACTTGCTTATTTCTCCTGGAATTTCACCTTCTCATTTTGCTCAATTTGTAATTTTTCACATGGCCTAAACAAATCCAGTCAAATAGCTATAACAATCCATCTACCCACCTTTTGAATTATTTAATTGTTTAAACTTTTTTCCTCCACCTTTGCTGGAAAAAAACCAAGTCAATGTGAACCAACTAAAATCAAAAGTCAACCAAATAAAATGAAATAAATTGCTATTGTACTTCTTTTAAATACGTTCAGGCATCAAATTGATGATAGGATCAATCTAATTTGAATGAAAATTTTGAAATTAAATCTAGCTTAGCTCGGGAACATTATTTAATAAATAAATTTAAAATACATTTATAATAATAATAATAATAATAATTTTTTATTTTTTAATTATTTTAATATTTTATTAGAATAATGGATCCAACAAACCAACAAAATCTTAAATCAAAATTCTTAAAAATTAATCGAATTTCATCTAACCTAATCTCTAATGTTGTTGGTCCTTCATGAAATTTTTACGATCCTAATTCCGCTTAAATCAAATGTTCACATCACTCATGTTTGCCGTGTGAGAACATCGAGTCCAGTTAGAGTAATGGTGGTTAAGTTAAACTGTAATTTCTTTGCTCGAATTTGGTATTTGTACGACTTTATATTTTTTTACTCTCTCTCTCTCTCTCTCTCTCTCTCTCTCTCTCTATATATATATATATATACACTGATTTTTATTATTGATTTGACACATTCCTAACAAGATGAATTGTATTCTATGTGAATGCATAAGTCAAAACTATGATTTATGGATGAGACATTTATGATCTATACACTGCATATTCAGGCAGCAATAATATTACGGTTTTGGAAAAAAAAAATCAACTTTAAAGATCATATTTGCAAATTTTTAATTTAGTGAATCATCTATTTTAGACTCTTACCCTACGATAAGATTCATTAAAATAAAATAATTATTTTATAAAAATAAAATAAAATAATTATATATAATAGTTTAGTTTAATAAAATATAATAGAATAGTATAAAATTTAAATTTTTACATCTATAATCGAAAATAGTCATTTAGTGAAATGACTCGAAATAATTATTCAGTGATTTCACAAAATAAAATTATAATAAATTATTTTACAGAACAGTCATTCTGTAAATTAAACTGTCACATTACTGTAGCACTTAAAGTATGACTCTAATAAAATTTCTATTACGGCGAACAAGCACACTGTTACCTCCTTAAAATCATTTGAGTAAGAGGTTAGGTCTAGATAAATTCGAAAGATACCTTGATCAATTTATTAAATATATATAGCAAAACTAAATTAATTTTGCATCATTTTATAATTTTTATATGATTTATACTTATTTATTATAATCATCATATTTTATAATATTATATATATTGAATTTATAATAAATTTAAAATATTTAATTATTTATTTGATATAAAAATTTTAAGTTAAATATATATTAAAAAATCAATTATTGTGATAGAGATATTAAATTAATTCTAAACTTTAAATACATGATAAATATAATTGTATTACTAAAAAAATTTTAATTTATTAAAATATTATTTATACATAATTTTATTAATGATAAGAAAATCTACTCATATTTATCAAATATTGTTTTTCAAAAAAAAACAGCTTCCAATTATTTTAGCCGTAAAAAGAGGGGCGGGGGAAAAAGCATTCAATGTATAAAGCTTGGTTTTCCAAAACATATGTTAAGATTTGACCTGGGGTATTACTTAAAACACAAGTTAACAGGATTTCAAGAGCTTACCTTAATGCCACGGCTGGCATTTATCGCAAGTAATTCAACAGGACCTAACATTTATTACAAGCATCCATTTTGTGACACATATCCACATTCTTAGCATCAACTTGAATTTTACATTACTGTGGCCAAACAAAGATGCAGACAATATTATCGTTATTATTGCTATTATTATTATTATTATCATAATTATCTTTGAAAGCAATTTCCATTTTATTGTTTAGTTGAAAATAAATGTATTTTTCATTAAGCGGTGAATTGAACTTTGATATATTATTGATACGTCTAAAGCTCCAAAAAATTAAACAGTACTCATATATGGCATAACTGCATCCAACATTTACCTCCAAGCCCGGGTTAAAAAAGGCATAAATAATCAATCATAGAAATAATGCACTACGAAAAATTCAGAACAATGTATAGAGTTAAAAAGGAATAAAGAATCATGCAGGTGTTAAATTATACAAGGTATGATATGAACCAATACACTCAAATACATAATCTTCCCTCTCCTCTATGGGGGCAATATGGCGCCGTATCAGATCTCATCATGTTAATGTTCCTTAATGAATCATAGGGTCATCACAAGGACCAGTGGAGGCGGTTGGCACATGGGAAGTTCTGCCAAACTCATTAAAAAAAAAATCAACTGCACAACCATACCAGTTCTAGAACAATGGTAGCCACCCCGAGGGTGTAGGTAGAGTAGTGATTCTTCAATTCATTGTGGCTACAGATAGTCCTGACACATCATCAGGTAGTTCGGTTTAACTCTTCAATTACGAGTCCAAAGTAGCCGTCTGTTCATTGCAGGTGGTGCTAATCCAGGAATATTCCGGATGTCCTTGTTGCTGGGATTCACAAGCTGAAAAAGGAAAACCGAATAATTGAGCAGGGATATCATACACCATTGAACAAAGAGAAGATAAATTAACATAAGCGGCTTTCAACATGACATTGTGGCACTTAAAGAGTCCAGAGAAACTGCTTTTAATAGTCGATGTTAATTCAGCAGTCAATTTGGAGTGAGGTTGAGAAATACGGTAGCGTACCTTCACGATTATGATGGCTATGACACCAACGACAATAAGAAACAACAATGCCATAATGCACTTATCAGTAGCAACCTACGTAGAAAATGAACATAAAATTAGTAAATACAATTTAATACTAGACAGATCATATGAAAGAAAAGGAAGTGGATTTTTCGGACATTTACCTGCCTACCGATTTCTTTGACCAATTTAGATGCTTTCTTGATTGAGAAATGGATAGAATCCAGCTCATTAACTATCCTGCTCATTTGTTCAGTCTAGACATGACAGAAATAACATATATCTTTGTTTGAATATCACTGTGGAATCTCAAATGTTTAATACAACCAAAGAGTTAAACAGTAAATTGCCATGATGTTGACTTAATGCTTTTAAGTTTTGTACCTGAGCCTTGAGAGCTGCAGCAGTTTCTGTTCCAACATCAACGGTATCTTGAACAACCTGTTATAAACAAGGGACAGGTAAAATTTAGTGTTCATTTTTCAACAGCCCTAGAAATAGAGTTAATGACATGGGAGGAATTGAGCTAAGACAAAGTGCATCCAAAGCTTTTTGGTTCTAAGTGTAACATAAAAAGAGATTTTCAAGATCCAAAGCTCCAAATGCGACCAATTATATTTCTCAGTAGAGGATGATGCAGCGAAAGTTTGGACACCAACCTTCTTAGCCCTGTCAATGGCTTGATCAGTCTCATCCATCATCTGGTTTCCTCTATCCATTAGCTGTTGATTAGTCATAGCTGCAGAACATACAGGCTGTCTCAGAAGCAGTTTAAAATTGAAGCAAAATATGAAACCTACAAATTATTTCCAGTACATTCCAACACCATGGTAAGAATCAATATAAAGAGTGCATTGGCTAACTCAGGCAGAACGGTAGAAGAAGACCGCTTCATAGTTAGATTACATCTAGAAATTCATGCTGCCATAACATCAGATAATTTTAGCCAATAGATAAGCTCTGATCAACAATCGAATAGTTATCTATACAGCAAAGTTTAAACTATTCCTTCCAAGTTTGACAGAAAACAAAAATTGCAACAACAAACAGGTTGATTTTGTTTACAAGGATCAAGATAATGTTGAATCAAGTGATCAGAGGTTTCTTTGTCAAGCTTCTCATCACTTGTCAGATTGAGAATGTTTGACAACATATATTCTAGCAATAGCACAAAATTACCAGCACATCTTACATTCACTACCATTAGATAATCACTCTTAACTAAATGAGAAATTGAGAATGGTTATGAGGCATGCTTAGAAGTAAAAGGAAAAATAAAAGAGAAACAATATCTGGTGCCAGTGAGTTAATATATCTGTGTATATTGTCAATGCCAGAAAAGAAAGCTGATTAGCTAAGAGCAATGTCTACCAACCTAACTATTTATACACAAATTTTAAACTTGCACTTCCATATAAACTAAAATCAGAGAAGATGATATACTTACATGAAGCTAGTAAGACATTTTCTTCCCCAAAGCCTTCATTAGGGCCATCAAAGAGATCAACTCGTTTGTTGTTCTCAAGATTGCTTTGATGTCTGTAACACAAGAACAACAATGTCAAACTAAGCCAAGACATTTAACAAAAAATTAGCATGTATTGATAGCAACAAAGTTATTACTGCATGATATCTACAGTGATTTCCTTAACAAATCATCAATTTTCAAACAATAACAGCTTTACTTTACTGGCTTATCACAAGGATGAGCAAAACAAAAGCTTAAAAGAAAACAAAAGCTTAAAAGGCAACAAAGAGAGAACTTGTAAATGGGGAACGGGCATGAACATGCATGAAGTTATGTCTTCACCCCAGAAGAAACAAAATGGATAACTTCTAATAGTGATATAAACTTACTCCTTCTTAAGGGCAATGTTTACATTATAAATTATTTACAACCGGTAAGACCATGAACGTTCATGAATTTATCTCTTCATTCCAGAAAAAACAAAACGGATAACTTCTAATAGTGATATAAACTTACTGCTTCTTAAGGGCAACGTATGAATTCAACTCCTTGATCTGCATGAGAATCCCAGAAGATTGAGAAAACTTTGAACACAAATTATAGTATCTAACTAAAAAAAAAAAGAGAGGTTATACAGCACCATTGACTGCTTCTTTTCGTTCAGCATTCCGTGGGTGTTTGCATCAGTTCTACGCTCCATTTCCTTCACTTCTCTATCAAACTCTTTGATGAGCCTGAAAAGGATAAGTAGAAACTATTTTGATTCAAACTGATGGAAAAACAGTTTTAAATAACCACGCAACATCAACAGTATAGCAGACCAATGTCTTACGACCTCAAATCCTTACTGAAGAAATCAACACAAGAACAGATGGGTTCTCTACTTCAGATTTTTTTTTTCTTTATAAAGTGAATAACCAAAGTTTTAGTATTAAGATTTATTCAAAATGAAGTAAGATGGCCTTTCATAGACCGTTTTATTTTTTCACCTTGCAATCAATCAGGGAAACTAAAAGGATAACTTTCAAGGATGAATCTGAAATACCTCTTACACTCTCGCATCTTGTCGGTAAGCTCTTCCAATTGCCTACTCTGCCTATTAACATCCTTAATCTTCTCCAGTTTCTGGAATCCATTTCTGCAATTAAAACACGAGCAATTCAAACAATGAAGCAGAAAAATCGGAATCACAATAAAATCAGTAATGCTAAGCGCAAGTTACTTCCAATAGAGTCGTTAATGATGATAGAAACCAAGTCTTTGAGAAAACATTTCAGTTTTTTGAATGCAATGAAACAAAAGAAAGCAATATTTACATCAGAACAACCTGATTGCAAACTATATTGCAGAAACAACGAAAGAAAAATAAGAATTCAAATCCTTACGATAAAGCTCGAAAAATGTCGGCGATTTGCCCGTCGATCTCCGCTAGCTCTTCGCTGACCGCAGCTAAAGGATCCATCTTTTCAACCTTAGAGATAGCCGGCTATCTTCTTTCTCAATGTTAATTCAATCTTCACGCATTAAGTGAATTATCGGAAAATAAATAAAGGGAACTTTTAAATTTTTAAAGCTGTTTTGACAGGAAATGACGATTCAAAGATACGATCGCCAAAACAGCAGATTCAAAATTCCAGATCAGATCAGATCAGATCCGCACGATTTACAATAACTAAAACAGGAAATGCGCACAATGCCTAGCCGAGGAAAGAGAAAAAAATCGAAGCGAATCTTCAATTCCAAATCAAAGAGCCCAACAACCTCGGGTTTTCAAAAAGGAACTAGTAAAATCGGATTTCAAATAAGGACCACATCGAAGGGCAAGAAAGAATTACAAAACTACGACATTTGAAATCCGATTTGGTGCGATATGGAGGCTTCTTCTTAAATGGGAAGGGTTGTTTAAACGTTTGACGCCATTGCCTCCCGTCCCGACCTAAAAGCAACTTACAATACAAGGTCTTCTCGTGATTTGCATTACAGACAATTTTGGATTTTTTTGTATGATAATTAATTTTTAAGGTTTTTTCTTTCTTTCTTTTTTTATTAAATTTTATTTCCTGTTTTAGGCTTCGTTGGTCGTTTTGGATTGGGAAGGGGTAGGTGTTTTTTGGCTGGCTCGGAGGGAGAGTGAAGAAGGTTTAAAAATCTTAGCGATACTTTAGGCCGTTAAAGGCGGAAATTAGGGACTCATAAAGTGGGGGCCCACCACGCATGGGGTTTTCTTCCTGCAATATAATACAACAGTTAATGGCACAAGATCAGATAATCCTGTCCGTTCGATAAGATTTAATTCATGATTTTAATTATTACTATTTTAAAAAGTTCCTACGTAAGTTAAATAAATTCAGGTGGTGCGTAGGCTTGAACAGATTTTAAAAAATAATAATAATAACGAATTTATGTATTATATTTTTGATTAAATTCGATAAATAAAGATAAAAAGTTAAATTTAGATTAAAGATTAAAAGATTATTATTTGAAATATAATATGTAAAATATTAAAAATTTTGTTAATAAATATTTTTAGGCAGTTAAAATTATTTAAATTATTATATTTTATCTTTATGTTAAATGGTATAGTATATAATTATTTTAATGAATTTTAATGTACTTTTAACAATAGTACTAGGTACTCGTTGCCAAAACCGTACTCATACGTAGTTCTACTATTTTACGAGGGGCTAATAGAAGAGAAGTTGTTTGACCATGTAAGTGTCAGATTACGTGCATTTATTTACTTTTCTGCACGAATAAGTTACGAAAAAGACTACGCATCATTATTATTACTGACATTCTTGATCCATTTAATCATTTTTTAAGCAAACGAGAGAAAATCCCATTCATTATACGATAGTGTGAAAATAATTACCGCCTAAACTGGATTTAATCTAAAATCACTTATCATTGCATGTAGGCTAAACTAATATTAAAAAAAAAAACTACTGGATTTGATATCTTCCTTAGTTACGTACGTAGAATTTTAACTTTAAATTTATATTTAAATATTTATTTTTTTAATAAATAATTTTTATATAAAATAAAATTTTATTTAAATACAAACTGAAAATGAAAAATTGTTTAAATAGAATAAAAATATAAAAAATATTTTAAAAAATAAAAAGGTTAAAACCAAAATTTCCTATTAGGCCGGAGAGAAATTAGTAGACTAATGTTAATGGATTGTGACCAAAATTTCCACTTTTTTGTTTGATTTATATGAATTATGATTGTAACATTGGAAAAGTTCAAACCATTGGGGCCTTGATGTACCAAAAACCATTTGAGCCTTGAATTGAAGCCCAAATTTTGTCATAACTCATAATAATGAGAGATGGGCCTAAACATCAAATTACCCAACATTCAAAAGCAAATCCCTATAAAAATAACAAGAAACAAAGATGATTTTTGTACGACTCCTAGGTTGGGTTCAGGACCCGAATGTCTTGACCCAGTTATTTCGAGTTTTTATAAAAACCCGAACATGAAAACCCTAAGTCGTCTTTGTTGCTTTTCTCCAACAGCCGCTCGGCTCCCGGGACCAGATACGCAGAGATCCTCCCAACCAAACCACAATGGTATTCTCTTCTTTCTTTCTACGAATTTTACACGTTTATGTTTATACATGTGTTTGTTTCCTGAGAAAAAATGGGTTCTACAAAAGTTTATGTTGTTGGTGGTTGAAGGGTTCAGCTCTCTTGTCATGTTTTCACTTCAAAATTTTCATTTTGGGAAATAAAGTTAGTGGAGAATTCATAAGTTTGCCTTAGTGCAATCTCGATCTCTTATTCTGATCTTTGTTTATTTATTTTGATCCACTGCCAAAAGGCTAGCATAGTTGGAGAGAAATTAAACAGATATCATTTAGGATTGGTTTAATTTTAGCCTCTTAATCTGGTTTTATGGAGAATTGAACATGAAAGAAGCAATACAGGTTGATTATGCGTTAGTTGTATTTGTTTCTTGGTGTAATTTTGTTATTTCATTCTTTTGTTGATGGTGCAGACAAAGAGAACGAAGAAGGCCGGAATTGTTGGAAAATATGGTAGGTGCCATTGAATTTTATGAGGTCTTATTTTGTTGTTTCTTAAAGAAAGTTTCTAAGTAGAAAGGATCCATATTGTATGTAAGATAAGTACCCATGCTTACTTGCTGGAGGAAATTATCCGCCTTCCTAATTTTATCTAAATAGTTCCAAAGTTTTTTAATCATTGTAGGTTTACTCTCGAAGTAATTCTAAACTAGGATGGAGCTTTTTCCTTTTAAACTGAAGTTTCTGATCCCTTGGTTTGCCTCTTAATGAAGGTACCCGTTATGGTGCCAGTTTGAGGAAGCAAATTAAGAAGATGGAGGTCAGTCAACATAGCAAGTACTTCTGCGAGTTCTGTGGGAAGGTTAGATACTGCTGATTATCAGTTTCATCCTTCACCTTCCGAAGCTTATTTATCGTTTCCACCTGTGTTTGGGTGCATTTCTTTATTTGAGTTGCATGTAGTTGTTCCAATAAAATTCTGCCTCTACAGTATGCAGTGAAGAGAAAGGCCGTGGGAATCTGGGGCTGCAAGGATTGTGGGAAAGTCAAAGCAGGCGGTGCTTATACCTTGAAGTAAAGATCCATATTTTCCGTATTCAACAATTTAATGTCCTTTCTTTTTTGGGGGGATATCCTAGTAACTAACTAGTTGCTGCTTTTCATAATTTACCAGCACTGCGAGTGCCGTGACAGTGAGGAGTACCATTAGGAGGCTGAGGGAGCAAACTGAGAGCTGAGCCAACATTGGTATATTCTACTTTCATAGGATGTTCTGCACGTTTTAGCTACTAAGACTCTATTGAGATTTTTTTTTTTCCTTCTTGACAATGATGTTCTATGTGCTTAACTCTCGACTTTATATCTGAGCCTCTGGCGTTGATACTTTAACATGTTTGAGCTGTTGGTTTCGCCATGATGACGTTAAAATTTGCGGCCATTTTCTTGCCCATTCTTGTTGATGTAGTAGCTGCAATGGTAAATGTTCTAACTTCTGAATGATTGTGAACTTTTGTGATTTGCTGGATAAATTCTGTTCCCTGCGAAAATCCTTCGAGCCAGCGGTGACCCCCCATCGTAACCTATCTCCAGGTCACCAGTAATGATATTGTGAAATATTGTCTGTGTGCTTTTATCAACTAAGAAAAAGGGGTTTCTTATATTCCGTTTAACATTGTTGTCGTTGCAATTCTTGAAATCGAAAGCAGCCCGATAAAAAATTGATTTTTATGGTTAAATTTGACAATCTAAATAAGAAAAAAAAAACAAGAAAATATAACTTTGGTGATTTTAAAAGCTTGCTTTTGAAAAAATAATTTCATTGTCTTTAAATTTTTAATTTTTTATTATTTTAAATATATTTTTTTTTATATTTAAATTGTTCGTGGTAATGTTAGACACTAAAAAAGTATAACTGTTTAAACGCTTTTTTTTTTTTTCCTTTTTGGTTAGATTCATTTGTGGTTTTATGTCTATTTTGTCAAAACAGCTTTAAAATTTCTGGGATAAGATCAAAGAAAAATCGTAAGTGACGACTCATCGAGAAAGTGTCATAAAAGAATTCCAGGAAATTACAAAAAGGGGAAAGGTAGAACATTAGTGTAAGAACTTGTAGAGAAAGTAGAACAATGAAGGACCCATCTTAAAAGTTGGCTTCTCAGCTCTCTTGGCGTTTTGCGTCGGTGGAATGGCACTTGTCAATAGTTATCCTTTTGTTTGCATCCATCAAACTCATCCTATAAGAAGGTCTGAAATTAGTGGCATCAGCCATTACAGGCAGGTTTCGATTGTTGACCACGATCCCAGTAGGGTTCTTAGGGTGTGAAAATTGGCTAAATTAGGCCATCTGAGGACATCACCAATGGGATTTCAAAACCCAGAAACCTCTTCTTCTTCTGCTTCAACCGCTTCCTTCTTCTCATTACCACCACGTAACCTGAAAAAAACTACAGCCTCCAATGTGGAATATCTGTACGAGATCAATAACATATCAGAAGAACTGAATATCCAAGATGCAATAGCAAGAGGAAGACTTCCCTCCTTGAATCCTTACAAGGCTTTTACTAATACTTTCACATCATTCTTCAAATCTACCAAAACTTTTTTCAGTTCTTCACGTCGGAGTTCTGAAGATTATGTCGAAGTCACAAGGTTTGACGAGCATCCAATACCATCAGGAGAACAAGAGCGTTTTATAACTCTCCAAATCCCGCCCGAATGTATCCGACAGTGGGTTGCTCAAGGATGCAAGTATATTCATTTTGGAGCCATTCGTTTGGGCTTAACCTTCCATGGGAGAGAAAGATTTCCAGGAGCCGCTAGAATCGCCTTACTTGATTCTAGACTGTTGAAATACCAGCAAGCATGTTTAGCGATTGTCGAGACGACACTCAATGGAGGAACTATCTTTGTGACTGTTTTCCCCTATTATCAAATGTCCCTACAAGAAGGGAATTTGTCCACTGCCTTTCAGGTTCACTTGCAAATTGTTGGAGCCCCGATGGAGGCATGTCTAATTCAAGCTACTCTTCATTCTCAGATGGTTTACAGAGTCCAACATCGTTTGATTGACTTGTCGCAGTACGAATATCGTTGTATTGACCCTCACGGCAGAATCCCGCTCATTCAAGTTGACTCCCAAAATAAAACCATCGCCACCCAACTCCCAGCAAACATCTCGAGGGAAGAATTTGTTTCTATACTCCCTGAAACTTGGGTTACAAATTTTGAGAATCGTCAAAAGGATAGAGCAGCCGATCCACGCTTCTGATCCGAAAGACACCCAAAATAATGATGGAACTGTTACCATCAGATTTAACTGTCAAAGAAAATGACAATCAACCCCAATCACTTCGGTTCTTACTTCTTAGAGTCTCGGAAGGTATTATTTAGCTTGTTTTGGATCTGGCAGGACCTGTTGTGGAAGCTTCAGATGAGGATTCCGTGGGATTAGGCCTTGTAGACTGCAGATTAAAGTGAATATGAAGATATGTAATGGGTTAAGGCCTATATGATCTTCTTGTAGCCCATGTTTTATGTTGAATCTGTAATATTAGAAAATGTGATAAAAAAAAAAGGG
Source organism: Adansonia gregorii (assembly GCA_038382025.1). Taxonomy (NCBI): domain Eukaryota; kingdom Viridiplantae; phylum Streptophyta; class Magnoliopsida; order Malvales; family Malvaceae; genus Adansonia; species Adansonia gregorii. The sequence goes on from JBBYHO010000020.1 coordinate 12,638,106, forward strand.
AAAACAGCGGTGGTGTGGCGTGCAATGGAGTCCTAGAGATAGTTTAACATCTTTAGGTTATTCACATTAACCACAGTACATAAGAAGCTGGCGCTTAGTACCACACTTCAAGGATATATAGAAATACAACTAATTAGTTACATCTCTTTTAGACACTTTAGTACCATCCTTCACTCATAAACTCAGCGTATATATCATACATCACTGAAGCCACTAGAAAAAGGGAAAAAGGAGGCCCATTTCTTGCTCCATGATCCAGCCATATTCGTGAATGACTGAACGTGGTTCCAAGCAGGTAGTTTACTGTTATCATTCGTTATATAACGTATGGAATAATGAACAATATCAAAAATTGAAGAGAACGTATAAGGACGATGCCGCATGGTAAATTTATAACCCAAAGCATCCTTTGGGGTCCTAATATTAGACAATTGCGGTTGGAGGATCATCGCTGTTGTGATGATCCATTTGCTTCTGGATGGCTTTCACAGCCACTACTCTGGCAGCATTGGCTGATTTGTTTGCAGCTGAGACGGCTTTATTCACTCTCTCATCAATCTTTGCAATGTCATAAGTTTTCTCAGCAGCTCGCTGCGCTTCCTGCATGCAAGGCAGCAAATTATAAGAGAACTTCAAGAAGTTATCTTTGGCACTGTAGGTTATTTGTGGCATTCGAGCAAATATTCATTCAATATGAACAAGGCACCCGAAATTCTCAGGAATTACTTGCAGAAATTTTTATGCAAAAAGCAAAGGGATAATATATATCAACTGTCAGTGAAGCCAGATAAATGCCAGACAATGATATGAAAAATACCAGGACAGCGTTAAGGGCTCTAGATTGAGTGACAGCATCGGGGGATCCAAGACAGGTATTTTGTGCACTAAGAACATCAAGAACCCCATTTTGCCAGTGACCAGATTGTGTCTCGCCATTTCTGAAAGTGTATGTACCAAATCCCTGCCTTCTTCCTTCATGCCAGGCTCCTTCATACCGCTGTCCATTTCCAAATTGATAAACACCAAAGCCATGCATCTTGTCGGCAAAATATTCCCCTAAATATATGTCCCCATTTCTGCATTTCAAATCACAAAGTTGACAGGTTAGTAAACTGAAATTACGCATACGGTTGTATCTCCCGATTGCTCAATGAATGATGACTCAAAGTTCCAGAGTAATTTTCATCCAGTTTGAAAAGTCCAAACAATTAAAGAATAATCTGCATGCCTGAGCAGTCGGCTCAATGATAAGTACATGAATTCCCTTGCTCAAAGAGCGGGGTTCAAACCCCCTTCCTCCAAAGTTTTAAAAATTCTGATATTAAAGTACATCCCACCAAGGAAGCAATTAGTTGAGATCTTGAATGGATGACTTATTATCAGCATTCAAGGCTAGGAAAATTGCAAGCACACGGACAAGCAACAACATGGAATATGAAACACAAAGAAGAAACAAATAGAAATCAAGGAGATAGCTATAAAATCAACAGCTCAAATTCAATCTTGATAAACTTTAAACAGCAACAAACAAACTGCCTAAGATGTTAGTAATAAATACCAACAAATAACTAGAATATGAATATTAACTAGAGGGCAAAGAACCCTAAATCACTTTTTCACTAACCAAGCTCAAACCAACGAAGATTACTTCCCATATGAGTATATGACATGATTAAATAGGAAGAAAAGGGAAACGGGCAAAGCTAAAAGTGAACAATCCTTTGAACTCTATGGCTACGCTGCAACTTCACTAGGTCAAAAGTAGTTCAATAATCGAAAATAATAAGTTATTCTATAACTACAGCCTGAAAGTCTGACACTAAAAGACTAAAATAAGTGAGATTCAACCATGGAAACACACGAATAACACCAGCTTTAACTACCACTTTCAAAATCTGTAATTGAAGCGAACAGCATAATATCCAAAAACCCCAAAATTGTACAAGTGAAGAGTAAATGATTCAAGATAGTGAAATAGAAACACAGCAATCAGAGTCCCAAAGTTCCAGTGCTTTAATAGTATTTGTGTACTTTATCTATCCAACGAAGAGAATTCACCTGAAATGGTAATGGCCAAGCCCGTGCTTTACACCCCACTTGAACTCCCCAACATATTTGCTGCCATCTTCACAAGTATGTACTCCACATCCATGGCAATGCCCATTAGACCACTCCCCAGCATAAACATCACCAGTATAAAATCTATACACCCCAATTCCATGCCTCAAACCCTGCCTGTATTGACCACGATATCGGCTACCTTTTGCCCATGTTTCCACGCCGTAACCATCATATTTTCCATCAATCCAATCCCCCTCATACCTCCCTTTCATGTAGTAATAATAAACCCCACTCCCTGAACATTTCCCTTTATGAAATTCACCCTCATATACATCCCCATTACTGTAAACCTGCACCCAAGTCCCCGAATTCGCCTTCTTCTCCGATTTTGGCTTTGACCCAATTGACCAAACAACAGTTTTTGAAGATTTAGAAGATGAACCTAGTTCACTAAATTTAGCAGGTATTGAACGAGCAAGAAGTAATCGAATCGAAGGCAAGCGAGGGAGTGCGAGATTAAGAGAAACCAATAGGGTAAGCGAGAAAGCAAGCAAAGCAAAGAAATTCAACACAAAAAACCGCCGAGGATCGGAAACCAAGAAGTAAAGTGAAGGAAGAGAAAGCAAAACAAGGAAACGCAAATGGAAACAAAGCAAGCGGCCACGGTTCAAATGATGAACAAGTTTCCTACCAAGTTGTTGAGTATCAAAAGGAATAGCAAAACAAGTAGAACAAGAAAAAGGTTGGGAAAGAGCTAATCTTTCAACCCTTTTGCAGTTGTTATGGTGGTTCTTGAAAGAAGAAAGCGTAGGGGAATGAGAAAGAGAATTGTGGGTCATTATAGGCCGCTTATGGGGAGTTGAAAGAAGGGCATGAGTTGGAGAAGGGTTATTGGAGAAGGAGGGTTTATGATGGTGAAAGTCGAGTACATTATGATGATGGGTGGTTGTTGTTGTTGCTGCTGCTGCTGGTGGGTTTGGTGATGTGGGTGGAAATGGGACTTGGATGGTGAGGTGAGGCTTGTTTGGAAGGGAAAAATCAGGACTTTTTTATGGGGTTGATTCAAGGTAGTTTCGATGATTGAATTGAGAGTAAAACAGATGCCGTGGAGAATTCGTTTGGTTGAAAGCGGAAGAGATGCAATTGTTGCTTACTTTTCCGATCTCTTGCTGTTTTCCAGATTCCTTCTGATGCATTTACATAAACAAACTCTCTCTTCTGTTTCAGTCTGAAATCTATAACTGTCAGTCAAACTCACAGTGCTGTTTGAAGGCAATTTCAGCTATATTTCAATCTATGTGTATGTATGTTTTTTTTGTGCTCTAATTCTGGGTTTTGGTTTCGGCTTTTGATGTCTGGATTTTATTCAAGCAACATATATTTGTGGGTTGACAAGTCCACATGGGTTTCTTTTTACAACACACCTTGGTTTTGCTTACATTTTCCGAAATGCCACTGCCTCATTTCCCCCGTTTCCTTGCTTTTTCCTTTATTTTTTCCCAAAAAAAAATAAAAATTAAAGCCTTTTTCTGCATAACAACTTAAAATTATATATGAATCAATTGTAATTGTATGATAGTTTTTGCTCAAATAGAAAATATTTAATTAACGGAAACAAATATTAAAAAAAAAAAGATGGATTTAGTTATCAAGTAGAGAGAAATATATTTTATAATTATTTTAATTAAGAATATATTCTAAAAAGATAACGTGATTTGTTCAAAATCATAATAAATTAAAAAATACTATTAAATAAAAAATATTGCTAGCAAATGTCTTTAAACGTTATTTAATATTAATTATATACTATTTATAGTAATAATTTTATATTAAATATAATACTTTGACAATTTTGTTTATAATTTTCGATACTATTATATATGATAGATTTAAAATGCATCTAAAGTTACTCAACAAAATCTAGTAAATAATTGTAGAACTTTCAGAAAAAGGCAAATGAAATCAGGTTTATACCATCTTCCACTTACTAAAAAAAATAATTATTAAATGATTAAAAAAAAGGTTGCTAAGCTAGAGTATAATAGTAATTAATAATTAACAATTAACAATAATGAAGAAATGCCAACCAAAAGATGGGACATCAAATGTCAACAAATGCACCATTACTCAATTAAATTGTCATTAAATAAAAAAGAATTTCTGAGGAAAACAGAAAAAAATAAAGATAAAAGGCTCTTTTTTTATATCTTATTTATCAATGATTAATTACAATAAGTATATTATTCTATTTTTGAAGGGAAAAAAAACAGTGAGAAATCCAAAAA
>JBBYHO010000020.1:12670468-12681107 GCA_038382025.1 Adansonia gregorii
GATGTTTCATATTCTTCTTTACATATTTCTATATTCTAATCTTCCTATCTGATGCTACCATACAAAGGGGGTTGTCTTTCTTTACAGTTTTCCAATGGATGTGATGTTTGTGATTAGTTTTAAAAATTTTTACCTGTCCTAAGTCTTCAAGTTCTCTATGTGAGAAACAGTGCTGCATTTCGAATGTATCAATTTCGTACCCGAGGATTTGAATCTCATTCTCACAGTACGTATTAATGTACATATGATTTCTGTTTTTGGGTTTCAGATTGATGAAAATGTTCAGAGAGAAATCATTAACCACCGATCTTTAAGACATCCAAACATAATCAGGTTTAAAGAGGTGAGAAATTTATTTTGGTAAACGTTAGTAGCTATATTGTTGGAATTTCAAAATAATTGACTCATAATTATATCAGACTCATCGGTGAGTTCTCCTTGAGTTTGGTTGGCATCACCCTATGTTACTTCTTAGATTTATACTAAGCTGCATGTTTTCCAAATTTTGCTTACATGCTTGTTCCATTCTTGTCATACATGTTCCCACTCTCCTAGATCTTTTTATTAGGCATTGAATTGTGCAATTTGTTACTGCATTGTGAAAATGATTCAACTCGGAAATCAAAACTTGCTAGAGTCGAAATAAATTCAGTAGTACAATTAGCTAATGAGCAGCATTTTGTAAGAGACTCTATTTCTCTGCAGGTTTTGTTGACTCCAACACATTTGGCAATCGTTATGGAGTATGCTGCTGGCGGTGAACTCTTTGAGAGAATATGCAGTGCTGGTCGATTTAGCGAAGATGAAGTGAGTTTATATCCTTATTCAACATGTTGAGCTAATTTGCATGGAAGTCTTATAAGGTAATATTTTACTCACAAAATTTGTATGTCGGCAGGCAAGATTTTTCTTTCAGCAGCTAATATCAGGAGTCAGCTACTGTCATTCCATGGTATGTCATACGAATAACATTTTTGAATTCTGTCTGATGGTGACTTTCTTGCCTCATTCAATGCTTTATCCTGCAGCAAATTTGTCACAGAGATCTGAAATTAGAGAACACACTCCTGGATGGAAGTCCGACACCGCGTCTCAAAATATGCGACTTTGGTTACTCCAAGGTTAATTTCCAAAATTTTGAAGTAAATCCCATTATACATCTTTGATGGATTCTACCATCAATATTGAGTTCTTTAATTCTTTTCTGAACAGTCTGCTGTGTTGCATTCACAACCAAAATCGACCGTGGGAACACCAGCGTATATTGCCCCCGAAGTCCTATCACGAAAGGAATATGATGGAAAGGTATAGGTTTTCTGTTTTCTAATCAAATGTAAACGCAGGTAGTCGAACTTGGATATTTCTGGTCCACTTATGGAGCATAAATTTGTGCTTGTTGCAGTTAATGCTATTATGGTATCCAATAAAAATAGTGGTTATTTTTATTTGCATGTGGTAATTATGGTACCATCTCTTATTATTTGCTGGGAAATTTGATCCTCCTGTGTTTGTAGTAGATTGCAGATGTTTGGTCATGTGGTGTGACATTATACGTGATGTTGGTTGGAGGATACCCTTTTGAGGATCCTGATGATCCGAGAAATTTCCGCAAGACCATCAGTGTAAGTTCTGTACTCCGGTCTTCGGTTAGATGAGTTATCATTTACCTTTTTCTTAATTTGAAATTTAAATCATTGTTTTTTTAACAGAGAATAATGAGTGTCCAATACAGTATACCCGACTATGTACGGGTGTCTGCAGACTGCAGACAGCTTCTTTCCCGTATCTTTGTTGCCAATCCTACCAAGGTATCGTTCTTTTTGATTAAGTTGATGAATAGTATTAGTGTCATCCGTCTTAGATAAACTTACTCAGTTGCATTTAATTCAAATTGTATAAATACTTGTGTATTGATTCTTTTAATCTTCGATTACATGGAGAGGATCAGCATTCCGGAGATTAAGCAGCATCCTTGGTTCCTAAAAAATTTACCGAAAGAACTGGTTGAAATCGAAAAAAAAACCTATGCGGAATCAGCACGTGACCAACCATCTCAAAGCGTTGAAGAAATAATGCGCATCATCCAAGAGGCTAAGACGCCGGGGGAAGGAGCCAAAGTTGGCGAACAAGCTGTTGCTGGTTCATCCGAACCCGATGACGTTGAAGCGGATTTAGAATCTGAAATCGATGTCAGTGGTGACTATGATGCCCATGTGTGAACATGATGTAACTGCAACATGCAGCGTCCCCCGCCCCCAAAAAAAGAGTATGCAGCGTTATTACGTCCTAAATCCTTGAGTGTGGGTGTGACACTGACTGCTTCAAGAAGATTTGTGTATCAAGGCTTGTAGTGTTTTCGGATTACAGTTTCGATATGATCTTATCAGACTGGAAATGCTGTACAGCAGACTTGACTCTTTATTGTTTTTGCCTTGCATTTGTGTGTATAATATGGTCAATGGGTGTCCTCATAACTGATATCAAATCTTACTTTGTTTTGCCCGACTTTGAATGTTAACAATAATTCAGTTTATTTTTTGCACTACTCTCGCGTTATTCTTTTGTTTTCAGGTGGATAACAATTGAATTATATCATGTTTTAATTATTTTTTATCATATTTTAATTATATAATTTTATTTAACATTGATAAGATTAGTCTTAATTCCACATACTGAAAGAAAAATTAAACACTTACTACTAAAGACGTTGTGGTTTGAAGCTGGCACTATCACCAGAAAATGATGCACGTCGTCCTAGTCCTATCAACTTAAAGTGGGAAAAAAATGAAATGACAGTCTGAAACGAGCCAAAATTTGCGTAATTCAAATTCCAGATAGTTGTTAGTAGCCCACGAAGGAAATTGACTTACCAACTTTCTCTGCAGTTAATTAATTATAATAATAATAGTTGCCAATGAGCACTTCTTCCCTGTTTTAACAGTCAACGCTCTCTTCCAAATCCAAATCTCTATCTCGTTTCAGGATCCAAAGTTTCCAAATTCCTTTCTGAGTTTTTTTTCTCTTCACCCCTTAATCTCAAATGGGTCGTAGGCCAAGCGACCCGGAACACTCCCGTTTCGCCTCTCTTGTCCTCCTCTTGGTGGCTTTGTTCTCATGTGTTCTGGTCTATGCAGTTGTTTCCACGCTGTTGAACCCCGATGCAAATTCTCAAGAGTCCAGCTTTGAGTCTTTGGAAGTGGTGGCAAGTGGTGATTTGGGGGAAAAGAAGGGCGAGTGTTGTAGAGGCATTGAGAATTTGGAGCTGTGGGGTGCAGCTGTGAAGTGGGGGTCTGAGTTCAGGTTTAATTCCTCTGTGGAATGTTGTCAGGCTTGTAAGACCATGTGTAGTGGCAACGATGGGCCTTGCTTGTGTGATACTTGGGTTTTCTGTGGGAACAAAGAGGCTTGCGGGTCGAGATTTGGAGAGGTGAGTTCTTCCTTTGCTTTGCTTTGCATTTTTGATCGGATTTTAACAGTTATTTTTTTAGGTTGGTCTGAAATATCGAATTCGATTATTACCTGTTCTTGATTGACTTGACCTGATGAATACATTAGCGTTACTGAGAATTGGCATTTGACAATGCTAAATTCTGTTCCATATGTTTTCTGACTGTTAAAACTCCTGGTTCTGATTTGCTTGGTCTGGTATTTAATGTAGTCCGATGAGAATGATTAACGGATTTGCTCAAGAATGACTACCTTTAGAGTGGCTTATTCCGAAAAAAAAAAATTTATATTTGCTCAAGAATCTCGGCGTATATTAACAAGTTAATCTGAAACGATCAAAGAAGAAAGATACTTCTAATGTCTCATTTCTTTTGAATCTCACATATTACCAAATGCACTTTTAAATAAGATTGGAATGTTATATTTGCGTGCTTAGTCCTTAAGGTAACGTAAAAGATGAATTCATCTTCTATCTGCTTTTGTTGCATAAGATAATGAAAGTTTTGTGTTAAATTTTGAATCAGGAGAGCTATAGTCTTATATTTACCATTTCTTTTCTCCCAGTGTTGGTTGAAGAAACAAAAGGATACTTTATCCCCTGATAGGCAAGAGGCCGGGAAAACTGTTAGTTGGACTTCTGGGCTCATTTTTGGGAAAGGAGAGGTATACAACATATTTTTTTTCCTTTTCTATTTTTGATATTGGCTGCAAAATCTGATAATGTGAGTACTTTTTCTCTGTTGACTATTTTTATTAGCACAATTCTTCTTTAATCTTTCAATTGGTAAAATTTATTCTATTTATCATGTCAATAGCATTTCTCAGGCATTGATGATCATTCTTGTGTCTTTCTGTTCAGGGCATCGTTGAGATGGAGACTGAATATGGTACTCTCCGTATAAAAGTGAGTAATTTTTAGTTCTAGAAGGCTATGATTCTATTATCTTCCATATTGTGGGTCTAATGCATGAGTATCATAGAGTGAGGAACTCCTTGTTACAGCTCATTCAGAAGCTATTATCTGTTATATTGCTTTACCTTTTTAGCCCCTTTTTTAGCTTTTTCTGCTAGTTGCGGTTGGAAGAAACGTAAAGAAGAAAGGTGAATGTAAGGAATCTTAGCATTTTTACTGGTTCATCTGATCGGAACGCGCAATTTACAATTTCTTTTTGCCTCTTTCTTTAATTTTTTCCGGTTGACATATCTGATGTACAATGAAGATAATCCTTGTTACAAAGTCACCGACTTAATAAGACCTTCTCGGAACAAGGTTTTGCAGTTCTATAGAAGTGATAAGAAAATGAATTTAGAGGATTTCAGAAAAATGAAAAGATCAGTCATCGATTATTCTTTGTTCAATGCAGCTTTTCCCAGACTGTGCTCCATATTCTGTGACCTACATTCTTGAGTTGTTAACACTGCGCCATTGTGCCGGCTGCCAAATATATCGTGCAGAAAGCCGAGGACAGTCTTGGGATTCAGAAGGAAATCACATAAAAGATGTAAGGAAATTTAAGAGCATCTACTTACTTCTTTTGGGACTGCTGTTCTTTCAAAATTGTAGTTTCTTTTTCCCCTTTTCTTTTCTTTCTTTCTTTCTAGCAACTCGATCATTGCAATTGGAAAAGTACGGATGGTTCTTACATGTGTATGATAGACTAAATCAATTATTCTAAGCATATGCTTCTAGCTAATTAAGATTTTTATCTTTCTAATGTCAATATTTTCACAAATTTACAGGCTCCTTATGGTCCACCATTTGCACTGATTCAAGGAATTCTTGAAGCCCAAGGAACCCCATTCAAAAAGATTCCAACAGAGGCTTGCCCTTCCATAAGAAGGGGATCAGTTGCATGGATTGACTCTGGTCCGGACTTCTTTATAAGCCTGGCGAACCACAAAGAATGGAAAAATTCATACGCTGTATTCGGTTCTGTTCTTCCTGAAGACATGGGGATTGCGGAGAAAATTGCACAACTCCCAACCAAATCCAATGTTTGGAACAACATTAACGTTTCAGTCTTGCAAAAGCCTGTTCCCTTGATTATGCGAAGAATGAAGAGGAGTCTTGTAGATCTTAATAAAAATGTTAAAACAGAGTGAAACTGGTATGCATTCATATTTTCTTGTTTGTACACTATACGAAGGTATTGGGTCATTTTGTTGTTCTTTTTTTCTTAATAATAAAGCTTAATGAGTTAATTGTGCATTAAGAAAAAAAAAAATGAAAGTTGGATTGTCTTCTTTACGTTAACTCTTCCTACCTTTTACAATGGTTATGGTTATGTATGATGTTGAAAAAACTCGATCGGATTAGCCGATAAAACTGATCTAAGAAATTGAAAATATGTTCGGTTTATTTTCTCAATATTGCTTTTTAGTTATGGGTTAATGGCAAGTAATAACATTCAAAGTGTTCGGAGTAATTCAAAATAGTTATATATGTTAAGATTTATACTTCGAATTTATCAGATATTAATTTTTAAATACGACTACATAGATTAATTATTTTATTTAATTAATTTTCCAGTTAATTTTAACGTTAAAGTGGGAAAACTAAGAGGGAAGTATTGCCAAAATTAAACGGAACGACAGCGTTTCATACCTTTGACTAATTGAGCTGGAACACTTTTGCCACTGTTCTTTATCCAAAGTTCAAATTAAAGTCGCCCACATTCGTCTCTCTCCAGTCCCGTCTTCGGCCCCGTCGTCACCGGGCCGTTCTTCTTCCCGCCAAACCCTAGCTGCTGAAAAATGGTGCTAAAATTCCACGAACAAATAGTCTCCGACCTCCTCGAAGACCCAAACGGTGGCCTCGTGATCCTTTCCTCCGGGCTTTCGCTCCCTAAACTCCTCTCATCTTTCCTCTCTCATCACTCCCAATCCAACGGCTCCCTGCTTCTCCTTCACTCCCCTCAATTCTCCTCCTCCCTCAAGTCCCTCCTCCTTTCCCTATCTCCCGACCTCCCTCTCTCTGAGATCTCCGCCGACCTCCCTTCCTCTAACCGCCTCTCTCTCTACTCCTCCAACCGTATCCTCATCCTCTCGCCTCGTATCCTCATCGTTGATCTCTTAACCCAAAAGGCCCCAACTTCCTTAATTTCCGGTGTCATTTTCCTCAACGGCCATTCGCTCTCCGAAAGCTCAACCGAATCTTTCATTGTCAGAATCATCAAAACTTTCAATAAAAATGCTTCTATTTACGCGTTTTCAGACAAGCCTCACTCTATGGTTTCAGGGTTTGCAAAAACAGAGAGGATAATGAAGAGTTTGTTCATTAAAAAGCTTCATCTTTGGCCGAGGTTTCATGTGAATGTGTCGGAGGAATTGGAGAACGATCCACCGGAAGTGGTGGATATAAGGGTGCCGATGAGTAAATACATGGTGGGGATTCAAAAGGCGATTGTGGAAGTCATGGATGCTTGCTTGAAGGAAATGAGGAAGACTAATAAGGTTGACGTGGAGGATCTGACAGTGGAGAATGGGTTGTTTAAGTCGTTTGATGAGATTGTGAGGAGGCAATTGGATCCCATTTGGCATACTTTGGGAAAGAAGACGAAGCAGCTCGTTTCGGATTTGAAAACTTTGAGAAAGTTGTTGGATTATCTTGTTAGGTACTAAAGAAAAAGATCCCTTCTCTTTCATTATCCAAATTCATTTTATTAATGATTTTATAATGCAATTGAGTCGATAGTTGAAAGGCTTTTGCCATGGATTTCGGGCTTGATTTCTTATATATTTATTTGGGTAGGTATGATGCAGTGAGTTATTTGAAGTACTTGGATACGCTTAGAGTGTCAGAGAGTTTTCGATCTGTTTGGATATTTGCAGAGTCCAGTTATAAGATATTTGACTATGCAAAGAAGCGAGTTTATCGTTTTGCAAGGTCCGATGATACCAAAATTAATAAGCCTAGTAAGAACGTGTGTGGCAAGAAGAGAAAATTGAAGGAGGATGACAATAATAATGACGGAGGTGAGTTGAATTCATTCTGCTGTTTGCATTAGTGTGGTTTTGGTTTTGAAATTCTAACCATCAAATACTGAAAGCAAAAGTTGCCTTTAGAAGCTTTTTGATTATGTAACCTTTCTCACTTAATTGTATATGTAGCGATTGCAGGTACTTCATCAACAAGTACAAATAACGGAGTAGTTCTGCAAGAAGTTTTGGAAGAGTCTCCAAAATGGAAGGTGTTACGTGTGAGTGAGTGAGTTCCATTATCTGGGCTGTTTGTTTTCGGTTTTCACTTAGGGTCTTATGCTCTCGCCTGTCACTTTGATCTGGGATGATATTTCTGCTTACAATTTACGCATTATTCAAATTACGATACTTCTGATGCAGCCATACTCTTCAGTTCTTCTACTTCTAATTTAAATATTTTGTTGTAGGATGTCCTTGAGGAGATAGAAGAGGAAAGACAAAAGCAAGCATCATCAGGAGAACCTTTGTTGGATGTCGAAGAGGATAATAATGGTATTATTTTAGTGGCTTGCAAAGATGAGCGCTCATGCATGCAACTTGAAGATTGCATCACTAACAGCTCACAGAAGGTTTTACTATTTTTTTCAGTAAATTAATAGAAACCTTTATTTGCATGTTATAAAATCGATGTGCTGATGCTGTTGGATGGTACAGCAGTATAGCCCCTGATGGGATTGCTGCTCTAGCGTCTAAGGTATAGGTTGACTATTTAGGTTTTCATGTTTGCTAGTTGGAATTGACACTGCATATTTTCTTTCGAAGGTCATGAGGGATGAATGGCAGAAGTACCTCTTAAGCAAGGTAGAACTGCGTCATGTGCGAACACCTCAGAAAAAAAAACCTAAAGCTCCTAAAGGTTATGGGATTCTTGATGGTATTGTTCCTGTAAAGCCTGCCCAGAATGCGGAAGCTAGCAGTGCATGCAAGCAGGAAAATGAAGCATTATTAGCAGCAGCAGCAGAGATAAAAAGAAACCAGGCTAAGAAGGAAAAGGATGCTGCAGAAGATCCTGAACCTCAAGCTGGCAGCCGAGGATATGGGAAAGGAAAGGGAAGGGGAAGGGCTAAAAAAGGCACTGCACGTACACTGAATTCTAGGAATAAAGATGGCTCTAATAACACCGAGGAAGCAAAAGATGATAGACCTGAAATTTATGTTTCAGAGAATGAAGGCCAAATAAATGAAATTAACCCTGCTGTTGTGGGCAATGGGGTTTCTAGGAAGCATATTGACAGGATTGATAATCCAAAAACGGACAACGTTAAACAATTACCTCCAGTTCACTTTCATGCTCTGGAAAGAGATCAGCCTATACTAGACGTTTTGAAGCCATCTGTAATTATTGTTTACCATCCAGATATGACATTTGTTAGGGAGATTGAAGTCTACAAAGCAGAGCATCCTGGAAAAAAGGTGAAGGTCTATTTTCTTTTCTATGATGCTTCTACTGAAGCCCAAAAGTTTGAAGCAAGCATCCGTAGAGAAAATGGAGCTTTTGAATCTTTGATTAGGCAGAAATCAATGATGATGATCCCTGTTGATCAGGTATGAATATGATATTAGGATGCATTTCTCTGTCACCTATGGAGGGGCCTATTTTGATATTCATTCCTTCTGGATGATCTGTCATTGATAAACTTCATAATTCTATATGTAAAAATTAGTGGATAATTACTGAAATATTTAGCATAAACTGTGAGTCTTGTTCCTTTTTTTTTTCTTTTTCTGTTAAATAGTGATTACTTGTGTCTCTGCCCTGTATGCTTTCCCTATTTTATTCAGGATGAATTCTGCCTTGGTTTAAATTCTTCATCAGAGCTACAAGGTTCAAGTTCCCAGAACTCAATTACCAGGAAGGCTGGTGGAAGAAAGGAAGCTGAGAAAGAAATGCAGGTGGATGATATTTTGCCTCTTATAAATACTTTCCCTTGTTTGCTTGCTGAAATATTGTTTCATTTGAAAATGTTTTCTTTGCAGGTAATAGTGGACATGAGGGAGTTCATGAGTAGTCTTCCAAATGTCCTTCACCAGAAGGGCATGCGTATAATCCCAGTAACCTTAGAAGTTGGTGATTATGTTCTCTCACCACTTATTTGCGTTGAAAGGAAAAGCATTCAAGATCTTTTTATGAGTTTCACATCAGGTCGCCTTTACCACCAAGTAGAAACTATGGTTCGTTATTATCGAATACCTGTTCTTCTAATTGAGTTCTCACAAGACAAAAGCTTTTCATTTCAGGTAACCCGAATTAAATCTAATGCAATGAATATGATAAAATGACAGCCGAATGGATTAGCCCTTAATGTTTATTCGATTGATATATGCAGTCTGCAAGTGATATTGGTGATGATGTAACACCAAATAGCATCATATCCAAATTGTCATTACTTGTTCTACATTTTCCCCGCCTACGAATCATCTGGTCTCGCAGCTTGCATGCAACTGCTGAAATATTTGCTTCTCTTAAGGCAAATCAGGATGAACCCGATGAGGCAAAGGCTATGAGAGTTGGCGTACCCTCAGAAGAGGGTATCATAGAAAATGATGTTAGGTAATCTCTATGGTCCTTTTTTTCTCTGCATTTCGTTTATCTTTCAGGATCAGAAGCTTGCTGATTTCCCTTCTGTTGCAGAGCTGAAAACTACAATACATCTGCCGTTGAGTTCCTGAGACGACTCCCAGGAGTGGCAGACTCCAACTACAGGGCTATAATGGATGGATGCAAAAGCTTGGCTGAACTTGCACTTCTTCCTATAGAAAAGCTAGCTGAGCTAATGGGTGGTCGAAAAGCTGCTCAGACTCTAAGAGATTTCCTCGATGCAAAATATCCAACCTTGTTGTAACCCATGATTTCGAGTCAAAACTAGTTCAAAAATTCCCCCCGTATGTTCTTTTTTTCCTTTTTCTTTTTTCGTATCACAGCAAAGATTCATTAAATTATTGGTTACCACTTTGGTCATTGTTGTTGTAGTCCTGCAATCGAAGATGCCTATTTGAGTTTTCTGTCAATCTATCTACATTTTTGTTACAATTATTAATAAATAAATCTTCCAGTTAAGGAAAAGAAAACTGTCATTCTTTACCTACTCCAAACATCAAGCCACAAAAATCTCCTCATCATAGGCAGGTAAATAAATGTCAATCACGTGAAACGCTGTCGTTCAGGAGTCATTTTGATGGTCAAAAAGCATAGTTTGGATCGTAACATCCG
>JBBYHO010000020.1:12681207-12701701 GCA_038382025.1 Adansonia gregorii
AATGTCAATCACGTGAAACGCTGTCGTTCAGGAGTCATTTTGATGGTCAAAAAGCATAGTTTGGATCGTAACATCCGTTAATAAAATCTTTCCTTTTCCATCGTCTGACTGTCACACACCATCTCTCTGCCCCAATCAACTCTGAAAGTAGATGGCGGTCGCTTTCTCAGGCTCCGCGAATCTCACCACACCAAAATCCTCTCTTGTCGGTACTACCACCACCCCCCGCCTCTCTCTATCCCCTCCAATACCAACCTTCCATGTCAACAAAAGACCCAACGGCACCATTGTCGGTTCCGTTTCCGCCTCTTCTTCTTCTTCTACCGGTCAAACCAACTGGTCTCTCGATTCCTGGAAGCCAAAACGTGCTCACCAACTTCCTGAATACCCGGACGCAGACGAGCTTGAGTCGGTACTCAGAACAGTCGAATCCTTCCCGCCAATTTTGTTCAACGGGGAGGCAAGAAAACTGGAGGAAAAGCTAGCAAGCGCTGCCGTTGGGAAAGCGTTTCTGTTACCGGGCGGTGACTGTGCAGATAGTTTCAAGGAATTCAATGGGACCAACATTAGAGACACTTTCAGAGTCCTTTTTGAAGATGGGAATTGTCCTCACTTTTGGTGCCCAAATGCCCGTCATCACCGTCTGTTTATTTAACAAAATCCCATCTTTCTCTAGCTAAGTTTGATTCATTTCAGGGCCAATAAATATAAAAATTTTGACTTTTTTCCCCTAATTGTGTGATAGGTAGGGAGGATGGCAGGGCAATTTGCAAAGCCAAGGTCAGACCCGTTTGAGATAACAGATGGAGTTAAGTTACCGGAGGAGATATATAAATGGTGATGCTTTTGATGAGAAATGTAGAGAGCCTGATCCTCAAAGGTTGATTAGAGCTTATCTTCAATCTGTTGGTAAATTGAATCTCCTTAGAGCGTTTGCTACCGGTGGTTATGCTGCTATGCGAAGAGTCTCACAATGGGATCTCGATTTTCTTAGGCATGGTGAACAAGGAGACAGGTAAACTTCTCAACTTTTTGAGTTTCATTTTAGGACTTAGTTTTCTTTCTAGTTGTTTTCTTTTAGAATCTAACTTTTGATTTATCATTAGGTACATGGAGCTTGCACAGAGAGTTGATGAAGCTCTGGGTTCCTGCTGCTGCTGGATTAACTATAGATGACCCTCTAATGAACACAGTTGACTTTTGGACATCCCATGAATGCCTCCATTTAGCATATGAACGGGCCTTGATTGGAGAAAATTCAACGACTGGCCTCTATCATGACTCTTTGCCTCACATGCTTTGGGTAGGTGAGAGGACTCGGCAGTTGGATGGAGCACATGTTGAATTTCTCCGAGGCATATCCAATCCTCTCGGCATAAAGGTACATGGTGCTTATAATCTTTTAGAGACTAGAAGGCGTTTACAATTGTTTGTAAGATTTATTTAGATAATCATCACATTCCTGTTACACTGTGCTTTTCACCGTGAACAATAGCTCTTTTATTAATTTTTTAATGTTATCATTAGTATAGCAGTACAAATTTATTCTATATCGATAAGAATGTTATCATTATACCGATGGGCTATTGGGTTTAAGTTTAGAATCCTTCTGTCTCCTTGCTATTAAAATTGAAATTTGATGTCAGTTAAGAACCGTATTTGATTCTAATAGATAACCATCTGTTGATTGACTTAAAATCTAACAATCATGTGGTACTTAGTATGATTAGTACGAATTCCATCTGTGCATTAAAATATTCGAACACGCTTAAACAATTGTACGAGTTTTGCTTGTATTGTGACTCATCTTGGCATCAACCCTTGCTTTAGAACTTCATAGTGAAATCTTAGTTCCCTTCTATCAACTGGTAAGAATTAGTTAATGAGGTGAAGGCTTTAGGCTTTCATGACTTTGGCAGTTGAAGTGATTGAGTAGGCTTGCTTATTCCTATTTGACTATGGAACTGTGCAACTCAAGTTTTACATAATTTATAGTGTCAAAATGTCAAACTATAAAAAATTAGTGAACAAGTAAGTTGAAGATTTCACTATTGTAAATTTTAAAGTTGTTAAGTTTAGTTGACTTGCTTAGGTGAAGCCCAAGTGCATGTCAGTTCCAAGTTTTATTAAACCTGAACGTTGTTTTTCTTTTTGTTCTAGTCAGTGTCTAGAAGGCTAAAAAGCTTGACATAGTTTTAGTTGTTGTGTTGGAATAGTACTTTTTGGTTGCTGATATCTCCATTCACATGTAGGTGAGTGATAAGATGGACTCAAATTGACTTGTAAAACTGTGTGAAATTATTAACCTTGGAACAAACCCGGAACACTGACAATAATCACCCGAATAGTTGCTGATAACATGCGGATAAAGCTTCCACGTCCTATTAGGGCAGTGCACCAGGCTGGGCTTATTGTCACCTGGGTAAGTGATCCCATGCACGGGAACACAATTAAAGCTTCATGTGATCTTGAAACTCGTCCATTTGATGCAATCAGGGTAAGAATTCTTGAACTTACTTCTTTTAGCAAACACTCTTTGGACCATAATGTAATAAAAGCCTGAATGAGAAATTTTTTTTTGGGGGTCTCTTTTACATTGTTGTCAGACTGAGTTGAGGGCATTCTTCTATGTTCATGAACAAGAAGGGAGCTATCCTGGAGTTGTTCATTTGGAGATGACACGACAGAACGTAACAGCGTGCATCCGAGGGTCAAATACTCTGACTTTTGATGACTTGAACTCTTGGTATCACACGCATTTTGACCCCAGGTTAAATGCATCGCAGTCATTAGAGCTAGCATTTGCCACATCAGAGAGGTTGAGGAAGAGAAGGCTCAAGTCTGCTAAGGAACTTCTCTCTGGGGCCGGAGTTAATTAGTAGTTCTATGACACGAGCCAGTCAACTGCTCAATCTTCGTTCTGCTGAGAATATAGTCGTTAAGTGTCTTCTTTTTAAATTTTTTTAATGATTGTCTTATATGAGCTTTTATTACTAGCATGAACAATTCCCCTTCCCAAAAGGAGCAGTGAACTTTTCCCCTACATTGATACTATCCAGTAGGCCTTGTTTGTGAGATTTGGTTTTTATATGTAGAATTGGTGATGCATCAGATAAAAGCTTGATTGCCATTCAAAGTTCGAATTAAAGTAATACTATAGTATTTTTAGAGCGGACACAATAACAAAAGAAAAAAAAAAGGATTGAAAACCAAAGTCTGAGGAGTGGCACGGGGTCAGAATCGACAAACTGGACAAGTTATGGCAATGACTTCAGGGTGATAGTCGACAAGAAGAATGAGAAGATGAGTGAGGACTTCTATTTTATATAGAAAAGAGAATAGTGTTAACTTCACATGATTAGTTGTTTAAATATATTAGATAAAACTCACAAAATTCAAGTCCGGTGCGGGGAGGCCTTTGCATAAAACTCTCTGTAATAAAGGATTGATGATTAATGGAAAAAAAAAAAAGGAGTGGGGATTTTGGAGGTGGGAATGGGGACGTTTATCCACCTTTAAATTTTGTACCTGTAGAACTGACGTTCAATTCTCTCACCCAAGGATCCGTGGCGCAATGGTAGCGCGTCTGACTCCAGATCAGAAGGTTGCGTGTTCGATTCACGTCGGGTTCAAAAGCCCGATACTTACCGGGTCCAATCTTTTTTCGGTTCTGTTTATTTTTCTGCTCTATTTTTCTTATCGTTTTCACTTTCAGGTGTTCAGCGTAATCTTTTGAAGATATTCTGAAACAGCTGGATGTGGATCATCTTAGAAAACAATATCGAATCAACAAATCCATAAATATCATAACTGATCTTGTGGAATGCAAGTCTTTTTTTTTTTTTTTTTCAAACAGAAGCTCCTGTGTGTTCACAGTTCAAGTCTTAATATTAGAGTTCGCAACCAAATTGGTCTTTTCAGCGTTCTAAAGGCAGTGAATGGATAGAACTGCCTCGTTATGGAGTTGGCCAGTTAGATTGTTGGGAAATATGAACTCTTTTGGTTATCTGGATCTCCTTCATCTGCATTTGCCACTGCCCAAACTCAGATTAAGGCAAAGACCCTGCATTAAGCTGCTGCTTGATCTCTTCCATATTCAGGTCAGGGGGGAACAAAATTCAAATGGGTTGATCGAATTTTCAAGCTTTGACTACAGATACAAGCAGCAACAACTAGAAAATATAAACTCAAAGCATTGAGTGACAGTTATTCAGCCCAAGAAACAACGAAAACTTGAAGTTCCCAAATTTACAGCTTTTCAAATGTTCAAAAAGAGGGAAAAACCCATTTAAGAAATCATCTTTGCCAAACGGAAAACAAACAAAAATGGGTAGTCTTCAACTATGTTACGTGGACGAGCTGGAGTAGAGGACAATCGATCAAACACAAGAAGGAACAGTGGAGCAAATACGTAAAGAATGGCAGGGGCAGCACAACCGGTGATACAAACTAGTATACCAAGCCATAGTGTCTTGGACAACACAACAAACAAGCCCCTAACAAATGCCACTGCCATTGCCACAAGTGCGATCCATGTCAAGCCAATGGGGAAAGAGAGCGCGTTCATAGAGGACTCGCTGTTGCGACGTGAAGAAGACCAGAAAACCATGACCGCAGCAGTCAGTCATAGCAATGGTATCAGTAATGGCAAATGCTTTGAAAGCTGATTTTCTGATCAATATAGCCATGCCCTTATCTGGACCTTCATTTATAAAACCTCCAAGAATAGTGAAAGGAGCAGTAAATGTGAATGTAGCTATTAGTGTTGCCATCACTGGGATTATTTGAGCCATTTCTCTACTTTTTTTTAACACCTCTTTCCACTGCTTTTTCTGCTTCAACATAACTGAATTGTTCATTGTCAATAACATCATTGGGATTAATGGTCGCCTTTGCATAAGAGCTCTTTAGTGCTTTCAATATCAACTGCTGCAATACAAGGAATATAATCAATGGTATAAATAACATTTAGCATTAGTAGTAAATTGCTATTTTCCCTTTGGTATCTAGCTTCTGGCATTATCCCAATGAAACCAAGAAATAAAAAAGAGATAGGATTAGAATTTTTGTTTACCATTGGAAGTTCCATTCCACAGTCATCAGACGAGTGCACAATAGCTAGAGCAGTCTCATTCAGTTTATTGATTTCCCTAATATTCACCTTTGCATTTCTTGTCAGAATGTAAACAATGCCGCCGTGGAAATTCTTTGCTGCAAGATGCAATAGGGGTATTTTCATTTTCACCAAGTCTTCCATTTCAGGCAACTTCAATATAAATGAGACTGCATCAATTTTACCATTTTTGGCTGCAAGTAGAGGATATTTTGTTACTTATTATCCAATAACTGAGATGATGTCAGGGCACGGATCAAGCAGTATCTTTAACACGTTTACTTGGCCATTCTCTGCAGCAAAATGGGGAGGCATTTGTCGATTGCCATCTCCTTGATATGCAGCTGGATAACTTGACTGTTTTGTATTCACCCAAGGTGGCAGCATAATGAATGAGGGTACTCTGCTTTCCATCTTGCATGTTTATGAGCTTTGGTTTTCTGACGTGTATTTTTTGCATGATATATGTTTTTCATAGCATAGAAATTAAAGATGAGAAAAAGAAAATTGTAATTAATCACTTTCATTTAGGTGAAAAGGCCTTAAATGTAAGTTATAAGTGAACAAAAAAAAGGAAAAAACCTACCATGTACTAATCAAGACTGTTAATGTGGGAATCAAATCGTTTGGCCATTGGGACCTCTATACTAAAGAGTGGACTGATTTAAACCGATGATTGCTTCCATAGTGACTTCTAACTTCCAATCAGTGGCAATAGACAGCGGAGATTCCCCACCATCATTGACCAACTCCAAAGATTCTCGGTCTTTATCTGCCAATCTCCACACCACCAACTAATGATCATTTCTCACAGCACAATGTAAGGGCGTGTTGCCATAATTATCTTTGATTCTTGCCATGTAAACATCGTTCGAGCCTCTTACAGAATCCATGAATAAATAGAATTCCCAAGCTTGTGTAGCCTATGCGAAGCAAGCCTACACTGGGCAGAGAAGGTCCTTATTCTTTTTCTTGATGAATTCCTCGATTTAGTAGCCCTAGCCCATCCTCCCGTGCTTGCATAATTTGCCAATGTCCAACCCTGGCGGCAACATGAAGCGGGGTCTCACCTTTGAGGTTGCTCTTGAGAACAAGGTTAGGTTGGCCGCTTCAGTATCTCTTGTACTAAATTCTTGTGCCCGAATCTTGCAACCATGTGAAGAGCAGTGTTCCCTCCCTGTTCCATCAAGGATGTTGCCTTCAGCATCAGCAAGTTGCTTGATTACATTAATATCATCCGATCTTTCTGCCTTCAACAATCTTTCATCCATAGAGCTCTTTGATTCTGCAAAAGAGCAATGTTACCAGGGAAAACCTATAATGACAAATAGCTTTTGCTGGTATTTTACGCAAAGAATCTGATTAAACTGCTATTCTTATTGTGCAAAGACAGCGCCTAAAGGTCAGTCTGCAAGTACAAATGTTGAGGAGAAAATGGCAGTTGATTAAACAATGACCCTACAAACAAAGTAAATGAAGAGAAATGCTCTCATTTTGTTTAAAGATTCTTGCTTTTTCATGACCAACTGGCCGTCATCAATTCATCATTCCCCAATCAATCCAAGTTCTTTACGTAGTCTAATAATGTTTATAAACACAAACTCTTCTGTGTGTGTGTGCGTATATATAGATATTGGAAGCACGAGTCTCTTTACGAATCAACCATAGTTATGGCAAAATCTAGCAAATTGTAATTGCCTGTTAAGCTGTAGTGCAAGATTAAGAGATATTTCCAAATAGTTCAGAGTAGACTGTCACCTTTAGGAGACAAAATTCCAGATATATTATTCCAAATGACTTTGTTTTCTTTATTATGATTCTTAATACGTTATTTGTACTTATGGTTGATATAGTTGAATAAAATAGTGCTGAAAATACTTTCAAAAAGATAAGGTTAATTATCTGGAAGTTGTCTTATCAGCTTGTTTTCTTTCGTTTTTTCCACAACTTTATTTTTGCTTTACAAATTCCCTCGTTAAATTGTTGGCAATCGGCTATCTAATTATCTCTTGCAGCAGTGAATGAATGATGAATACATTAAAAAAAATGCTAAAAACGAAAAATAACTTGGGAAGCAAATTAATGATGTAATGATGTAATGACTATGCTATGACCCCATCCTCAAATCCCCTGCTTTTGTTAAGTTTTTAGCCTCAACTTTCCAGAAATACTTACTCTAGTGGGCATCAAGGCCTTTCAAGATGGTGAAAGTGACATAATCAGTTTGCAGTCTGCCAGAAATTAAATTGATATAATCAAACATTTTGTCCCCTGCTCTAGACTAATGCATAGACTAATGCCCAAAAGATGCATTACTCTAAATTTTATATTCATTTCTACTCATTAAATGAGCTGTTAAGCCCAATTTCAATTCTCTTTTACAGATATCTTTGGGCCCTTTACCCATACTAAAGGCCCAAAAATCATACTAGTTCTTTAGTACAACCTATCCAAGTACCCAACACCTTTCACTTTCAGATTGGCACCGTGCTGCCGCCAGCAACCACTTCAGTCCAACGCAAACCCGTCTCTGACTCCCTCTGAATGTGAGACAAAAGGAGGGAGTGGGCTCAGCCTCAACCACTGCCTCTGCCTAAGGCCCCTCGCCACTTAGATTATTCGGCCATTAACTACCTTCATTTGCGTGTTTAGTGCCGGACTCTTGCGTTCCAGTAGTTCTACACTTCTACTCAACCTTAAAAAATGTCTTACGTGTTCTGCCGAGGCGCTCCTCGCGCGCGTTAGCCGCCCCCACTCATCAGGCAACCCAAGCAACAAACCAACCGCCCCCACTTCCACTCTTCGCTCCCTCTTTACCGCAACTCCCTCTTTTCGTCGAAACCTCGGGGAAAAAAAAAAAAAGACAAATGCTTCCCTCTTGGCGAAGTTACGCCTCCTCTCTCTTTCTCTTATCCTATATCCGCCACTACCTTCTCTACCCTTATGGCAACTCGAACTTCTTCTATTCCTCCTCCGAAATCCTCCTCCGTCACCGTGACACGGCGCGTCCCTCCACCGTGCTGGAGCAAGGAGGAGACCCTGGCGTTGGTTGAGGCTTACAAGGAGAAATGGTTCGCTTTACGACGCGGGAACCTGAAGGCATCCAACTGGGACTGCGTTTCTGCCGCCGTGTTGTCCGCCACTGATCCTGAGACCACGAAATCATCCGTTCAATGCCGTCATAAGATCGAGAAGCTGAGGAAACGCTACCGTGCAGAGAAGCAACGGATCCTTAGAAAACCAGACAAGTTTTCTTCTTCGTGGGATTTGTTTCCTCTTCTTGATTCTATGAATTTTGCATCCACGTTGGTCGCTGGATCTGATGATCAAGATCCTAATTTTGATCATAAAGCCGGTGTATTTGATGGGTTTTACTTGAAATCGAAGAATCATGAAAGGATTGATGGGAATTCCGGGTCTAATCTAGGTTTTGATCATGATGTTAGTGATGGGTATGTTTCAAACGTTGATTTTGATCACAAATTTGGCAGTGGGTATGGGGTGAAATTGCAGGGTAATCGGGATTTTGTGACTGAAGGAATTAAAAAATTTAAGAGCAATGGTAGATTTGGCGATGGTTTTGGTTCTGTGGTTGATTATGACCGTAGTTTTAGTCAACGTGTTGATAGTGTTGGAGAGTTTCCTCTCCAGACCCTAGGTGGGAGTTTCGTGAACCTGGGGTTCAAGCCAAACAATTATGGTAACTCTAATATAGATTATCATTATGATAATGATTTGGAAGAGTACGTTTACGAAGGAATGGGGTTTGAGGCAAAAGTTTCAAGTGCTTGGGCTTCGGTGCCTCAAGGTTTTCACCAGAAGAAATGTGATATTGATAAGAGCTTTGACCCCGGTGTTGACTATAGGGGTTTGAATGGCTTTGCTTCGTGTTCAAGGCCAGGGCTTGGAAGGAAGAAATGCAGTGCTGGAGTCAAGAGGGTTGTGGATCCAGTTGAGGAGATGGCTTTGTCGATTAAGTTGTTGGCTGAAGGGTTTGTGAGGATGGAGAAGATGAAGATAGAGATGGTGAAAGATATTGAGAAAACAAGAATGGAGATGGAGATGAAGCATAATGAGATGATACTTAAATCACAACAAAAGATCATGGATGCATTTGCCAAGGCATTGTTGGAAAAGAAGAAAAAGGAAAAAGAAACAGTCCATGCTATCGCATAATATTAATGGAAATGGGGTTTAAGAATGGCAAGGACATGATATGATAGAGACAAAAAGAAGCAGATACTGTCACCCACGGATGTAAATAGCGGCCATAACGTGGCTCTACGGTCGCATTTTTAAGTAGACTGAATAGATGCAACTCATTCTTCTAAGATTGCATGAGTAGCAACTAGATCTATATGAATGCACATTTCTTCTATATTTATACTACACAGGTAACATATAAAACAATATGCGGGCTTGCTTGGAAGTTTTAAAATTTTATTATTATTAGAAAGCAGCAGTTGAAGGATTTTTATATGATGGTTTTAAATCGATGATTGCATCTTTATCTGCTTTCTTGTTTTAGGTATTGATGCATTGATGTTAAATATTCGAAGATCATCAGTGTTTGTTAGGCCTGGAACAAACCTAGTCTGCAACATATGAGAGGTTCAGGAGTTTAGGTCATTGCTTTTGTTCTTTATTTTTTGCATTTTTATGGTGCCTGGATGATTTCCTTCCTACTTACTATTTAAGATGTCTGTTCTGAGCATGTGAATTTCCCCTAACAAGCTTTGGAGTCGAGGAACTTAAGATACACCAAAAACCTTGAAACTGGACATGCATCTCTGGTTTAATTTGATTGTGAAATACACTTCTTTGCTTTGTGTGTGTGTGTGTGTGCAACTTCTGTCCGTCTGCCAACAGTTGGTAAAGTACTGAACTCATAATTTCAACGAACAGTAATCAAAACTTGGACTAATAATTGTTAAATGATAGGTCTCAGTGTATTCCTAACCCACTTCAAGCATTTCTTGGACTAACTAATAAGGGTGTGATCATGTCAGGTGGACATATTAATTAACAATATTTATATTCAGTTCTCGATATTAATTACTTGAAATCCATCAACACATTGTCCTGAACACTTGGCAAACGAGGAACATAACACTTTAGTTGCTGTCTTTGGGATCCAACTTTTTAACATGATTATTATTAGTTTCATTTTGTATTTTTTTTTTCTTTTGGGTTTATTCATTTGCTGCAGAGTTTGGGTTGCTCTATCTTGCTTACGCGGCTATTTCAGACACGTCCGATTTCCAACACAAGAAAAAATAAAACTAAATTAATTCTGGGTGCACAATTTGTGTGTGTGATTGGCATTTCTTGGAGCCGAATAGAGTGTTCATATTTTGACCTAATATTTTCAATTTCTTTTGGCTTGAATTGATCCGTAAATTTGTTTTATTACTTAAACAATATTAAAATATTATTTTTATTGATTAAACAGTCATTTGAATTAAAAATTTGAATAAAAAAAATATTATATTCAACTTAGGCTCAATTTGAGTTGGACCTGTCGGGCTACACGCCTGGCCTTGAACTGCCAAATCGTTTTATTTAATTTATAAGACAAAAACAGACATTCGGATGCGGAAGTAAAAAGTAAAGGATGATGTTTCAGATTCATAGAAGTTGTTCAACGTTAGACAAATGCAAGGATGGCAACGACGACGAGAGTAAAATCAGCTTTTCCATTTGCAGATGTAAACCAGAGCAAATGAGAAAATGGAAAGCAAACAAGGAAATGTGAACCGATTTATAAAAAAGGTGTATGATGGCTGCTGTCTGGTTAGGATTACCTACTTGCTTTGTTTCATGGAAGCAGCTAACAAGCTAGCTTGTTTAGTTAAGGGTTTTTTCAATCGTAGCGTATGGTAAACTTGAGCCGAAAATAATTGATATTTAACACAGCCGCGTATGCTTCATATTCATAATAAAAAATTCAGGCTCTTATAAATAATAAAGAGTAAATTTCATCAAATACTGTTTTCTCGTAAGATTATGCCTCAAAGGAACATGAATCAACAGTCATTGACATTTGGATATGTCGGATCATGTGATTCATGTCCTTCCTTTTGCAAGCTTTTATTTCTATTCCAGGGGATAGTGATATATACCTTTATTCCACAAAGGGAAAATGTTTATGTTACCCATTTTGGATGAGCTAGTAAATGACAAATAAATAAATAAATAAAAACAAAAATAAAATACAAGAGTTGGCCACTTTGGTCTTGGCTTGTGCCCCGTTTCTTCCCCAGGAGGTTCAATATTGAGTTCATATCATTGTAAGGCATACGGCCCAGCTCAATCATCTTTGCTAATCCTAACAATTGTATGTTACAGACCTCTCTGACACATCTGGTTCTGGAATCTGTGCCAGGGGACTTGTAGAAGGGAGAAACAGCAAAGATACAATAAACCTTCTCTCTCTCTCTCTCTCTCTCTCTCTCTCTCTCTCATTTCCTTCCGAAATGAGCCTTGACCCTTTTATAGTAGGTTTGGGTCAAATAGCAATGATTCGAATTCACATTATTGCGGAAATTCAAGGGCTTAATCGTATGAATATGTAAATATAGGATTTTCAATCCGGTAGGAAAAAGGAGGGAAATGGATCCACGGGTATTTTGCTAATGCTTTTATCTCGTATTGGAGTGGTCGTTTGATAATCACTATTATCATACTCGATATGAATTCTCTGAAATAGATATAGACTTTGGACTTCGCTTGATTAAGAAATTGTTAATTAATTGAAAATATAGTAACGCAATGAGAGGAAAAGCTTGAATTTTTCGTTTTGATTGAACTTAATTAATTGTTAAACATCTAGCTTAGTTAGTTGGATGGATGGGTTTGGCACTTCATTAACAGCCAACTCCATCTCCATCTCTTCTGCTTCAAAAGTTGAGTGAACTCCATATAACACATAGAATACAGTTATCAAACATGCCCATACAGCAAACCTTTGGAATGAGAGCATCTTTAGCGTTGTTATGAGGAAGACGTTCAGGAAAATGGATATGGCAGCCGGCCAAGGCATGAATGGCACTGACCACTCACTAGGCTGACAAAGGCAAGGGACCATGTACTGAAACAAGGCTGTCATGGCGATCATGATCCCACCGAATAGAGGTAAAACCCACCATTGCTGTTTCAGTTTCCATGATATTGAGAACCCTATGGCACTTGATGTAAGGAGGAAGAGGAAAGACAGCGTTCGGAAAGGTGGGTTTTTGCTTGTTATCACATATTTTCGATAGATTGTAGCATTGGCCACCAGGTAGAACACCAACAGTGTGCCGATGGAGATCATTTCAATTACTATTTCCAGGTCTGTGAACAGTGCTATTGATGCTGTGCAAAGCCCTACATCATGAAGATAGATCAATTCTCTTTATTTCTTTTTTATGTATTTTTATTTTTCAAGTTGATTTGCTATTTAGGCGCAGAGAATCAAAGTATTAGGCATAAACAGAATATAGTTTGTTTGACTAAGAAAAAAAATTATTTTATTATTTCAAATTAATATCGTCATTATTTTAAGACATGAATAAGAAAGCCAAACTCTTATATCAGACATGATGGTAGTGTGAATTTTAAAAGTTGTACAAAATGCATCATCACCAGTTAAGCTGAAAACTAGCTGTAAGAGATGCATAAAGAGAAATCGAAGTTTGCATTCTCCTACATGAAATGGAAATGCATACTTCCCCTTGATCATGAATTCATGATGATATGTAAGAGATGTCCAGAACAAGCAAAATATGGTTTGAAAATACAAAGTTAGTGCATTTTTTTCTTTTACGTAACAACCTTTTAAGGGAGGATATTTAGTAGATTTCGAATTTTAATATATGTAATTTCTTTTATCTATAAAATGCTACAGTATTTTATTTTATCAAAAAAGGTATGTGAAAGTGATAGCAGAGAGATCAAATTAATCAAAGATTTTTGGTCATTAAATTTTGGGTATAACCCAACAACTCTCATCAAATCAAAGAAAAAGGAAAGGACTTCCCATTTATACTGTCATCTCCCATGTCATGTACTCTTTGTGAAGTGTGAGGTGTAAGTTAGAACAAACATACAAGGTTGATGAAGATCAGTTAAAAGTTTGGGGAAAAAAAATCACATACCCAAAAATAGTGTGGCATTCAATGGGGTGCCAGTTGAAGGATGCACATTAGATAGCCAAGATGGCACTAGCCTTGCCCTTCCTATAACACAGAGGTATCTGGCTTGGCCTAACATGGCAACTAAGAGAGAAGCTACTATCCCCAAGCTTGCTCCAGCTCCAACAACATTCCCCGTCCACTTCCAACCAATTTTTTGGAAAGCCATTGAATATGATGCCTTTTCAGCTATCTACATCATATATATCAAATGAATGCCATATGAATTTATATATCAAGATTTTTCCTCCAACAAAGAACTTGACATCTATATATCTATATATATATATATATATATTTCTATTTCAGGATTTTTGAATTTTGTTTTTTTTTTATCAAAGTTCAGATGATTGACCTGATTATAAGGAATCATCATACACAAAGCCAGGGCCATGAGGCAGTAAAGTGCTGAAACAATAAGAACAGAACCAACGATCCCCACTGGAAGGCTTACAGGAGGGTTTTGGATCTCTTCAGCCAAGGTTGAAACCGTGTCATAACCTATGTAGCTGAAGTAAACTATAGCTGCTCCATCAATCACGCCGCTAATACCATTAGGAGCTAGCCCTCCTGGCTTCACCAAGTTATCGACACTCCCATTGGAGAAACCCAGGATTATGATAAATCCAAAGAAAATTATATGAAAGATTGTCATAATAAGGTTCAAGATTGAGCTTTCCTTTGTACTGCAAGTCCCAAAAAAGAGCATTATCCATCACTTTCAAAATCTATCGGGAAAAAAAAAACATCAACTATTATTTTTCTTTGTCTTCGACAACAATGAATAAAAAATACTGAAAAGAGTAATAGTAATTGCTAGTTTGGTCATAATAAAACAAAACAAAACAAGACTACAATAATAAATTACAAAAGTTGTCACGAACATATATGGATCCAATGACACTAATCACTTCCTCTTCAACAACCAAAACCCAATTACCGAAGCCACTAACAGACAGACAACTAAAATAAATGCCCCCCTTCACTCACTATCTTGTTAAAGAAATATCCAGCTAATAGAACTTGCCTGCCATAAAATTGGTAGAAAATATATAGTAGCAAAAGTTAATATTTAAGAATTTTTAAAGTACACTACAAAAAGGTAGTAAGAGATCAGACCTATGGCATAGACAGAGAGTGAGAAGAAGAACGAGGGCAACAGCCGTGAAATCCAACTTGTTATAGCCTTCTAGCAATCCTGGAACTTCCACTCTCCAGGAATTTGGATCAGTTACTCCAAAGGCTGAGCATAAATACTCTGTAAAACTCCTAGCCACTGCGGCGTTTGATAATACATACTCCATGAGTATGTTTGCTCCGGCAAAATAGCCCACAAATTCTCCTACACCATTCCCAAAAGGAAAAAAAAAAAACAAGAATTGGAAATGGAGAAGTTGATGATATATTTAATCAAGAAATGGAGAAAAGAAGAGTTACTGAGTTATATTTAATCAAGAAATGGAGAAAAGAAGAGTTACTGAGTTATAATGTAATGATATATACCAAAAGTCACTCTGAGATAACTGAAGGCACCACCAGCAACAGGAATCTGGACTGAGAATTCAGTGTAACACAAAGAAGAGAGAAGTGCCGATATTCCAGCAATGATATAGGATATGAAGACTGAAGGACCCGAGGTGTTGCGGGCTACAAGGCCAGTGGTGACAAAAACACCAACACCAAGCATTCCACCTATACCAAGAGCTACTAAATCATACCACCTAAGTTTCCTCTTCATATCAGCACCAGACCTTAGCCTCACTTGGTTAAGCTCTTGGTCTGGGGTCCATGTTGCTAGCATTCTCTTTCTAAGCCTATGAGGGGTTTGGGAAAGAGATCGGAGATAGTTTGAGAAAAAAACTTTGTTGTGTGTGGATTGAATGGTTGCCATGTTGGTGAAGGATCGAAATGAGTGTTTTGTGGCTTTCCATGAGCCGCTTGAGGTGAGGGTTTAAATATGCATTTAAGAGAGAGAGAAAAAGAGAGGGTATATATTAGCTATTTGCTAGATTCTTTTTTCTAAAGTTTGATGGAGAACCATTTGATGATCCTTTAGCTTTATTTACCTAGTTGTCCTTGGATTTATTCAGACTTATAATTTTACCCTTTAATCTTTTTTCACGTGAAAAAATTAAAAAAATTATGAATATTAAATTTTAAAATTTAAAATTATTAAATATTATATTTTAAAAATAATTTAATTAAATTTTGAACTTTTAATGTGTCTTCTAGCAAAGATATTTTTATAGACCTAAGAGTAAAAAGGGGGCTGGACGCATGCAAGGAAAAAATAAAGACAGAAAAAGGCCTTAACTACTTTGAAAAAAAAAACCAAGTTTGTAAGAGGAATAACTGTATTTGGTGAGAGACTTTGACCTAATCTTTTGGAATTTCCTCAATCTGAAACTTTGAAAAGATGTGACAAGCATCCCCCCCCCCCCCGCCCCCAATAAACGTTGTTAAAAGCAAACTAAAGATTGCTTCACCGTCAGTTTTCAAGAATTATTGGACTTGATTCCTCAACAGAACATCACAGTTTCAACAGCAGATCACTGTGCTGTAAATAAATAAATGCCTTCTTCCAGAAATTCTTGAAGTTTTAGAGTGTCGCACGTGTATTTGCACTAAAAAAGTAAACAAGTGCTGACCCATTCTTCTTTTCTTCTTCTTTTTAATCGGCTGACCCATTGTTCTTATGCGTGAATAATTCGAGGAAGATATTCAAGTTTATCATGATATATTATTATTTTTATATAATTTTGCATTGAAAACTTCTGCTTAAAAGTGAATAATGGCGAACCTTCTCTGATGTAATCTCTTTTTATAGGAAATACATGTGGGATTTAAAATATATAGCAGGTAAATAGAAAGCCTGTCTAACAGCATGGCTAGGTTAATTGTTTCAGATATATATATATATATGCATCGATCATGTGGCCAGGAATTTGCAATTACAAATAGGCAAATCTTCTGCCGGCTCACTGAAGATGCGCATCGCTTTTTCTTCTTTTTTTTTTTTTTTGGGGGGGGGGTCATTGACGAAAACAAAGCTTTCGGCGCTTCATGTTACTCTAGACTTCATTAGTGGTCATTCAAACCGATCGGCTATGCAAAGACTGCGGTCCTTTCCTTTTCCTTCCTTGGCTTTAAACCCCTAATTGCCTGTTGCAATTAGAATTGAATCGCAAGTCCTCAGTTCATCATTACCATTCGCTTTCGCGGCTAATACAATAACATAGAGTGGTAGGCAGTAGTCCGTCTAATTTATATTGAGTGGAATTTAGATAAGTATTTTTATAATTTAAATTATTATTTATATAATAAAATAATATTTTTATTTAAATATAATTATAAATATTAATATAAAAATAATTATTTGATTAAAATATTTAAAAAATTCTTAAATTTTATTATTATTTTTAGATAAATTTTTATAATTTTATTATACTTAAAAAATCGTTTATCTTTTGATTTACTTTTAAATAAGATCTTATTCTTTGATTTGATTATAAATAAATTTTTATTTCAAGTGAAATATTAATTTATATTTAGACTAATTTATAGGCCAAGCTATTCCTTGACAAGTCGAAATTGAGTGTAGCCAATGCAAGAAATCTGAAAAATTTTCGAATTCCGACCCAACCCTTAAACGCCTCTATTTACATTAAAAGATGTATTTATGCTTAAATTAAAAGTTAAGGGCTTTCTTAGATACAATTTAAAAGTTAAAAATTTATATAGATATAAATTAAAAGTTTATGACTTATTTGTGTGTAATAAAAATATAAAAACTAATTAAATAAAATGATAAAATTTTAATTTTTTTATAATTTTAATATAATATTTTAATATTACTTTCAATAATAAAAATAAGCTTTTAATTCAACCCATGCCCAGCTGATTTGAAATTGGATATAAGAGAAAAAAATTCCAGCCTGGTCATCAAAACCATTAATGAGCAGCAAGAAATGGAAGAGATAAGAGTTCGTTTGCATTACCCACATAAAAACAGATGAAAAAGAACAAAAGAACCAAAAGAAAAAGTTATGAAGATAGCTCTCACCATAAACAAATCAATTTCCTGTCCGTATATAAATATATATTATGCTTCTAAGAGGTTCTGTTTTCGCAGAAATATTGTAAGTTTTGATGATTCTCTATAGCTATCCTTTGGGTGAAGTGCATGGTTTTGACGATTGGCTCCAAGAATCAAATCTGTTGGACGATTTAATAAGTAATTCATATTTCAAGCATCTCGAATATATCATTTGCCAACCTTCTGAGTTATCAAGATTTGGTTTGATCTTCCCTGAATGTACTTCTTTTTTTTCATCTAGTGAATTCATATAGATTATAGCTCTGTATAGTATATACCTACTAAATAACTCGTTTTAGCCCATCTCCATTTCACAACTTGAATAGGTGGATAAGTTTATATATATATATATATACACACACCTTTTAAAGATGAAGCAAAAGAAATTGATATCTAAAGACCGAGAGAAAAGAGGATTAAATTAAAAATTTGGGAATCAAAATAGACTTTTGTCATTTTTTGATTTAGACAATTGTTAAAAACTTATTAAATTTGGAGAAGCCAAGGGACCTAAGGTCTCTACTTGCCTTCCCTTGTAGTGTTCTTGAGATCTGCGGAGTGTCACTTAGTAAAAATAATTACATAAATTAATTGGATTAAACTTCAGATTTGAAGCTTGTTGAATAAAATATGACCATCCTTATCTTGTGGGAATTCACTCAAGGTCATCATATTTACGTCCTATAGATAAGAATTGAGGATATTGCATAAACAACCTAGAAGACCTTTATGTAACTTTCATCAAAAGCTAAAAAATGATTGGAAGTCGGTTGTGACAGTTTATAGTTGAGATACAAAAAAACTGGGATTTGGTATTAAAACGAAAGTGGGGGAGGTGGTGGTGATGGTGGTGACATAGCCATTATACTTACCACCATCTCCAAGCAATTAAGCTTATCTAGTTCTCTCCGCCTTCCTTTTTTATTTTTCCTTTCTTTTTTGGGTTTTTTCTTTACTATCTGAGAGAATCATTTATCTTCTATCAAGTTAAATAGTTACTTCATCTTGGCCATGAACAGAAGTCAATATTCTTGCAAAACAAAAGAAATAAAGGAGTAAAAAAAAGTCCATTCTTGATAAAGTTCACCTTATTTTTTTTTCTTGATAGTGATTCTAAAAGCATCCATTGCTAAAGAAATTTAATGTTGAAATTAAATGGGACATAGATATTTCCTGTATTGAACTGTTTATATGTCAATATCTACATGGATTTTTTCGATACTTTGTGGAGGAGAAGCTATCAGAATCAGAGTACCCCATTTGGATAAAGTATGTTCAGAGTCCACAACATAGCGCGAAGGCTTTGAAGTGGTTTATCTAAATACTAATTAGGATTCAAAGTGAAATCATGAGTCATGAAAGTGGATATTGTCTGATACGAAATCAAAATGATGAAGAATGAAATAGAAAAGCAATTAAATTCCTGGTGTTCATTGAGACAAGTATTTTGCATTCATTTCTTTTCTAGTTAATCCTTTCTGTCGATACCATAAATTGCTTCACAAATTGGAGCAACTTCAACAGAGACTTCTAGTATTGAAAAGTATTGGAATAAGGGCTTGGCCCAAAAAAAAAAAAAAATTCCTTATCCAAATTCAGGCGTCATACGACAATATGATTATATTTTAATTTTTTTAATTTTTTATATATTTAAAATATTGTATTTCATATTCATATTTAAAAATTCATCTAACTAGACATCCTTATTATTTGATCCATTAAGTAAGATTAACAAGGCAAAAGGAAGGTTGACTTCAAGAATCATTACTGCTATGTCGAGAGTTCATATTTATAATTCTGAAGAAAGATAAAGATATTTAATACAACATTGGAATGAAAAAGCCGAAGACTAAATCGTTTTTTGTCCTCAATTTTGATCGCAATTTGACAACATAATCAGCACATATCTGACTCCAACCATATAATTGTCTATGCAACTTGCTAAATCTTAATTGAGACAATTATAGTTGCTCCTCTCACTTTATGAGATATTAAAGCTCTTAGTCTCACCATTACTCATCCATGTCTTTGTAAAATGTCAAAGTTACAGTTTAACAATTTAGATTTAGTTTTAAAATAAAAGCATCTCTGCCATGTTTTAGTATATAAGATACAAACTAATCAGATAATTGAGATATGGGTATTGAGTACTAAAAAATTTTTAAAACCTTTGAAACAGTAGCAAGCATATTCACAAAACTAAAATAAGTAGAGCATTAGGGGGAGTGGGATTTTTGTTCTTGAATGCTTTCAGAAGTGATTGGTAGTTAAGTTGCACTCAGGATGGTAGTAGGAAACTCTTGGATCCTTTTTTGTTTTTAATATTTGTTTTAGTGGGTCATCTACATTTCTATTGACCTTCATTCCTCACCTCTCCCTCATTGAGTGTTTGTCAAAGTGCCTTTTAAAACAAATTTTTAGTGTTTTCTTATGCCAATGGAACCTACATAAAGACATGTTATGAGTGACAAAGTCAGTTGTTTTTATTATCAGAAGAGACAATTTACAAATGAAAGGTTGGGAAAAAGAGAGAGAGAGAGAGAATAGTTAGAGACTCATTTCCAGAGAGACCAAATGCCTTTTTTTTTTTTGGGGGTGTGGACATAATCCTTAAATTTAGAAGGTGCCTTTTAAATCTTTTGCTTGTGCGACTAGCTTTTTGGGATTTAGTAGCTAGGCCTTTATAATAACTTCTTAATTAGTAGCCACTGATTATGTATCTTATTGGTATTTCCTTCTTTGAGGAAATTATTTGAAGTTTTCTTTTTTCTCTTTCCAATCTTAACATGCAGGATAGCGTTTAACACAAGAGTGCTCCATTATGCAATCCATCAAAAGACTTATATACTATAATATGTAATTGTTGAACCACGATCATTTTAATTAAGGTGTGACATCTAATAAATTTTAAGTTATAATCCTAACATTTATAATTATTATTTTTGAGCTGCAACATCTTTTTTTATTATATACATATATATATATATATCTTATTTATTGGCTCAGAAATTCTAAGAGAGAACTGACTCTCAACTGAAGAAGAGAATTTATTTTTTTCTTGATGCTGAATACAATGGCAGCATCCCTATTTATACTAGTTTCATAGGAGTT
>JBBYHO010000020.1:12701801-12716251 GCA_038382025.1 Adansonia gregorii
ATATTTATCCTTAAGAAAATTCGCACTTATAATCTTGTTTCCTATACATGCCGACCTCAATTCAAACGTGCCGAGACTTGAAAAAATATTCTAAGGATCAATTTGTTTTACAGAAGCCGATCCTGCAAAAAAGCATAAAATTTAAAGTGTTCTCACCCCTAATTCTTTGAAGTCTTTAACTTGAATTTTTCCACCCTAAAGTGACAGTGTAAGAGCTTAGCTACTTGCTTGCAGGTTTGACAGTCGTGATAGTGCGTTCCAACCCACTAAAGAGATGGCTTTTTGGTGGGTTTATTGCAGTTGTTACTGTACTTATCCCATCCCTTTTCTCTTTTGAGTCGGTCAACAAAACTTATCAGCTTAATTAAGATGATGCGTGCTGCTTTAAATTTGAGAGTAGAATCGACAGAGTTGGTGTTGGTGGGATTTTCTGATTAGCTTTTAGTTTTTGACAAGAAACAAGTAATATTACGAGTAACTGTTACATGAATTTATTGCAATGTAAGCTTCGTAAGAGGAAGTTTCAAAATTCAAAGTGATGAAAATAATGTGGGTCTTAACTGCGGGACGTGAACTTCAACTTGGGCAAATGACAAACTTTTGTGGCAGATTTTTTTAAACTATTTAAAGAGCAAAGAAAGTATCTGAGGGCATTGGATGTTGGAACGACAGGCTTTGAAAGTGTAAATGTGTGATAACAGAGTTCCAAGACAACTCTTAGCGCTGATATTATGTATTAAAATTTCATTGTTCCTTTTATAGTCGTCTACATCAAAATTACTATATTTTTTGACATCCACGAGTTTTACAAAATTTTATCATTTGAAAGTGTGCCTATCTTGTTTTGAATTAAAGGAGATGTATTATCATATTATAAAACCTTGTAAGATCTGTGGATGTAAAAAAAAAATTTGCTTTTGATATAAATTAACCCAAGATAAAAAGATTTGAAACTTCAAATTTCCTCTTTCTGAAATATCTGGGAAAAAGAAAACCAAGAATCTGCTTTCACTAGTCTTATTCTTTAATACCTGAAAAACTGTAGCATAAACAAATAATTTAGTCGCAAAAGTACAGTAATAATTCACGCCTAAACTTTCAAAACCAAACTGCAGATACCGACAAGAAACTTCCAAAAAGTGAAGAGAATGTTCACAAAAGTTAGGCACAACTTTTTTTTATTTTAATAGAATACGTATTCCAAATCCACACAGAGGTCTTAAAGGGGGTCAATAACGGGGTCTACTTACTGTATGTGCATGTACAGATTACACAACATTCATCTTAATCCTACCGCCTTCAACCCTTTTGGACTTTCACCTAACTACTATTAATTAGTGGAAGAAAAAAAGGTGTACCAATTTGCTCTGCAGCAGCTTCTTGCCCTCTGCTATAAATATGGGATTCTGATTTCGTAGCTTCCCACCTCAATAGCTCATTCAGCTTCAATCTCTTCTATTTTAAGTTCTTCTTTTTCTCTTGGTTACATACTATTCTCTCTGGTTATTGGTATAAAATTTGTAGCAGAAAAACATGGGGTTCTCATTAAAATTTCGTTATTGCCTTGTTTCCGTCATGCTGCTATTGCCTGCACTGTGTTACTCTCAGGACTATTTCGTAAAGTCCAGAGCAACTTACTATGGCAGTCCTGACTGCTTAGGGACTCCAAGTATGTTACATTTCTCCTATAATAATACATACATGCATGCATGTTTTTTTATTACTAGTATTTGCATTTTTATGAGCTAACAATTATGTGAATCTATAGCTGGAGCTTGCGGGTTTGGAGAATATGGAAGGACCGTCAACGATGCCAATGTGGCTGGGGTTTCCAGGCTCTACAAGAATGGAACTGGCTGTGGTGCTTGCTATCAGGTAAATCTTTAGGGACCCTTAAATTATTTCAACTTTGAAAGTGACAGATAAAAGTAAGCAAACAACCAAAATAATTATCTCACTCAACCTTTAGAATATATATATATATATATATATTCACCGTCTAAAGGCATTTGTATTACAAAATTTTTCATGATCATTGAGTGCTTTGGTACTAATTAACAATTAACAAATAAACAAGTGGGTTCTTATTTTATGTTGCTAACTAACGATGCTTGATATTTGTTTTAACGAAATACCCTCTCTCAGGTTAGGTGCACAAACCCTCAACTCTGCGCTGATACTGGGGTGAACGTAGCGGTGACTGACTATGGCGAAGGTGGCAACACTGACTTCATCCTCAGCCCCCGTGCCTACGCAAGGCTGGCACAATCAGATGCTGCGGCACATCTGTTTGCTTATGGCGTGGTTGACATCGAATACCAGAGAATCCCCTGTCGCTATGGTGATTACAAGATCCAGTTTAAGGTTCATGAACATAGCAGACACCCAAGTTACTTGGCCATTGTAATCTTGTACCAAGCTGGTAAAAATGAGATCTTATCCATTGATATTTGGCAGGTAATTGAAGTCCTATAACTTATTTGCAAACTTTCTTTTTATTTTTCTCAAAAGTACCAACATCATACATTGCTATTAAAAAAAAGAATTCAGTAATTTCAAAACAGCAAATTAAAGGAGTTGAAGTAACTATTTTTGTCGGTGATACATGTATGCAGGAGGATTGCAAAGAATGGATAGGAATGAGAAGGGCGTATGGGGCAGTTTTCGACATGGCTAATCCCCCATCTGGAGCCATCAGTTTGAGGATCCAGGTGCGTGGCAGCGCCGGCTTGACATGGTTGCAGGCACCGAATGTCATTCCCGGTGACTGGAAAGCTGGAGTTGCTTATGAATCAGACATTCAGCTTTGATTAAATTAAAGCGCGTCAGAATTGCACTGCTGAAAAAGAAAAGTAGGAATTTTTAGAAAAAAGGAAAACCAGTCTTGATTTAATTTTATAATTATCGTTGCTTTGTTATGTCATTATGTACCTGTTATAAGTCAGCAAAGTGCTCAAACCTCGCCTTGCGCTGAATAAACAGACAAAAGTTGGGTATAATGTAGTTTTGCTTGATGTATGTGCATCAATCAATAAAAGTTTCTCCTTGGAGAGATATTTTCCTTGACACTATTTTTTTGACCATCACGTCATTATTTTGTCTAACATCGTCAATCAATAGGATAATTGGTACAGAACAACGAGGAAAAGCATATCCATTTTGAACATGCAAGGTTAAGAGTATAAATAAGTTATTAGTATAATTGGACTTGGATAGTAATCCATATGATTATCATTTACACTAAGCCTCATATAACCCTATAAACAGCGAAGTTGTGGTTTCCCAATGGCAATTTAGTGTTTTTTTTTTTTGTCCATCAGTCTGGTTTCATAAAACCAAGAAGTAAAGACAGTTGCATTAGTAGTAATAAGGGACTGAAAAAGACAGCTTTCTTTTGCCATAATTGTTCAGAGTCTCAAGTTCTACACCTTTTTCGTGTATGGGGAGTGCAAATGTTCCAATATTTAGTTGGGGCAGAGGCTTTGAAGTCTAGAGATATTCGGTTTCTAATCAAAACTCTAAGCAGCAGATCGTTTTTAAGGAGCCTTGGGCCTCCGGGGGTTTTCTTTTTCCATTTTTTTTCTCACAGAGCCCCTATTCAATGGGCCAAAAGAAAGGTCCATATAAGTGGGCTGTGCCGATTGAGGGACTGGAGCGAGTGTAATTTTGATAAAATACTTTCGGTGGTCGTATACTTTCGGTGGTGTTGATGTAGGTTTCATTGATCACGATATTTGGGTTGTAATTTTCTTGTCGAACACCTCCAGGGGGACTGAATACTGCCTGAAAAGTGGCTGCTACGATCACCCCGGCAACCACCAGCAATGCATTACGGCGATCCACACAAATTTTCATTCTCAGACCCGTGATATATATTTCTACCCTTTCATCGAATTTCGTCTTTGATCTTTAGGTAATTTGCGAGAGAATTTTTAATACTTTTAGGCGATGAAGCTTTTGAAACTCCAGTGTTGCGTAGCATTTTACTTATTTCTTTTCTACCCATTTTGGTTTCGCTTTGCAGGGCACGTAACACTGTTAACTCTTTGGAATTCTTCGCATTTATTTCGGCCAACAATTGGACTGCCTGCATAGATCATGACCAAAATTACCTATTCATCAAAGTACAAGTTGTTGTAGGTGAAAAAAAAAAACGTCCCGATTATGCTAAATTATCTCCTTAACATTATAAGCAAATTAAATCAAAATCTTGATAGCAAAAAAAGCATAAGAACTTGCCTCAATTTTCATATTGGATATTGCAATGTCCAACACAGTATTGCCTTGATTACCCCTCCAATTTGTAATGTTTGTTTTCCAATTGTAGACATCTTCATTGGAAGACTCTGTTAAGCCATCCCACCAAAACTTCGAGAGCCTCTGTCATGTTGTTTTTAACAGCAATATGCAATACGGTCTTGCTCTGAACAGTCATATCTTCGATATATTTTGGACAAGCTGCCAGAAAATCTGCCAAGATATCGTTGGTTCCATACTGAGTCGCGTAATGCAAAGGGGTCATGCCCCCTCTTCCTTTGACACCAACAATATCGCGATCGGCACGTAAGAGCAAGAGCACCAACTCAAAATGCCTTTCAACAAAGCAAGGTGCACGGGCTAACTCCATCTTTGCTCGATTTCCGGCTAAATGATGGCATCAAATTCATCACCTCCATTGCAAAACTGGCTTGTCCGGCTTCAGACGCTACGTGCAGAGGTGTATCTTCAAACATGATTTCATCAATGCGTTTTAAGGTAGCTGCATCATTCCGAATTAACTGATACAAACTATTAATGTCCCCTGCTTGAGAGGTCTAAATCAAATCATCATCCATTTTATTCATACCTGAATTTTCTTAAAGCATAAATAAAAACCTTTTGACAATTATCTTCCCTACCCATCAATATTGAGATCAAATAAAAAAAATTGGACAGATTCTAGCATATAAAACAAAGAAACCTCAAAAAAAAAAAAAATCTGTTTCCACCTTAAAGAACCTCGGAAATACAGGTCATAGCATTCATCAGTACTTGCTTCAGCTTCCTAGTGAACACAGGTCTCGCTGCACGTTTTTGGAATAGAAATAATACAAGGCTTAATTCTGACTTGGATCATAATTATGGGGCTTAAATACAAAGAAGGACTTTCTCACTCTGATTTAATTGCGAACTTAATAATTACTGTATATTTCTATTAGAATTTATAAAGCAATTAAATCAACTTCCCAAATGCCAACCCATTTTTCATTTTCTTAAAACGACACGCATTTATCAAGTTAGCTGCCTACCATTGATTAAAACCGTTTCTATTGTTTTTATTAGAATTTACAAAGCAATTAAAACAAACCTACCCTTTTTAACTAAATATTTAAAGCGTTCTACCAATTCTACTTCCTAATGAATTCGAACCTGAGTTTCAATCTCAATGGTTTACTCATTTTTTTAGGAGAAATTTTTACAAAATTGACTTTTTATCCTCGTCCTTCGCAAAATTTCGGTTCTTCATACTTGTTTTGGACTTATATATATTCCTAATGAATTCAAGCCAATATCACAGTATATGCATTCATAATTAGTTTAATAATTTGTATGTTTGTTGTTTTTTTTATTATAATTGTATTTAAACTAATATATTTATATAAATTTTAGTAAGTTAATGATTTGTTGGATATCGATTTTAATATGTTTATATATTTGTATCATGTTCATAATATTTTTCATATCTTATGTCATATTTTAATTTCTTTTTTGATATTATATAATTATGTGGTCTATAAAATTATTAAATCTATTCACAGTCTTAATTACTTAAATTTCAATTTGATCATAATTACTTATTACTATGTGTAATGTGTTTTTCTAATTTGAGGCTTCAATAACTGCGTAGCAAAAACAAAGAACTAAAAGCTAGACGGCTTTCTTTGTTTTTGGAAATCTCGTAATGCGACCAATTTAACAAGGAATCGATTGTTTACTGAGGAAGACTTCAATTGTCATTCTTCTTAATAAAAAAAATGACTTACATTGAATTTACAATTACCATTTCCATTAGATTGACAGAGCAACCAAAACAACTTGCCAACCCAATTATTTTTATAAATAAGTTTGAGAAATCAAAAATATACTCCATATTTAATTATAAAATTCCTATTTTTTTTTTTATATTTCTTAATTGAATTGGTTTTACTTAAATCATGATATTGAACTTAAAACTTTAATCTAATATAAATAAATATATAAGAATCAAAGTACTAAACAAATAAAAAAAATCTTAGGTGGATAACCTATCTTAAGTTCGTGCTTATAAGGCAGCAAGTGAATCTGAGGTGGATAACCAATCTTAAGTACGTGTTTATAAGGCAGCAAAGTGATCACTTTGCATGCACAATTGTTCTTAGATTTGATATCTCAGTCAAATGTTCCAGACATAAAAACGGGGGCATGTAAGAATGTCAAAGAGGAATGAAGTTTGTAGCAGCTCCAAAAATTTTGATAAAAATTGAAAGCATTAACTCGCTTAAAGAATTCAATTCAACACGGGCAGTTAAAAAGCTCAGCAAGTAACAAAGATATGATTTAATGTTCAAGATGGAAGACATATTCCGTCAGGCGCTGCAATTTGCTAGGATCTAGTTTCTGCTCTCTCACTACATCCTGCTTCTTCACAGTCAGCATTCGAGAAGCAGGATCAACTGTCCAACCTCGCTGAAGTACATCTGCATCCATGCGACAACCAAAAACAATTTGAAACTAATGCACATAACCAATATTGTTGTATCCACAACTCAAAAATAACAATGTGCACAAGTAACACAAACTAGATTTAAGGGGGAAAAGTTCTATTAACGAAACAGAATGCAGAACATTCAGCTGAAAACAGGGTTGATGGTAAAAGCTAGTTTACATGCAAGAACATACCCCCAAAGCTAGTCAATACTCAAAGAAAACACTGTGAGCCTTGAGTAGGTTAAAACAAACCCCAAAGAGTTATGATAAGCAACTCTTACTGTTTATCTTTGATTTTTTAGAAGCCCAAACGCAGAAGACTTAGCACTAAAAGGAAGCTGAAACAACCTTCAAAAAGAGAGTACATCAGAGGCGTGGAAA
Source organism: Adansonia gregorii (assembly GCA_038382025.1). Taxonomy (NCBI): domain Eukaryota; kingdom Viridiplantae; phylum Streptophyta; class Magnoliopsida; order Malvales; family Malvaceae; genus Adansonia; species Adansonia gregorii. Next base: position 12,708,909 of record JBBYHO010000020.1, read on the forward strand.
AATTTCATATCACAAACATAATTGTGATGCATATACTTACAATTCGTGGAATCTTCCTCACTCATTCCAAGAAACTGAGCTGCATCTTGGATGCTTATTGTTGAATAAGCAGATAGCAGCAGTTCAAACATCCTGTTAGTGTAAAGTTCTACAAAACAGATGGCAAATAATGACAGATAGCAGCAGTTCAAACATCCTGTTAGTGTAAGGTTCTACAAAACAGATGGCAAATAATGACCTCAAGTCCTCAACTGCAACTTTGCGTCATTGTCTAAATCTTTAATAGACAATTAGACATTCTATCATATTAAGTGTTATTTAACATTTTACATGATTCCACTCCTATTTCCTGCATCTGAATCAGAACAAGCAGTTCAACTAGGAACCACAATTCATAGCTTCTTCAGCGAACCATAGCATTTGAATTAGGCATTAAATTTTATGATTACCTCTTTTTAAAACAAATATAATGTTAATTTAGTTTATTCTAATTCAGGTTTCATCATTGTACATATATATATATATATATATTTAATTGTCTATCCAACTGCTTAAACTACAGAGATATCTATGATAGAGAAAGCATGCCTGAGAATGCAGCAACAAGAACTTGTGTTTCTTGAGTCCAATCAAAGCCACAAATAGCCTCATAGACACCAGCATAGTCCCTTGTCCATAGCTTCTGAACTGTTTTCCAGGCTGCCACCAACTCTGGTTGGCTCTCCTTGATTGCTGGTGGTATTGATTTCCAAAGAAACCTTGCACTATTAGTGCAAAACCTCCTCAGTATCAAATCGTATGTATTTTTTTAAAACCAACATTAACTCCAAAATAATAATTTTGAAGAAACTGAAATCACATATATTTATAACCCCAAATACATCCAAAAAAAAAAGACAGAAAGAACAAACGGATTTACATATCATCAATCAAGATGTGGCCAAGAAGATGAATTGCGAAAGGCGGTCATTCTTCTTGAAAAGCAACGCCCTCTGCTGCAACCTTTTTTTTTTTTTTCAACATAGATCAAAGCTTATGAATTTGGAAAGTAAAATTAGGGTTTTCATAGGGTTTAGAAAATTCTAAAGGAAAAAAAAAATCATTGAACTATCTAAAATCAGATGAATCGACCATAATAAAAAGAAAAGAAATCAAAAGGAGAGAAGAGGGGAAGTACCTGAAGCATTAGATTGTCGCATATCTCAGGGTTCTTATCGAAGGATTTGGAGGCCAATGCTTCATTGAGGACACTAAAATCCATCTCTGCTTCCCTGCCGCTTTCCCCTTCTGATTTTCTTGTTCTTACAAACTTTTTTCGTTGTTAGCTGATTGTTTTGTTTTTGTTTTTTTTTTCCTTTTTCAAATTCTTCCATAGCCCTAATAGATGGGCCAAAAGAAAAGTCCATATAAGAGGGCTGTCCCGATTGAAGAATTGGATCGAGGTTGTCGCTCACACTAAAAGGCTTAAATTTAAGGCCAACACTTTGTATTGACCCGTGCACCCTGCCCACCAGTACACAGCTTAGAGCTTGCTGTTTCAATTCCTACCCTTTATTCGTTTTAATAATAATTAAACAGAGAAAATAAGAAGGGAAAATTAAATAGTAACGTTTAGAAGGTTTCGTTTGATCACTTAAAATACAGTTATTAGCCCTTCGATACACAGTTCAAAATCCAAGCTTTCCAATTCTCCCTTGCAGATATACCCAAAAAGGGAGCATTTCAAGTGGAAAAAAAGTTTTTTTTTTTTTTTTTGGGTATTCTTCGAAATTTTTTCTGCAAGTAGCACATCAATATCGTTAAATAATAGAAAATAAATAATACAAAGTCTACATCATCAACGCTGCAATTAACTAAAGCTTCCTCACATGGTTCCTAGAATTAGAAGCATTATGCCAAACAGTTAAAATTCCAATAACGGCGCTGAAAAGAAAAAATCATAAAAACCCTTTCCTCAAACTTGATCCAAGCTAGCAACGATGGCATCAATCTAATCCTGAGACACAAATGTAATACAAAAAAATAACTAAAACATAATGCGAGAAAATAACATGAACATAATACGAAAATATCACGTGTATTAATATATCAAAATTTATATAAACATATAATATCTTAAACACAATTATTACATGAGTAAATATACGAACACGACACAGGTATAGAATTGCCAGGTCTTCGTTGATCTGGTCTTCTCAAGCACAAAATTTGAACAGCAACAAGAAGCATATAATATTGCAATGCCTGCAACAATATGCAATAGGTGGTTTAGCAGAGCATCCATATGCAGAAATAAGAGCCAGATTGTAAGCTTTATGTCAAGAACTTGTAAAAGTAAGAAAAATGTGCATTTATTTAGTTTCGACCCAAATCCACAAGGTCCACGAATGAAGCAGGCAAAATTTTTTTCAGTACATATTAAAGTTTTGAATCCATTCTAGTCATATGATTGTACTTTCCAGCAAGCGACAAGGATTGCCATCAATGCCATGGATTTGAACATATCAGCGAATTAGCATTAAATGACAAGGACATAGCACTAATTTTATTAGGAAAGGCTTGACAATGTTAGACAAGATTAAACGAATAAGACACAGAGAAAAAAATTAAAACACGATACAAATTACATATCCCAAAATCTGTATAATTATTAATATATCAAAAATTTATACAAATATAAAATACATTGAACACGATTATAACATGGCAAAATACACAAACATAACACAAATACACGAATTGTTAGGTCAAATGATTATGGTGTGCAACGTGTACCTGTGAATGCTCTCACATATGATCTGTATAATGATAGTTTGTATACATGCATATCATGTAAGCATTCATAAACAAATATGTTTACTGAAAATGATCATCAGTAATAAATCAAAACCAATATCCAATTCAAGCACTCAGTATAACGTTTCACATCCTTTACATTTATATTTACAATTACATACATACAACCATATATATTATAACACCATGTCAATGCATAAATACCTAATAAATTATGAGGATGTGAGGAAAAAAACACTAACAGTGCAAAAGGTCAGTGCTGCTTCAGAAATCCAAGCAGTTTTTATCGGCATGCTTTAATACAGCCTACCAGTACACTCGGAAGAACCACAGTAGCAAATTTTCTTCTTTATGTTACCATTCTCATCACGAACCTGATCTATCATATAATTGTAATGATATGTCAACTCTTGCAAAGGAGGAATATTCTCAGCAGCAAAGAACATTATGTGTGGAATTCTCCTGTCATCATGGTCATAAAGGACATTTTGCGCGTATAAATTAGGTGAACAACTATGGTTTATGAATCTCCCTATATTGCCACACCCTGCTGCATCAATGGTGAAATCACTATCCTGTACAACTTGGCAAGAACTTGAATGTGCATCAGGCATTAGGGTTGAAAGACCATCCCAAAGAGAACTGTCATTGTAGTTATTTCCAATATCAAACAGATACTCATCATTCCCTGTTCTTTCTTCAGCTTCCCTATCTTCGAGGAGCTCTCCCGCATACTCGCAGATAAAACTTCCGGAAGGGATAGAATTTAAAGATCTGACACCCCAGCCTCTTGATTCTGTTTTAAAGATTTCAAGCTGAAATTTTATGCCGTGCTGGCTGACTCTATTATGGCAAGAAGGAGGACAACTGCAGTTAGGACCACATTCATAGACAAGGGGCTTTGCTTCAACAATGGCCCCATTATGGTTATATGGGATCTCTCCTCCATTCTTCATCACACAGGAACATTTCTCTGATTCTGTACATCCATTAATACAACCACAACCTTTGGGAGGAATAGGGCGGCACCAGTCAGGGTAGATCATGTGAGGTACATACACAAACGGTGGAGGCTTTTCACTATCTATGGTGTTTATCGCACAAATTGGGATTATCTCCTTCCCTTGTGAGATATCATGTACACAGAGCCCTTCCCGCACCTTAGATTTGTTTACAGCTTTCCAAGCAAGCTCTGGTTGACCTGGAACTCTGACCAGTTTAAATTTGTAGACCAGCTTACCATGTGGTCCTGGTTCTTGCTTAAACTCCTCTACCAAATAAAGTCCATCGTAAACATATGTCTTACTTCTACCTTCCGACACAATAGAAGATGACCTTGTTTCACCACGAATCACCCTCACTGGATTCTTAACAAATCTGCTATTCGCCAACGCAAGATTTCCTCTTTCAAGCTTCTGGTCCTCTGGTTGCTTACCTTTTTGCATCACATTTCCTCCCTGACCCATGTAACTCAAGACATCTGAATTATCCAAGTCATTCTCATAGCCCCCCGATGCTATAATACTGGTAGCAATGATCTTTTCACCTTGCTTTACGTAATCTATACCACCCTGACTTTGGCGATGAAGACCAACAATATTAAGCTCGACAAAATACTGAAACTCATCACCAACTTCAACACCAGGAACAGGTCCTATGATCTGTTTGCCTGTGTTAACGAATTTCCCTTTCTCTTTGAGAATCTTTGCAGCTAGGTTATCCACCCTCTTATGAGTCTTTCCTTGTTCCTTCGTCTTTGATTCTTCTTCCTGTAAGAGCTTCCGATAGATAGCTTGGAATAAGCGCAATGTCTCTCTCACTTTGTTCCTACTAGTCATTGCATCATTATCATGATCCATACTAGTTGGACAAGGAGGAAGACTCACATCATATGATCTGCGAGCAAAATTACCGTTTGTGTACTGCCAATCCTGCTGGAATGAGTCTTCTTTGTTCCCAATAACGACCTGGCCAAGATCTTGATGGGCCCTTTTTGTGGAAGAACTCTTCTTGGCATTTGCTTGTGGTAGCAATATGGCGTTGTTCTCTTTTTTTCTTTTAGATGAACGACCAGCAAGGTCACGTTTGCAGGTGACTTTCCTTCGTTGACGAGGACAAGTTGATGAAGCTGTGAGGCCCTGCCCAAGCGACCCATCCGATAAATCTTCTTCACTCCTATCATCCTTCCCCAGCAACTGATCCTCAAAAGCAAAAGAATCAGAAAGCCTTTGCTCAAAACTGTTGCCCCCTTCAAAGACAACAATGTCACGTATTGGATTTTCCTTCAAACCTCTAATATGTATGTCCCTCGTCTCCATTACTTTCCTGGACTTGCTATCCAATTCATTTGGAAAAGTTTCACAAGGAGACTTGATGCTGTTTTCACTCATATCTTCCACATCCTCCTTCATATCATTCTTGGAAGAAGCTCCATAAGCATCTTGCTTCCTCATTTTTTCAGAAGCTGGCTCTTCGGGTTTAGATTGAATTTCTACAGAAAGCCTAGGAGCAGCATCTTCTATTTTACTATCTAGAGCATCTATATCCTGAACATCCTCTATAACTTGTTTTACATCAGTACATATGGACTTTTCCAAGGGTTTTTCTTCATTAACAAACTTCTCTACATTGAAACCCTGGGTCTTTAGAGACGTAAGCCATTTCATGCGCTCCTCCTCGCTAAGACGTGGCGCATTTCTACCACAAAATGGAGGGAAGTCTCTCACAACAGTGACTCCTTTTCGGGGACAATAATTTTTTGCTAAAGTCTTCTCCAAACTGCTCTCACCACGATGGAATTTCACAACTCTTAGTGGTACCACCTCGTCTTCAGAGGTAGCAACATTCTCCAGAGGCAAATCCTTCAGCGAACCAAAAACTTCATTTACCAAACACGTTGCGCTATCCAAGTCCCCAGAACACCTCCTTTCACACTGAACCTTTTCTACATGATCAGACAATAATGCTGGCTTTTCTGACTCAGAAACTAACTGCCCTTGTGCTTGCTCACTTGGTCTAGTGATTGGTGCAGCTAACCTCCCACATCCCGGTGGAAAATCCCGAACAGCAGACACACTACGACGCTTAAACTTGGGAGCGGAGGCAAAGTGACCATTTTCAGTTGGTACCCTTCCCAACCTTCCCTCAGAATGACCACCGCTTGCCACCTTTGATATCTCTTTATGCAGCATATTATCGGAAACCCCCATTTCAACTCATATATTACAAAACGCACAAAAAGAAAACCTAAGAACAACAACATAGCTATCATTCAACTGCTATTAGCTCAAAGCGTAAACAACAACCAACCTAATTTTCTATTTCCTAACCATGAATCAAGGTAAAATCAGAAAATAATGAAAATGAAACTCATGGCTATGAGACTTTAGTTTCTAAAAATTAGCAAAAAGCTATATTAACAATAAAATCAAGCCACGGAATAACCTAAAGCTATGCCCCAATATTGAAGAACATGTCAATCGAAAAGGAAGGGGGGAAAAAAAGAGAATCAAATAGAAAATTTCAAGAAGCAAAAATCAAACTCCGTATTCAACCAATTAGTAAAAAAAAAAAAGGACAAAATGCGCTTCATACTTCATAGATCTCTTCTCTCATAACCTCTCAAGGAACTATATACATATATATACATATATATATATAATGTTTTCCTGAACTCTTCTTGGAAACCAAACAGACTCAGAAATTCAAAACTCGATATTCATCAAAATCGGAAAATAATTGTTTTGAGTAAAATAACTCACAATCTTTCGACAACCTCCATCACGATTTTTTTTTGTTGGGGGGGGATCTTGCAGGTTAATTTTTCATTCAAAAAAATTCGAAATAAAGATGCACATTAAAGTCTATAATAATTTTGCAATCGAATCAAGCAAATTTAGAAAAATCAGGAAGGAAATTTTTACATTTAGAGATGAGATGAGATGAAATGGGTTTAGAAAGAAAAAGTGAGATGGTATGAAGAAAATAAAGAAATTAAATTAAAAAAAGAAACAGTAGTATGAAATAATCACCATTAATGATCTTCAACCATGCTTAAAGACCAAAATGTAGGAAGAAGACGAGAGCAACTGTCGAACACCTGAAGGACTAAGAGAAAAAAGAGTTGTTCTCCTGCTCTTCATTTTTTTTTTTTTTTTTTGCTTTTTAAGAAATTCCCCAAAAAAATGAATAAAAGTGTAAAATGACACGTGGCAAATTAAGAAAAATCATAGTTGACGGTTACCAGTTAGCACCTACCCCATCCACAGCCACTCACCGACATTCTGGATGATTTTTTTCTAATATTTAATTTATAAAAATATTTTATAATTATCTTAAAATATAAAATTAAAATCAAACAAAATAAATTCACTACAGAGACAAGAGATAAAGGGAAAAGCAACAAAATAAATTCACTGTATGTTTTGGACGTGAAAGGAAATAAGAATCAGCGGATAAATGGATTTTAAAATTTGTACTTTTTAATTATTTTTTTAAAAAATATATTATTATAATTTTATTAATATTTTTATTTTATAATTTATTTT
>JBBYHO010000020.1:12725527-12744268 GCA_038382025.1 Adansonia gregorii
TTTTGAAAGAGCAGGTAAAGAGCAGAACGTTAAAGATACACAATTTGGAGAACGAAAGACAACTACTTGGCAAAATCAATGGCAGAAGCGGAAAGAAAACTACTTGGCAAAATCAATGGCAGAAGCGGGAAGAAAACTACTTGGCAGAAGCAGAGCCATATCTTGAGAACTAATTGGCTACTTGCACAGCAGCAGTTGGAAAAACTATTGTCAGAGGGTGAAACTTTGACTGAAACTTGGAATTGAAGTTACAGGTTAATTTGCCAATGCTTCCCCTTAACCACTTGAAGTATCTAACCAAAAGCCAAACATTAACTAATATATCCATTGTTCAGGGGGAAAAAAAATAATTGTTATCATTATAAAGATATATTCACCACATATTTGGTCATCTTTTTGGTCATGGTTGTCAATTTATGAAGTTCAAAAAAAAAAAAAAGAAGATAGGAATGAGTTCATAATATCATTATAAAATTAAAAAAAGGGAATGATTTTTAGGTGAATATTCTGTTGATGAATTTGGATTGCATGCATCACCAGCAACCTTCACTTTTAGGGAAGGCAGGCAGTGTTTTCAATTCAATGGGGTCCAATATATCTTCTTCCTCACCTTAGCCTTTTTAGAGTTCCCCCACTCTCATTTTCTTCTCTCCACTTCTCTTCAAGTTTTGAAAAAAAAAATAAGAAAGGAGAAGGAGGAGGAGTAGAAGAAAACAGAGATGGTAGAAGAAAACAGAGAAGGTATAAAGGAAAGACTCAATCCTGGACCCATTCATCTCATCAATGTTAGCACCAAATCCTAATGTGTCACGGTTAATTCTAATATCTACAATGGGCCTAGCTAGCCTATTGGGTTTTAGAAACCCAACATTTTTTTTGCCTTAGAGTCCGGTGAATTTTGGGCATTGACGCTTGAAATTTATTCCTACATTATGAAATGATTTAACCCAGAAACCAAAACTAGCTATAGAGTCGAAATAAAAGGCGCTCTATAATTAGCTCGAGAGCGGCATTCTGTAAGAGAATCACATTTCTCTGCAGGTATTTCTTCACTCCAACACATTTACCGCTTGTTATGGAGCGTGCTGCCGGGCGTGAACCCTTTTGAGAGAATATGCGGGTGCATGCCGATTCAGTGATTTCATGTCCTTATTCAACAACATGTTGAGCTAATTTTTGTCCTACTAATTTGCATGGAACTCATCCGAGATAATGTTTACTTATGTAATTTGTTTGTCGGCACTTGGCAGGCAAGAGTTTTCTTCCCACAGCCAATATCAAGAATCAGTTATCGAAAATTTTAAATAACAAGCTATTTTAGGTTTTGGTCCGTGCGTCAAGTACATATGCCTATCTAATTTATTGCTGCTGCTCGAACCCTAAGGGGGGGGGGTGTTGAGGTCAATAGGTTACTGCTGCTTTTGGTTTATAATTTTTTTTTCTTGTTTTTCCTTTGGCATGTATCACAACTACATAATAATTTGGCCCTATATAACAATGGATTTTGAGCATATGTATAACTGCTTGCATTATTGGCCGGAAAAAATTTATATATGCAAGAGGATCTTGAAATTGATCTCTTAATAACAATAATATGTACTTTAATATTTTTCATATCTAATAATATTGACTTACTTTCTTTGCCACTAACTTTATAATAATAATAATATGAAAAATGAACATCAATTGGTCACACATATTTTCACTTTTTTTTTTCGGTTTTTGGATAAATGCAAAGATGAAAAAGCAGGAAATCTCGCCTCCAAGAATTATTTCTTTTATCTCACCTATCTTCAAAGTAAGATTTTTGGTGAAATTATAATTTGAAATGTAATACGAATATGATTTAAAAAAACAATTAACATAAAATAAATAAATAATTAATTAATATAAATATATCAAAAGTTATAAACATTAATTACTAATATATTAAAATTTAATCAAAATTTATAACATAAATAGTAATATCAAAATTTTATCAGTGTCTATCAAAATGTGAAATCATTTATGAACTTTTTTTCTCTTCATGGTCTATATATTGAAATAAAAAGAAGGAAATTGAGATTTGAGAACATCTACCATAGCTAAAGGTTTTGCACAACATAGCTCTTTCCGAAAAAACGTCGGCGTTTTGAAGCTTTCACCATCAATGCCAAATGATGTATGTTGTCGTCTCTCCTCCTGTCAACTCGAAGGAAGGAAGGAACAACAAAAAGAAATGAAATGAAACGAACCAAACTTTGCCTAATTGACGTCGTAGATAATATTCAGTGGCACTTCCCCTTTTTCTTTTAAAGATAATTTAGTTAATTAATTAATAATTTGCCATGAGTGCATCTCCAGTACTCAATAGATTCTCCCCTGTTTTCACAGTCAACGGTCTCCCCTAAATCCAAATCTCTTTTCATTTCACGATCCAAAGTTTCCAATTTCCTTTCTCGGTTTTTCTCTTTACGCCTTAATCCCAAATGGGTCGTAGGCCAAACGACCCGGAGCACTCCCGTTTCGCCTCTCTCGTTCTCCTCTTAGTGGCTCTCTTCTCGTGTGTTCTGGTATATGCAGTTGTTTCTACCCTATTGAATCCCAATCTAAATTCTCGAGATTCCAGCTCCGAGTCTTTGGAAGTGGCTGCGAGTGGTAATTTGGAGGAAAAGAAGGATGAATGCTGTAGAGGCATCGAGAATTTGGAGCTGTGGGGTGCAGCTGTTAAGTGGGGGTCTGAGTTCAGGTTTAATTCCTCCGTGGAATGTTGTCAGGCTTGCAAGACCATGTGTAGTGGCAATGATGGGCCTTGCTTGTGCGATACTTGGGTTTTCTGTGGGAATAAGGAGGCTTGCGGGTCGAGATTTGGAGAGGTGAGTTCTTCCTTCGCTTTGCTGTTATGATATGGTTTTTATTGGTTGTTTTTAGGTAAGTGAAATGTTGAATTGGATTGTTACCTGTTCTTAATTGTTCGCTTCATCTGATGTTTCTGGTAGTGGTTGTTTGGCAGTTTGACTTGACCTGGCGAATGCATTAGCTTACTGAGAATTGACATTTGACAATGCTAAATTCTTTCATATGTTTCCTGATAGTTGAAAGTTTTACATTAAATTTGATTTATTAGAATATAATAGAGCTATAATATAATAACTATCTTGTAGGAATGGAATAGCTGTAAGTGGAATAGAACAATATGGGATTCAAAACCCCTAAAACAATTTCTTATTCCACCTAAAGTCGGAATAGCTATTCAGTGGAGAGCTCAGAATGACTATTCAATGATTTTTCGAAAAAAGGTCATAATAGGTTCTTCTTCGAAATAACTATTCCAATGAACCAAACAGCCACATTAATATAGTACGTTGCAATATGATTGTAATAGTATTCTTATTATGGTGAACCAAACACATTGTTAGTTTTATTTGCTTGGTCTGGTATTTGATGTAGTCAGAGGAGATTATGATTAACAGATTTGCTCAACAACGATTACCTTTAGGGGGCTTATTCAAAACTTTATATTTGCACAAGAATCTCGGCATGTAGTTCATTTCTGAAGAAGTTAGATGGAAAGATTGGAGAAAACGATTCCTCTAATCTTCTATTTCTGTTGCATCCCACATTACCAATTGCACTTTTAAAATAAGATTGGGGTGTTTAATTTGCCTCCATAGTGCCTTAGTTATCTTCTATTGGTTGCTTAATTCGAAGGTGAAGAAGGCAGTTTAATCTTCTATCTGCTTTTGTTGCATGAAGTAATGCAAGTGTTTTGTTAAATTTTGAATCACGAGAGCTGTAGTCTTATATCTATCATTTTGTTCTCCCAGTGTTGGTTGAAGAAACAAAAGGATACTTTGTCCCCTGATAGGCAAGAGGCAGGGAAAACTGTTATTTGGACTTCTGGGCTCATCTTCGGGAAAGGAGAGGTATACAACATAAGTTTGATGAAATTTTTTATTTTCTTTTTATATTTTTATACTGGCTTCAGAATCTGACAATTTCAGTACTTTTTTCTGTTGATTATTTTTATGAGCACAACTTTTTTTTAACCTTTTTTATTGTTGAAATTTCATATATTTATCATGTCAATAACATTTCTCCTGCATTGATGATCATTCTTGGGTCTTCCTGTTCAGGGCATTGTTGAGATGGAAACTAAATATGGTACTCTTCATATAAAAGTGAGTACTTTACTTCTAGAAGGATATGATTCTATTGTTTTTGATATTGTGGGTCATGTTTCTGCTATGATTCTCCAGGTCATTCTGCGTGAGTATCATAGATATTTCGGTTTTAGGATGCTTTCTTGGTTGTTTCAGCCAGTTATATAAGTTTATTCAGTTTAATTGGTTTTAGAAATTTTAAAACCGAACCAGTTTGAAGCTCACCCCTAGAGTTTGGAGCTGTTATTTACGGCTCATCAAAAGTTATTGTCTGTTATATTGCCTCCTCTTTTAGCCCCTTTCTGTTTTTGTTACTCGTTTCTGTTGAAAGAAGCCTAAAAGGAAAGATAAATATAAGTGATCTTAGCATTATTACTGGTTCATCTAATCAGCATGTGCAATTTAGAATTTGTTTTCTCCTGCTTCTTTAATTTTTCTGGTTGACATGTTGAATGTACAATGAAGATGATCCTTGTTGTGAAGTCACCAACTTAATTAGACCTTCTCAAAACAAGGTTAGGAGTTCTCTATATAAGTGATAAGAAAATATATTTAGTGAAGTTCAGAAAAAAATTAAAAGATCATTGCAGTCACCAATTATTCTTTTGTTTGATGCAGCTTTTCCCGGACTGTGCTCCATATTCTGTGAACTACATTCTTGAGTTGTTAACATTGCGCCATTGTGCTGGTTGCCAAATATATCGTGCAGAAAGCCGAGGACAATCTTGGGATTCAGAAGGAAATCACATAAAAGATGTAAGGGAACATAATAGCATCTACTTGTTTCTTTTAGGGCTGCTATTGTTATTTAGTTTTTGAAGGAAAATAACTTCTAGCAACTCGATCATTATAGTAGGAAAAGAAGTAGGGATGGTTCATACATGTGTGTCTTCTTAGTCGAATCGACTACTTAGAACATATGCTTCAGCTATTGGAGATTTTTATGTTTCTAACACCAAGTTTCTGACAAATTTACAGACTCCTTACGGCCCACCATTTGCAGTGATTCAAGGAATTCTTGAAGCCCAAGGAACCCCATTCAATAAGATTCCAACAGAGGCTTGCCCTCCCATAAGAAGGGGATCGATTGCATGGATTGGCTCCGGTCCAGAGTTCTTTATAAGCCTAGCAAACCACGATGAATGGAAAAATTCATACACTGTATTTGGCTCTGTTCTTCTGGAAGACATGGAGATTGCAGAGAAAATCGCACGGCTCCCCACCAAACCAGATGTTTGGAACAACGTTAACGTTTCTGTCTTGAGAGAGCCTCTTCCCTTGATCGTGAGAAGAATGAAGAAAAGTCTTGGAGATCTTAATGCAAACGTGAAATCTGACTAAAACTGGCGAAGACATTTATATTTTCATGTTTGTACGTTATACCATGGTGTTCTACAATGTTACGCATATTTGTTTTTTTCTTTTTTCATTTTCTGTTAAAAGAAACATCAATTAAACAGGAGCCTTAATTGGTGAAATCTAATAATTTCTTCAATATGAATGATATAATTTTCATTTTATATATATTGCTAGCTAATTTTAGAGTTAAACAAGGGAAGGAAAGCCAAGAAGGAAACAGTGCCAGCCACTGTTTTTTTCAAAGTTCAAACTAAAACCCCACATTTTCTTCCTCTCCCCAGTGTCCTGTCTTCCGCCCTAACGTCCCGGCAATTCTTCTTCCCACCAAACGCTAGCCCTGAAAAATGGTCCATTAAATCCACGAACAAAAAGTCTACCAATCCGACCTCCTCAAATACCAAACGGCATCCTCGTAATCCTTTCCGCCCGCCTTTCCTTCCCATAATTCATCTGTTCTTACCGCTTTCTTCACTCCCAATGCAGCGGCTCTTTCCTCCTCCTCCCTCAAGTCCCGCCAACTTTCTTCTCGTCCAGAACACTTTATCACCATCGGATCCGTGTCGCAATGGTAGCGCGTCTGACTCCAGATCAGAAGGTTGCGTTCGATTCACGTCGGGTTCAAAACTTTCTTGGGTTCCCAATTTATTTTGATTTTTCTTCTCACTCTCAGCTTCAGGCTTCAGAATAATCTTTTCCAGTATTTCTCGAAGATATTCTGATACCACTAAATGCACAACATCTTAGAGAACAATATAGAACCAACAAATTCCATACTACCATATTTTGATCTTGATGTCTGAAAGATTGTCTGACACAGTAAGAAATTCCTTTCTTTTCATTTCATACTTCTAATCTAATGTTAGAATTTGTACCCAAATTGCTATTTTTCAGGATTCTAAAGGCAGCAAATGTAAAGAGCTTCCTTGTTATGGTGTTGACCTGCTGTTAGCTTGTTGGGAAACATGAACTCTTGGGTTGTCTGGATCTCCTTCATTAGCCAATAGCCAAAACTGGCTTTTCCCACTGCCCAGACTCAGATTAGGGCAAAGGCCTTGCATTAGGCTGCAGATACAACAAGAATTCAAATGGGATCATCGAAGTTCCAAGCTTTGGCTACAGATACATGCAGGAACAAACATGAAACTTGAAGCTCAAAGCATTTCCTCAATTACTTAGTAGCAATGTTGAGTGAAGATATTACGTCGAAAAGCTTAGTGCCATGTCAAGCCAATGGCAAAAGGTAGTTTTGTCCGTAAAGGATTCGCTATTGTGACGAGAAGATGAACCGAAAACAATAGCTGCAGCAGTCATGGCAATTGTATCGGTGATGACAAATGCTTTGAATGCTGATTTCTTTTAATCAATATTGCCAGACCCTCATCTGGACCTTCATTTATAAAAACCTCCAGGAATGCTGAAGGCAGCAGTAAATGTAAATGTGAATGTAGCTATTAGTGTTGCCATCATCACTGATATTAGATAGGAAATTCGGAAACCGGCATGTACATGCTGGACTGGTGGGATTCCCACTGACACTAGGATTTTGCTTTTCTTTTTCTTCTACTTCGGTTTTTTTATTTTAATTGTTAGTAAGAAATTTTCTTTTGTGGCGAGAAAGTTGAAAAGAGAAAGCCAATTTGGTTTTGCGCCTCTTCACCCAAAAAACTTAACCCAAATCCATATTCAGAACGTCTTAAATAAATCTGAACACAAGATTTAAACACGGTTTAAGCTAATTCCCTCTCAAATGGAGCATGTTCTCTCTGTTTCAGAGAGTTTGGCTTTGGAATCCTCCAGTACGTAAAAAAAAGGCTTGGTTTTTCCTTTACACCCTCACTGTTTGAAGCTAAAAGCTCTATAAATTCACAGCATTTCTCTTTCGCTCCTTCTCCTGGTGTGCCCAACGATGTCGGATTTTATTCCTCAAGAAATCATACTCCAAATCTTCTGTTTCCTCCCTGTCAAAGCACTTTTGAAATGCAACTCAGTCTGCAAATCATGGCAGTCCCTGATCACTAGCTCCCGTTTCATCAACACCCATTTGGCCAGAACCCTCTCTAAACCCCTCCCTCTCCTTATCAGACACTTCATTGACTCCCCAAAGAAAGAACATTATTTTCTTCACTTAAACCATGAGTCTCTTGATATCGACCAAACCATCAAATCCCCACTCAAAGAATCTCTACCCAAGAATTGTAGGTACCATTCATGGCTTAATCTGTCTCTCGGATGATCTCTTTGGGTATACTTATAGCATAGTGCTGTGGAATCTTTTGGTTAGGAAGGTTATAGAGTTGCCTAGGCCCAATGCTACCTTTAAAGAAGTTGGTCCTTGCATGTTCATACATGGGTTTGGATTTGATGCCAAGAAAAATGATATAAAGTTGTGAGATTGGTTTATGTTCAAGGGGACATTGGGGATGATAAGTTTGATTATTTACCTCCTAAAGTTGAGGTTTTTTAAGTTAAAGAAAAAGCGTGGAGGATGGTTAGTGGGGAAGGGTTGGAATGTAGCTTTGTTGAGACTAGGTGGACACTGTTTTTTAAATGCAAGGGTGCATTGGACCACTTACGAGAAGAAAATGGGCATTTTTAAAAACTGGGTTCTGTTATTTGCTATTGGAGATGAAAAGTTTAGGAAGATGAAGTTGCCTCAGAGTTTGGTTGATGTGGTTCCCATGAAGTTGTTCATTTCAGTGACTAGGGGTATGCTAACAGTGTTTCAGTATTCCTTTACAGAAGCAAAGGATAGGTATTGTAATAAATGGGTGAGGACACAGTATGGAGATGTGAAGTCTTGGAGTAAGTTATAAACTATAGATGTTCTAGGTGGAGGAGGAAGGGTTTCTTGGATTGACAGAAAATGGTGAGGTTTTATTGGCAAAGGCTGACGGTGGTGGAAGTTGGGAGAGGTAGAAGGCATTTTGGAATTTGTTTGAAGTAAGGAGTGGGGAGTTGGTTTTATATGATCCCAAGAGCAGACTGACTAAGTTTGTTGAACCACAAGGTGGTGCTGATGCATTTTTTTGTTGGAGATTATGTTGGGACCCTGATTTGTTGAACAAAGAATGTGGTGCCACTTCTTATGAAGGAACTAATATTGAAGGGAAACGGAAGTAATTTATTACATATATTGAGCTTTTCAGTTTTAATTAATATTGTTACTCAGTCAAATGCTCGTCTTGTTTTTGCTTCCTCAGCTTTCAAGGGTGAATGCAATACCTCTTTCCTTGTGATTGCTGGTAACAGGTCTGTCAACACAGAATCGGGGGAGGAAACTGCAATCCTGTTTCGAAGGAAGATAAGTCAATAATTAGCAGAAATGATGCCTCTGAAGAAGAGGAAGATGAAAATTCAACTGCAAGAAGTGACTTGTAAGATGCCCTTTCTGGAACAAAATCTACTTGCCAATTTGCTCTTTCTATCTGTAGTCATGGTTTGTTTATATGGAAAACATTAAATGGTTAAACAAGCCCAGTGCTATGTGTCATATTTGACCATGTTCTATAGGAGTGCATATCACAGCCTTCAAATAGCTTATGTTAATGTAAATACAATACTAAATACAGCTTGACTCTATTCATTTCTTAAATTAGAACTTCTATTCTGTGTGTTACTTGCTTGAATGATGTTTTGGCATTATAACACATCATACAAGCCATTCATACATTCTGTATGAACGTGCATAAAATTCATTTCATGATTCCAAAATAGGAGTGATATTCAGTTACCAGAATTCATATGAGCAGGCCTTTTGCGGGTTTTTGCATTTCCAAATTGCTATGTATCAAGTGTGTTAAATACCATTGTGCTGCTATTTATCTTAGCATTTGAGGAATTCAGTCAATGAATTTAATTTGTTCATTTAACACTTTGGTATTTACAAGATAAAATAATTTCAACTTCATAGCCTATGGCCTCCTCAGATTGAAATCCCTGCATTCTGATTTGTTTGATTGCATGATTGAATAATTTCAAATATATATCTGTGTTTTTATCCTACGCAGAATGTCTCAGAAAATGATCAACTACTCCGACCAGATTATGAAAATTTCTCAATCAAGATTGACGGAGTCTGATTTCTCCCCAGCAAGTCTAAGATGTGCTTGTGTTTGCTGAAAGTAAGAAGGTCAGATCATCTCTAAAAGATGTAATAGTATACAAATTAAGCACTTTAGGAGTTCATACAAAATTACATAAATGCTTCTAATCATGTTTTCATTTCAATTCAATGATGTTTAGAGTAATAGTATTGAATTTGGACCCTTTTGTGAGAGCCATTGGAAGTGGACTTTGGTTTTTGTTGCTCTTTTATACTACTTTGTCTTCTCTAGTTTTCAATTTTCAAAGAATTTTAGCTGTTGTTGCTGGTAAGGTAAGTTCCTCCACTGAAAACCTTTGAATATTGTTTCAAGACAGTCCCATGGTTAATAAGGTTGATGTTTTTGACTTTGACATATCAATCACTCACATAAACTGTGCTCTGCTATATGACAGCAGAGAAGTGGGATCCTGTCATAGAAATCCCTTGAAACCAATTTAGCACGAATACACATATGTCTAAAAATCTATATAATACGAATTGTTAACGTATCAAAATTTATATAAATATAAAACACTTAAAACACAATTATGAGATGGCAAAATAAACAAACATGACAAGGATACACAAATTGTCAGGTCTACTTCTTAATACCTGCTTTGAATTATGTTTTTCTAGTCTAGACTAATAAATATTAAGGAAGTTTACTTGGCCTTTTTGCTAGCATTTTTTACAATAGTGCTGGTGTTATTTCATCATTTCCAGGTGGACCTCTCTTTAACTATGTATTTTTCAGTTTCTCAGCAGAAGGCGCTAGTCTAAAAAATTTACCCCTTACTTTAATTGATGCCATGAAGGAATTGATGCAAAGTTCTTTATTTTATTTTATTTTTTTGCTAGGCCTTGGTTCTTGGGCTGGGAAAAGAGGGTATTCTTGTACATATAATGTATATATGTGAGCTTGAATTGCCATTGTTTTTATACCCTAGCAGAGATGTTCTTTGTCTTGTTTTGTTGGGATTAATGCATCTTTACCCATTATTTCTAGATTTTTTTTCCACTACCTCCCTAAGCAGTTAAACTTGGTGCCAGATAGAATGTCCAGTTGCATGATCAAGTTAGTTTGAAAATGAAAAATACATGTATGGTTGGGCTGCATTGCATGAAACTAGTTTGCATCCCATCAACAATTTTCCATATAGACAGTACTTAAGGAATAGTTCTTCACTGAATCTCAAGAAATGTGCAATTCGTACAAAGGCAATACTTCATCATTAATGTCTTTGTTCCCTACATTGCTCATATATTTTGGTTTTATTAACCTTCTATTTGCTGAGGCAAAGGTCTACATGGTTTTAATGGAGGAGGAGTCTACTCTCTCTCTCACAAGGTGTTCTTTTATTTTTTTTCCCCATTACCTTCACTATCCTTACCAAGATATTCAAGATTATTTTTTCAATGCGTCGGAGTGACGAAGATTCTATTGTTTACAAAGAGAAACTCATTAGTAGCCACGCCATTTTCTTGGAGTCTCGCTTACGAAAAGGATCCTATACCAAACTCTACAGCTATACTCATTTGCTGAATGGATTTGCAGTCCATGTTACTTCAGAAGAGGTACATTCAAGTTGGTGATTTGGCTTTATTCTAGTATTATGACAATTATAAGATCTTTGATTGCCTTGAAAACCTTAAAAGCCAGTTTAAGTTTTATGCTATCATTGGAGCGTCGGATAATGTGTCATAGCTTTCATTTTTATGTGAGATGCTAAACTTTTGCAGGTTCTCAGCGTCCTGCAAAATGCCACAAGGATTAGGTCCATCCATGAAGATGTAAAATTTGAGAAGCATACTACACATACACCTGATTTTCTTGGAATTCCAGCCGGTGTGTGGCCAAGATTAGGTGGTGCAGAGACTTCTGGTGAGGGGGTTGTAATAGGTTTCATTGATACTGGAATAAATCCTTACCATCCTAGCTTTATGAGATATTCATCTTTAGGGTTTCTAAATAGCACAAAATTTAAAGGGAAATGCAATTCTGGTGAGCAATTCCCTTCAACAGCATGCAATGAAAAGATAGTAGGTGCTCAATATTTTGCTCATGGAGCAATTGCTAATGGTGACTTCAATGCCACTCGTGACATCCCGTCTCCCTATGATGCAGATGGACATGGAAGGCAGGTTATGCCCATACAATGATAAATTTAGAAGCAAATGGATTTTTTGGCTGATATTTCATATTTCTGACTGTTAACCAACTTATAAATAATCCTGTTTTAGTTCTAGCTGACAATTTATATGGCCAAGTTTTTGACATCATTGTCTAACCCACCAAACTCAATTCCAGCCATACAGCCTCAATAGCCGCTGGGAACTGCCATATTCCGGTGATTGTCAATGGCTTTGACTATGGTGCTGCAAGTGGAATGGCTCCAGGAGCTAGGTAAAACTGACAGAAGGGAATTTGTTTATAATAGATAGTATTTTAGTGGTCAGCCTGTTAACGTGATATCCAAATAACAGCTTGTGATTTTTTTTCTTGATAAAAACCATCAAAATATAAATCTCTCTTTCATAGGATTGCTGTGTATAAAGCTCTTTATACCTTTGGAGGGTATATGTCAGATATTGTGGCTGCAGTTGATCAGGTTTGAGAATATACACAGAACTCCCGCTTTGAAAAATGCATTACAAGATGATTTCCACAAGATTAAATCCATTGTTGCCTATTACATGTACTATACACCATCTCTAAAAGACCATTAACATGTTTTTCTTCTTAATTTAGGCAGTTGAAGATGGAGTTGATATACTTAGCCTCTCTGCTGGACCAGCTAGTGTCCCTTTGGGCGTTTCTGCTTTCCTCAATATGCTAGAATTGGAGCTCCTGTTTGCTACCAAAGCTGGTGTTTTAGTTGTTCAAGCTGCTGGAAATGGTGGCCCTTCTCCGAGTTCAGTCGTTTCCTTTAGCCCTTGGATCACTAGTGTTGCTGCATCTATCACTGATCGCAAATATAACACTACCATCTTACTGGGCAATGGACAAAGCTTCTCTGGCACAGGCCTCGCAGGTAATTTATATCCAAAATTCCGGATTATAGACATATATCTGTTCTATATTAAAATCTTCCATACTTGAATCTTCGGTATAAAAAAAATCCCCTTTTACACTTCTTTTCGGAAGTTTCTGCCGTTAATATACAAGTTGACTGTCAACTTTGCAGCTCCCACACCTGGGGAAATACATTACAACATAGCTGCAGCTGCTGATGTATGTGTGAGGAATGCTACCACCATCACAGTTGATAGCTGTCAACATCCAGAACCTTTCATCCCATACTTGGTCCAGGGAAAGCTTATTATCTGCACATATACATTTGAATATGAATACGAGTCTGCGAGCATTGCAACTGTTGCAGACACTATGAAGCAAATAGGAGCAGCGGGTTTTATAATCACAATGGATCCCAATATTGGTTCTGAGGAAGTCGAAGGTACCATGCTGACCCTGCAGATCCCTGCCATTATCCTCAACAACATTCAAGCTTCATCGGTAGGTAATTCTCTTTGAATTTTTTTTCTGTTCTAAATGATAACAGATTCTTCTGGATTAATTGTTAATATGTATTTATCATTCTTTGTTTGCATCCATATGATATACTTGCATTCAGGATTGCCTATTTTCCTCACAGGCTTTATGGGAGTATTACAATTCCCATACTGTCAGGGATAGGAGGGGACAGGCAGTAGTATTTGCTGCAAATGCAAGAATATTAGATGGAAGGCAAGCAACTTATACCGGACAAGCTCCGATTGTGGCATCCTACTCTTCTAGAGGTCCTGATGTGAAAAATGCACTTATGCAGACTGTTGATGTACTTAAACCAAATGTCATGGCCCCTGGGTCCTCTATTTGGGCTGCATGGAGTCCTAACAGTGAAGGAGATACATACATCAAAGGTATGATCACCAGTTGATTCCATTGAACTTATGCAGAAGATTTTCATGAACGCTCACCATAGTTGATTTGGAATATCAATACATTCTTTCGTGCAGGGGAAAATTTTGCACTTGTGTCTGGTACAAGCATGGCAACCCCTCATATTGCTGGCATTGCTGCTTTGATCAAGCAAAAACATCCTAAGTGGGGTCCTGCTGCTATCACCTCAGCAATGATGACAACTGCTGATAGAACTGATCATTGGGGTGCCCCCATCCTAGCCGAATCAATAAACGAACTTGCTCCAGCTACTCCATTTGATTTTGGGGCAGGATCCGTCAATGCATCTCGAGCCATCGAACCAGGACTTACATTCAATGCCAATTTCAAACACTATGTTCAATTTCTTTGTGCTGTTCCAGGCCTTGATGGTGAGTCAGTCAGACGAGCAGTAGGAGTTCGATGCCCAACTAAAAGGAAATTCTGGTGCTCGGATTTGAACACAGCAAGTGTAACAATCTCAAATTTAGTTGGATCAAGGGAGGTGATTCGACATGTAACAAATGTGGGTCATAAGAATGAAACATATACAGTATCTATAAAGGAGCCATTAGGTGTGAATGTTACCGTCTTCCCTGCCGTGTTCAAAATCAGAAGCAATTCTTCAAGGCGCCTAAGGCTCATATTTCAAGCAACTGAGACAACAAATGCTTACACATTGGGGGAAATGGTATTACAGAGTAGGAAGCATACTGTAAGAGTTCCTTTAGCTGTTTATGTGCGTTCGGCCTTAAGTTCTCAATATTAATCTTAAGACATGTCTACAAACGATCGAACCCCAATTCAACTTTATTGTCTTCCCCTCTCAACCCAAGAAATGAAGACGAAGGGTTTGACATGCGCCTCAAGCAGTCAACCCTCTGTTTACGGTACGGGTTTACACTTTCCCACAATCGGATGAACCAAGGAATAAGTCATAAGAACGAATAATAACATGAGATTCCATTACTAATCAACTCTAGGCTTTTCATTATAGCTTTCATCTTCTTATCTTATTGCTTTTCATTACACATTCGAGCTATACAATTTTCAAAATATAAAGCCATTTGATATATTTTTTTTCGTACTCGAGCTGTCTAAATGAATAACTTACAAATATTTATGGAATTGTTTTAAGTTTATGAGATTAACGGCCCCGCTAAATTTGAACTTCGGCAACCTCAGTCACTCGAACATATTGATTCACTTAGGGCAACTAAATTTGGTGCCCGTGATCACAAGCAAATCACTCGACAAAAAACCAAACGGCAGTTTGGTTAGGCAGGCCTTACGTTTGGGCCTTACTTGCGCTCGATTCCTTAATGCTTACTTAGCTTCGGAGACATCTGTTTTCTTGTAGCCCAAACACATAAAAATCGTCTCTTCGGCCATGTTTTGGGTTACAATTGTCGCCTTTTTTGTTGTTGCGTTTTCTATTTTATTACTCCTTACTGTTTATTGGGTTTAATTGGGTTTTCATATCTTTTACATTTTCATGTTTAACCACCGCAATAAGCAGAGAACCCGCTAAAGCCTTAAACTCATTGGGTTTTGATAATAACGGCAACGCTTGAGTGGCTGCTTAAAGCTGTAAACTCCTTCGGTGTTCATCTCAAAGAAAGTGAATCGAGAGAGAATGATTTGTCAATTTCATTGCCAAGTGACTTGATTTTATTGTCAAGCTAATGTGACTTGTTCATCTTCTTGTAGGTTCTTACTTATCAGTGTTGTTAATCCTTTCGGTAAACTCCTTTCCAAAGTTCAACACCAAGTATTTTTTAAAATAAATTTCCACGGAAAAATCAACTCTTAGGATAATACTAACAAATTAATAGCGTTAGTGTCATGTGCGCTCACATCTTTTGCAGATATATATTATTTTGTTAATAATCTCTTGACAAAATTCTGCTGACATTTTATGCATTAGCCTACAAGCAACCTGCGCTGCCAATCCTTGTTATAAGAAGGTAATTACCTTCCTAATTATCAACGTTGCAAATAATCTCAGCAGATTCGTTCTTTGTGAAAGTTCTCCCCATCAATGGATGACCAGTTTCGGATTGCAGCGGAAAATGCATATGTTGATGCATTGTATAGAAGACTTGCACAGGATCCATATCTTCTGGACTGTATTGATCGGATAGCGATTGTTGATATACATTTGCACCTAGCTGCCAGGGCAGGAAAACCCCATTTTGCTATGGAAGTTGTGATTTTGAAACCATCACTTTCTTGGAACCTAAACCATATGGGACTTAGCCCTCTTCATCTTGCTTTGCAGCATAATTGCAGTCAGATGGTTAGAGGACTAATCACAACCGATACTCAGCTTAGGCGCATCAAAGCAAACGGTATGATATCATCTTTACGCTATTTAGCGCAGACCGATGATGCTGATCTATTAGCTGAATTTTTATCTGCTTGTCCGTCATCAATTGAAGATACCACAATTCGGTTAGAGAGAGCAGTTCAGATTTCTGTGAAAAACTTTTCGATTAGAGCTTTCAAAGTCCTTCTGGGATGGCTAGAACGAGTCAACAAAAAAGACATTCTGAAATGGAAGGATGAGGATGGTAACACAGCCTTCCATATTGCCACATCTACTAATCAGACAGAGGCAAGCTTTATAAATGCTTCATTATTTGCTCTAAATTATTTAAAAAACACAATTATAGTTAATTGAATCTTTATTTGATAATGAAGGTCGTGAAGTTGTTGGTTAAGGATGTCAATGTGAATGTTAAGAACTTGAATGGTTTGACAGCTATGGACAAATTTCACCTTCCAGGAAAAATGCAGAACATTGAGGTAGGTAACATCCTAAGTCAGGCTAAAGCAAGAAAGGCATCTGATCTTACCTCAAACGTGACTCTTGGAGATTACTTCAGCAGTGCATTAACTCTAAACGAGACAAATACGTCGGAACCGATTCTCAAAGTAATACGAGTGATATTCGTGCTGTAGTTCTTGTGGTGGCTGTACTGATTGCAACAGCCACCTACCAAGCTGGCCTCAGTCCTCCCGGTGGGTATTGACAAGATGACTATAAATCACAAGTAAAAAATGGTGCCAATAACACCAATACCAGCCTTGGCCAAGAGCAAAGGCCACACCAAGCGGGACAGATAATCATGAGACCTTTTATCTTTTCTATTTCTTCACCCTCAACAGTTCCGCATTTTATTTGTCTGTTTGCACGGTTCTAGTTGCTATGATTGGCCTCCCATATCCCGCAACCCTTTTCACATGGACATATTTTCTCCTTATTGCTATTATACTTCACTGGCTAGTACTTTTCCTTCGAGCCAAACTCCTCCAATTTCAATGCCGCGACCACTTTATACATATTTTTAGTTTACATATCTGCAGTAGTAGCATATATAATCCCTGTGGCAGCTATTGTTAAACATGAAAGGCTTGATCCTAGATGGATTCGATAGGAGGAAGCAGGGTACCACTCGCCTGTCCTAAAACATGAAAAACAGGAAAATTTTGAATTTATCCAAATATACTCGTTTTTATGCAATATCAATTTAGAATTTATCCAAATATACTATGGTTTGGAGTTCGTCTACTTGTTAAAAGTTTGGATGTTCAAATGTTGTCTCCTTCACTTGTCATTGCTAGTTGCTAGCTATCACTGGGAGCATGTAGGATAAGCTATGAAAATTGGATGATATTTTTCACCATATTTGAAGCAGCGTCAAGAAGATTCCACCAAGCTATTGCCCTCCATACATTTTCAACATTAGTTGGGTCACCATTATCCCTCATCTCAAAATGTCCTTTTTCACATTTTTAACTTCAATTCCTTTCCATATTCCCTCGCTTAATTTATCAATTAGTCAGTAAATCACTTTGAAAATTATTTTTTTTTGGCTATAAATACGATGACATTAAACTATAGTTTAATAATGATACACTTACTGCAAAAATGTTGTAGGGTTGACTTAACATACATTCCTCGAACCCAACTGTGACTTGATCAACAGCAAACATGAAAAATATGTTTCTAGTACATTTCTCTACAAGTGTGTTGTGGAATGGCAAAGTATTTAGTTGTTTTATGTGCTCTGGCTCTGTAAACATCTATGCCCGACATATATTCAGGTATGGGTATAAGGATATGATCTTCAGAAAACCCTCTAAATTCATGAAAATTTTGAAAAAAAAAATTAAACATACTTATATCTGAAACTCGTACTCAAGCCTGAGGAACTAAGTTTCATTTATTATCTCACCAATTCCGCTATTATTGCTCTTTTTGTCCACCCTAAAATCTGCAGCAAAAGACACTTGGAAAGTGCATCATCGGTCTCTATTGTTGCTTGTTTGGCTATATATTCATATGCTTTACACCTTGCATTTGCATTTTATTTTATTTTTTTGTTCTGTAAAGTTTGCTAGGGTTATATTGAAAATGACTGGAGAAAATATTGGGTATAGTGCTGTGCTTCGTTGCACAAAGCTGATAGTGTAGCTCTCTCATTGCATTACAGCCGTCCCTCAGGAGATTCTCCTGGATGTCTTATGGTCCCAGTCTTTCCCATTATTTGCCTCGAAGGGGCTAGAATTTTGTTAATGGAGAATGATCCATTATTTATAAGCCAATACTATGGTGGTCACTATCTGAGAACTCTTTCTTTCTCTTTCAGTCTTTCCTAAATGCGAAAGTATCAGTTAAAATTCTGAAATGTTTAAACCCCAATTAATGCTATCAAAATTTTGTTTTGTTTTTCCCTTCATCTGCCCCCCAAATCTTTGCTGAGATAATCTACTTAGATGATACAAGAAAAAGAAACTTCCCTGTATATTAACATTTAAGAACCTGCAATGGTTTCCTCATGTTCATGTGTAGTGTGGAAATATGGCAGTATCCATCAGTAACAAGCAAATTTGTTAATAATTACCGGTTTACAAGAACCAATAGCAAATACCACAAAACCATTGATCGAAATTAAGGCGTGAAGATTGGCATGGTAAGCTTCAAGCATAATGATGGATAATGACATATATATTCAATATGGATGTGTTCATTTTTTCCTTTTATGTGTTCAGAAGTTATACTCCGGGAAAAATGAAGAGTCAAGAACTGTCAACAAGTAGTGAACGGATAACCAGGTGTTAATCAATCACCAGAGTTATAAAACCATGATTAGCAGGTTCTTCTTCACCATTTCTTTTTCTTATTCACTGGTATTCTTACAACCCAATTT
>JBBYHO010000020.1:12744368-12756774 GCA_038382025.1 Adansonia gregorii
GAGAACTAAAGAGTGCCCTCACCCCTAATTTTTGAAGTCTTAAACTTAAAATTTTCCTCCACAAATAACAGTCTAAGAGCTTACCTAACAGTCGAGTTCGTGCGTTAACCCACCAACGTGATGGCTTTTTGGTGGGTTATTGCAGTTGTTACTGCACCTAGCCCCTCGCATTTATCTTCTGAAACAGTCAAACTTATCAGCTTATTAAAGATGATACGTGCTGGTTTAAATTTGATAAAGAAGACTTGATGTTTTTGGGATTTTCTAATAAATAGCTTTTAGTTTTTTACGAACAACAAGAAACATTTAAGCGTTATTATTACATATTTTGCTGTAATCTAATCATCTTCAAGTTTGTATCTCAATCCCGAAGTTAAAGAAATGAAAACATTCTGGCTTAAACCTGCGGAACATAAACTGAACTGAACACGGGAAAATGAGAGAACTTTTATTTTACAGAAATGGCAAATTAACCATGTTGATATTATAAAAGCATACTATTTTATTAAGTGCTTGATTTATGCTATAAACAAATAATTTAGTCTCAGAAGTATAGTAATAATTGACGCGTAAACTTTTCAAGATCAACCTGCAGATGCATACACGAGGCAGCCAAAAAGTTAAAAGCAATGCACAAAAAGTTAGGCTGAACATTTGTCAATGCAATACATATCCAAGTTCAAAGAAGGGTCTTAAGGAGTCAATGGGGGGCCTACATATGATATTATTGTACACAATTTCGCATCATTCATCTCAATCCTACGTCTTAAAGGTTAAACCCTGCCTAAATTGCCCCAAGTCCTAATTAGTGGAAGTAAAAAAGGCATACCAATTTGCTCAGCGGCAGCCTTTTCCATTCCGCTATAAGTATCGGATTCTGATTTCTTAGCTTCTCATCTGAACACCTCATTCACCATCTCTCTCTTTTTCTTTTAAGTTCTTCTCTTTTCTTAGTTGCATTATTGCTCTAAGTTTTTTGTTGCGGAAACATGGGGTTCTCATTGAAGTTTCATTATTGCCTTGTATCTGTCATGGTGCTGTTGCCTGCACCGTGTTATTCTCAGGACTATTTCGTAAAGTCCAGAGCAACTTACTATGGCAGTCCTGACTGCTTAGGACTCCAAGTATGTACATTTCTCTTCCTATATAAAATACTATGTTACCTAGAATCGGACGTGAGTTTAAGATACAAGTACGTGTTTGACACCAATATAATTAATTTTTTAAAAGTTTTTTTACTTATTGAGAGATTTTTTGGAGGGTCATAACTTAATTGCATGTTTATTAATTTATTTAATGAGCATTTGCATATAATGAAAAGTGAATTGGTGTCAGAGGGTTTACAAATATATATAGGAGTGTGGGGCAAAAAGCACATGGTCATGGAATGTTTATCATGACAAATTTAAGCTAACAAGTATTTGAATCAGGTGGAGCTTGCGGGCTTGGAGAATATGGAAGAACTGTCAATGATGCAAACGTGGCTGGGGTTTCCAGGCTATACAGGAATGGAACTGGTTGTGGTGCTTGCTATCAGGTAAAAATACTTCAAGAAGCAAGCAGCAGCCAAAGGAATTGGGCATAAACTTCCTCAAATCATACTAATTCCACTCAACCTTTAGAAAGTATATTTAGTAAACATGTGCCTTACAACTACTTTAAAATAATTAAAATTCTCTGATCATTAAATTTGCCTCTTATTTAATATTGCTAATTAATGACACTTGATTTTGTTTAACTAAACAAAACTCTCAGGTTAGGTGCACAAACCCTCAACTATGTACTGATGATGGGGTGAACATAGTGGTGACTGACTACGGTGAAGGTGACAACACCGATTTCATCCTCAGCCCCCGAGCCTACTCAAGGATGGCACGATCGGACACTGCAGCCGAGTTGTTTGCTTATGGCGTAGTTGACGTTGAATACCAGACAATCCCTTGCAGCTATGGTGGTTATAAGCTCCACTTTAAAGTTCATGAACATAGCAGATATCCAACTTACTTGGCAATTGTAATCTTGTACCAAGCTGGCAAAAATGAAATCCTAACCGTTGATATTTGGCAGGTGAATAAAATTCCATAACTTTGACACACTGTTACATTGCTAGAAAAATGAATTCAATAATTTTAAAACATCAAAAAGGAGCTGAAAAAGTGTAGCACTCAATTTTTGTTGTGATGCTCATTCTGCAGGAGGATTGTCAGGAATGGATAGGACTGAGGAGGGCGTATGGGGCAGTTTTGGAGCTGTCAGTTTGAGGTTCCAGGTGCGTGGCAGCGCCGGCTTGACATGGGTGCAGGCACCAAATATCATTCCCAGTGATTGGAAAGCTGGAGTTGCTTATGAATCAGATATTCAGCTTGATTAAAGTGCGTCAGAATTGGACTAAAAGTGGGAATTTTTAAAATGGAAAATCAGGATTCTATTGATTTCCTCAATTATAGTTGCTTTGTTATTATGTCATTAAGTAGGTTTTTATAAGTCAGCAAAGTGCTCAAACTTTGCCCATCTATGTAGTTTTGCTTGATGTATGTGTATCAGTCAATAAACTAGCACCTCGACAGATATTTTCCATACATTTCCTTAAAAAAAAAAAAAAGCACCTTATTATTGATAAAGTTTCAACAGCAAGTCATAGACATACATAGTGACGCAGCCTCAAAAACGAAGAGAAAAAACAGCAGGTCAAAAATCGACAAACAAGTAATCATTGACATCCGATAAATTGAAATTTAAATACCAACATTTGCAATCCCATTACCTATCCTCAGAATATAACTTCCCTTTGTTTTCAAGCCTTTTAGCAATCGTATTACGTTTTCAAGAAGCCTAATCCTTGATTTAAAACTTAATTGCTTCATGGTAGAGTAGTGTCCTTGATGTAGACTGAATGACCATCTAAAGCTCCAGCTTATATGAAAAATTAGAAGCATTAACTTGCTTAAGGAATTCAATTCAACAAGACAGTCAAAAACTCAGAAGTTATAAATATGATTAATGTTCAAGGTGGAAGACATATTCCGTCAGGCGCTGCAATTTGCTAGGATCTAGTTTCTGCTCTCTCATGATAGCCTGCTTCTTCACAGTTAGCATTTGAGAAGTAGGATCCACTGTCCAGGCTTGGCGGAGTACATCTGCATGTGAACCAAAAACAACTTAACATTAATAAATACAATCAATTATGTTTGTAACAACAACCCATACGCAATCGCATGGGAGCACATACTAAAATTTTAAGTACAGAATTCTATTTAAGAAGAATGTAGAACATTCAGTGGAAGACTGGGTTGACAGGAGGAGTCACTGTGCCAAATAAATGTCCACAACTACTAAAAGAAATGCAGCACATGCACCCCAAAAGCTAGCTCAACAATCAGAAAATCTTGTAAGCCTTCAGTAGGTAGGTAACAAACAACCCCCAGAGAGTTATCATGGGCATATATTACTCTTTATCTTGAATCTTTTAAAGCCCTAAAGGAAGCTAAAACAACCCTCAAATGTTTATATCGGATGCTTGGAGAAACCATTTAATAGTCTATGATCCGCTTTTGCCAGACAATAATGACCCACTTACAACATAAGCCATAACACTGCAAAGTCTCAAGTTTTACATATTATGCATGTATGAGGAACATTAGTAAGGCACAAGTTTGAACCTAGAGATGTTGACTTCTAACCAAACCATAAGCAGCAGATGCTTTTGACATTGTTTTCACTGAATATCGATACAAACCAGAAATGTCCCCACCCTGTACTAGGCAATCTAGAGATGTTGACTTTGTTATATAACATCCTTTCTGCTATCCTTTTTTTTTTTGGGGGGATAATTAAGATTTAGCGTGGCTGCCGAGCTTCGAGCCCAGGTCTCCACAGTCCACAATGTGGAACTCTTACCACTAAACGACAGCCACAAGTTATCCTTTCAGATATCATATGTTTATATTTATATTTATATTTATATTTATATTATAAATATACATAGCTAGTAAAAGAAGCTTATGCAAAAAATCTAAAATAAAGAGTAAAATAATAGGAACTTCACAGCATAGACATGATAACAATGTGCATACTTACAATTTGTGGCATCTTCCTCACTCATTCCAAGAAATCGAGCTGCATCTTGGATGCTTATCGTTGAATAAGCAGACTGAAGTAGTTCAAACATCCTCTTAGTGTAAAGCTCTACAAAACAGACAGTAAATAATTACGTCAACTACTACAATGCCCAAATCTATAATAAACAATTAAGACATTCTATGATATACAGTGTTACATAATTTTACATGATTTCGCTCCTCTTTCATGCCTCAGTCAAAACAAGCAGTTCAATTACAAGATACACTGCATTTCTTCTGTACTGAACCATAACGTCTGATTTAGATATTACTTTTTATAATTAGCTCTTTTTAAAACGAATACAGGTTTCTGTTTTATTTATTTAACTCAGGTTTTCACAGAGAAATACATATAATTATTCAATTATCTATCTAATTACTTAAATAACTGTGAAAACTACGATAGCGAAAGCTTTGCCTGAGAAAGCAGCAACAAGAACTTGTGTTTCTTGAGTCCAATCAAAGCTACGAATAGCCTCATAGACACCAGCATAGTCCCTTGTCCACAGCTTCTGACCTATTTTCCAGGCTGCAACCAACTCTGGTTGGCTCTCCTTGATTGCAGGAGGTATTGATTTCCAAAGAAACCTTGCACTATTACTGCAAAACCATCCCCATCCAACTATAAAAATAAAATCCAACGCTAAGTCTATGTATTATTGAAAACCAACAAAAACTCCAAACTAACATTTTTTAAGAAACTGAAATCACATCCAGATAAACAAAAAGGAAAGAATAGATGGCCTCACATATCATCAACGTAGATGTGGCCCAGAAGATGAATTGCAAAAGGCCATTCGTCTTGAAAAGGAACGCCCTCCGCTGCTACCTGATTTTATTTATTTTTATTTTAGAAAATCGAATTAGGGTTTTGGATGAGAGGGTCTAGAAAAGTTTATTACAAAAATGAAAGCCGAACTATCTAAAATTAAATGAACCAGCCATCACAAAAAGAAAAAGAATCAAAAGGAGAAGTACCTGAAGCATGAGATTGTCGCATATATCAGCGATCTTATCGAAGGATTTGGATGCCAATGCTTCATTGAGAACACTAAAATCCATCTCTGCTTCTTAGCTGCTTTTTGCTTTTGCTCCTCTAATGTTCTTGTTTTTACAAAACCATTTTTTATTTCTTCTATAAATTTCTAAACATTTATTACACCAATCAACTAATTAGTTCATCGTTTTGTTTTCCATCCAAGGCTCTATTCGATGGGCCTAAGAGACAGGTGGAATTGGCTTGTTTTTTTCAATTAAAACTCTAAAGACCTACGAATACGAATTTTGAGCTAAAGGCCCACTTATTTCCCAATTAAAATCATGAGGTCGCGGTTTGTGGGCTACAGCTACTGCTAAAGGCTTAGTGTACGGCTCGATCAACTCTGCGTAAAGCAACAGAGCAGCACCCCCCCTCCCGGGGAAATTTTTACTTAAACCCCTCATTTATTTCGGCGCTCACAGTCCCAATAGGCCATATCTCGACGCGAGGATGTCGTCTTCCTAATACGTCGATTTGGGACATCCAACCAGACCTTCGTCACATTAACCGGAGAATCTCTTCCTCCGACAGTCGTGGCGGCCAATGAAAGTTTCCAGCAAAAATCTCTCCGTCTAGCGTATAAATAACCAAGATTTCTTTAAATATACAAAGTATAAAGTTATCCGTAAATACTAGTATTCCTGTCCTGATCTTATCATAAAGTATAGAAAGGTTCTTCCTGTCAAAATAAGAATAGCTCCTTTGACCGGAATGGTTATTCTGAATCTATCGAATAGAGGGACACTTAATGTAATAGGACCAAAATGGAATAGACATTCTAGCCAACCAACCATGACATAAACATCATTTAATAGCACAAACAAGTCTACATCGACTCTACAATTAGCTTCCTTGCATGCATCCTACATTAAATTTTAGGATCGTTTCTCGAGTATAAAATTATAAAAACCTTCCCAGATAATTTGTAATAAGACTTCATGGACTTAAGGCAAAGTGGGGGATGATGACGGTACTGATGTGGAAATGAAGATCAAGGAAATGGAGTTGCCTTAACGGGTAATAAGAGGTCAGGGATGATGAGAGCTGGTGAGGAAGTAAAGGTCAGCCGCCTTCCTGGGCTAATGGGAGAGTAGCGGATAATGCAAGAGCTGTCAAGAAACTGGATGTTAATGAAATGGAGACAGTAAAGCAGGATATGAATCCACAGGTAGTTTGGGTGAGGATTTTCAGGAAATTATAATAGGGTGATTGCCTGTAAGAAAAAATATCTTATCAAGATCCCTTTAATCAACCGATATATGCAGGTATCTTAGTATATTCCAAACGGCACCAATCAGGCAGCCCATAAAGTTATTTTCATAACCCTTTCATTACATGCAAAAACTAAATTTGCAAACAAAACTCTGGAAATTACCATCTCTTCTGCATTCTTTGAGCTATATATTACAAATCTGTTCTCAACCTATACAAAAAAAGCCCCACCCCAAATTAATCCCTCAGCATTCCAAGTTTGAAAAGGTCAAGGGGAAAAAAGAGCAACCATCAAACCTCATTCACAGACTTTTTCCGTCTTTGGCATGCAAAATATGTTGACCCATTCATGGGGTCGTGCACAAGGAGCAGATGACCTTTAGAGTTCTAGTTATTAAACAACCATTGCTAGGGATAGACAAGATGTGGGTGTGCCGAGCTACTACTAGTGCTTGCCTGTTGCCCAAAACTTGAAGTAGGATGAAGCAGTTCTGCCTGTGGGAATGAGCCATTGGGTGGCACATCCAACAGCAAATCTTGGTCCAAACATTCATCGATAAAATGGAGAGAATCCAGCATGTGAGAGCTACCATCGGGAGGCAAAGCAAACAGCCTTCTTGGACTAAAGCAAGAACCATCATTGTCTATGAGTTCTTTGTTTTCATAAGTAGACTTCATCATCACTCTTTTGGGACTCTTTAAAGTCCTTGCTTCTGAAAAAACGAAAAACATGTTTTTCTTGAGCAAAATGCCAGTATAACTCATAACAACTGAAACAGCTTACATGATTAACACTCGACCTTAAGATGAAATTTATATAGTTACAGAGAAATTTTCTTCATACGACTTCATGCTTCTAACCTTATTTCTTTCATCCAACCCAATTTATTATTTATTCTGACTCAGGTTTTTTTTTTTTTTAACTTTTTCCTTGTCATAAAACCCCAGCTGGGTTATTTTCAACTTTAACATCAGTAATACCATCTAATCTTTAATAGAGTTAAACAAGATTTATTTCATACAGAGCGGTAACAGCAGAGAAATTTTTCGAACCTGGAAAATTTTGACTTTGGCTGTCATGCAATCTCTTCATAATTACCAAATCATTCGATGCAACGGCACTGGGTCCTCTAGCAACCACAGGCCCTCCAATTCCACTTTTACATTTCTACAGCCAAAAAAAAAAAAAAATTGCTAATATACTTAGGCATCCATGAGTACAACAAGCTAATGTGAATGTGCCACCATTAAAGAAACCAATTCAAACCTTAAGTACATGATGGCGTTCCACCCAATGGGATTTTGTCAAATTGAACAATGCAAGTCTTTTCAAAGTCTTACAATCTTCAGGTTTCACCCCAAGGGCCGAGATGTCAAAGACCCCTTCCTCAAGCAGTTGCTGAAAGCAACAAAAGTTATCCTTGAATTGAGGGCTTTCAAACATGCTTTTGAGGCTGCAGATGCAAAAACAACTATCAGTGATTCCACATCATGTTTCAACTATTGGTCATCTGTTTCAATAAATAATAGCCGTTACTGGTTTTTCCCTTTTTCTTTCCTCAATTATCCAATTTTCCACTATATGTGCATCAGATACTATCAAAATAAAAACTGGATCATTATCGGTAAATGCATCCTGTTACACACAAAACATGAAAAAAAAGAAAGATGTTATTTTTCCTCTCTTGATGTAAAAAAGATACCTCTCAGGGAGTTTGGCAATGTCAAGCGGAGTTAGATACTGCAGCAACTGCTGCTGCTCATCATTTGTTAAATGTTTCACAAACTCCTCAAAGTTGATAATACCCTGTACCACACAATAATGTCATCGCGTAATGAATAATGATTATGTGCTGTGATGTGAATTGCTCACTGTAACTAAACCCTTTGTGAAAGATTTGTGAAGCATTGAGAGTAACTATATGCATTCAAAATTACAGATTCTGAATGCTCAATTGATATACTTTTAACATACAGAGACTGTAAAGTTGAGTTCGAAAGAATTTTCCCTCAGAAAAACAAATAAAGAAATAGAGGAACTTACACTCAAATCTATGCTACAAAGCAGTGAATTATGACTTTCCAGTATTAATGAATTTTCCTGTTGACCCTTGTCCCTGCCATATGTCAGAAAGAAAAAGAAAATACATATTAATCAACATGACAGCACCATTCTCCCATTTCTCCTCCCATTCACAGCAGCTATGAATTTTATCTTATGGCCCACAACTCTGGCTCTAAAAAATTAAAAGCTACTTGGAGCGTTTGAGATAAATTCCATGCCTTGCATTGCTGTAGGAAATGTACCTTAGCTACTTCCTTAAATATATTTATCTTAACCTTTCTGCGCGGCGATGGTAAATTTTCATAATATCTTCAGTTAAAATACCATATGGTCCACAATGCCAGCTTCATAAGAGGTAGATTCTGTTGCAACTTGTAAAATACCATAATAAAATGATTTACCTCTTAATTTGCTCATGCTGCATCCCTTGTCCAGCAGGGCTCCCAGACTTTTCGATTCCATGTCCTGAAAATTTGATGCGTCTGCTATCATTATCTGCAGGGAAGCTTGAAGAGTTTGAAAAAGCCTCATTCATTGAATATTGTTTGTTCTCAACAGAGAGGGAGCTAGCTTCTGATTCCTCTTCTCGAGCGATTGAACATGGATGTCTAATCAGAACACTTCCATGTCCAATCTCAACAGAGACCATTGGTGTTTCACTCTCAAGAAGCAAATCCTCCTCAGAAGATCCAGAGAAATATGAAGACTGTTGTTCATGTAAAATAGTATATAAATCTTTTGTAAGTTTCTCAACTGGAGATGGCTTTGGACGATTTACACATGTTCTTTTCTTAGAAGGCACCATTGAGTCCCACACATTAGATTGAGCAGGCCCTGAAGAAAGATAAAGAAGAAGACAACTTAGACCAGAATTTCAGACCTTTAAAAGTAAAAAAAAAAGCTGCTAAAATGAAGCCACCAGCATGAGTCAAGGTTAAGTTGCCAATTAAGATATCATCCAAGGATGCAGATTAAAACATCATGATGACCAGCTAAAGGAGAGGATTTAATATAATAGAAAGAGGTATACTCTGAATCACATTGCAAACAAATTGTTTCCACTGATAACTACGCTTTCAATTTAGTAATCTCAAAGATATGATAAACCTTTTCACTCCCGTTGTTCATTGGGTAAAAAACATTAGGAAAGTGCGTGCATCATGGAGTGTTAAACCATAATGTTAACAATTTTAGGAAGATATATAACCATTTCTAGAACAATTTTGATTACGCCAATTATGGCACTCATGTATCTCCAATGAGTTCAGAAGATGTACTGAGATATTCCATTGAATTTAGCATATGATCCACTAGGCCTCTTTCCTTTCCATGACCAAAAAATGCAATTTACTCCGACACAGTCAAGCAGTTATGAGGAACACTGACGGCATTGTGTCCAACCTGTCAAGTCACTAGCATCTGCACTACCAAATTGTGCACAGCTTTCAGAATTAGATATCGCTGATCCTGAACTTGATCTATTACTAGTATCTTCGTCCCCAAATTTACGGAAACCAAGGTTGTAATCAGGGGCAACAACGGCTGTATCATGATTTGGCTTTCTCTTCAGCAGTTTTACTTCTTTGTTCTTATTTATAGATATGCTCTTCACTCTGGAAGCCCCAAGATCCTCAGGTTCAATCCGAGCATGAAGTGGGGTATATTTTGCAAGTGTCCCTTTAGTCCTCCACCGCGACCCACATGCATTACACAATACCGGCTTCTCAGGAGGTCCATTGCGCCAAAGAGGAGTGCCTATCACAATGTATTGACGTTAGTAAGTATAGATTGATTGAGGACAAATAGATACTATAATTGTGATATGCTTCCTTTGCTAATGACAAGAGACGTTAACCAAATTTTATGGATATTTAAAGGGCCAAAACCTTAAGGGGAGAAAAAAGGATGCATAAAAGAGTTTCTATGTCCTTAGCCAAATTCAAACACAAAAACTCCATTACATAAATCTTCTTCAAATTATGGCCAAAAGGATAGACATCTGTAGCTTATCAAGGACAGGCTTGACAAAGAAACAAAGTCAAGAGGAACTAGCATTTGCCCCCTAACAGTTGACATTTAGCAACACCATTATAGTGCTTAATGTTGCAAGCAATTCCTGAAAGAAATTCAGGATTCATGCTCTTGCCTCGACCAAGGCAAACAAAGATAATTGGAGCTTCCGTTAACAATTTTACTTGAAACGAATTTAAAACTCATATCAGTGACCAGCAAAATTAGAAAACATCTGAAATAAGTTATGTTGCAGTAATTGGTGCAAACACACTAAGTTCTAAGACTATAGAACAATTCAAGTATTTGATGACTGGTGCACCAAATTTAACACTTAGAAGTCATTCAGAGTGTTTAAATGCAAATGATACTTATGAGGTTGAACTGTTTCAAGGCTTAAGAGGCAAAACAATGAACTTTAAAATAGAATTGAATGTTATACAGAACAGAAAAAGAACAAAATAATGGTTTAAATTCTTGAAAAGTGGTTCACATTAGAATTGCAGTCCATCGGCGGTGAACAATTCTTATCAACAAAAGAACAAAAAAAAAGGTTTAGAAACAAACATGACAGTAATTTCTTCTTAACATTGAATTTTAAACCAAAGCTCATTTAAGAAGAGAAAATGAGCAAGGAATCAATCAGGAACTCAATGGCAAGTGCAGCTCTAGAAGAGTCAAAACAATGATGTTGCAGGAAAATAAATTCCTTTCAATTGAATAGAAGAGGACTGAGGTTTGACTTGATATTCAAGCTTATAAACGTCTATGGAACAATGGGAAACCAATACCAATCAAATGTTGAATCCCAAACAGCAATGAATTCAACATCTTAGACTCTGCAATTCCCAGTATCCAATAGAATTCAAACTCATTTTCCTTTGTGAAATACACTGGAAATTTGAACAACAGTCAAAGAAGAGGAACCTCAAGAGATATACGGCTAAGAAAATAAGGTTGGAAGAAATAATTGAATCAAATAACAAACTCAAGTTCAAAGCTTTACAAGGATTGAGTAAAAGAAACACCTGTTTTTCTAAATCCATATACAAACAGAATAACAATAAGAACAGCATATACTCCAAAATTTATTTATCTTTGTCCATATAATCTGTTTCTGCATACACTTATTCCCCTTCCAAGTTCCAATGATATAATTATTTATCCAAGCACATATAAAATCATACACCAAAAATAATGATTTACAGAAAAAGGTTGAACATTTACATATATCCCAGAACTCAAAATTCTTCTTCTTCTTTTTTTTTTTTTCTTTTCTTTGTTAAGTTTTATATCAAAAAGTTAACTGGAGAAACAAGAACTCACTTGTAACTCCACAGTGATAGCAAGGACCTTGCTTGCCCATGTCTTTTTCTTTAGCTCAAAGGGAAGAAAAATAAATTTAAACAAAAAGACAGGAAAAATTCGTAAAAACAGAGAAAAATATAAGAAAAATTATTATTCACAAAAAAAAGGGGAAAAAAAAACCTTTGACTTAAAATTAAAAACTTTTTATATAAATTTGATTGGTTTCTTCAAGCTTTAAATGACATACTCAACTGCGTATTAAAGGCTTTTCTGCAACAACCCAGAAAGTTAGTTTAGTTTGCAGAACAAAGCAAAAGCCAAAAAATGAAAAACACCCAGAAGAGCTTTTATGTCAATTTTATCTGTCCAATAATTATAAATAATTAAAAAAAAAACTATGAAAAGAGGCCAAAAAATCAAGAAGAAATAAAAGATTTCAGAGATGGGTATTTGAGCTTGGAATCTGTACAATCCAATGGAGAGAAATTTAAAAAGAAAAAAAAAAGACTAATTGAGAGGAATCTAATAAATGGCTGTGAAAAGAGGAAGGTGAAATGGGAAAGAGAAAGGAAAACGTAGATGGTAGTGTCTATTTGCGCGTATACATGACCTCTTCTTCCCTTTCTAGTTTTTATATCAAAGTGAAAATAAATA